>CM019067.1:344490634-344666308 GCA_009667805.1 Leptobrachium leishanense | reverse complement strand
TCCTTGCTTCCTCCAGTCTTTATTGATTGATGGAGGCATTCTGTAATCTCCATTCCTTGTTTCCTCCAGTCTCCTGATTGATGGAGGCAGTCTGTAATCTCCATTCCTCGCTTCCTCCAGTCTCCTGATTGATGGAGGCAGTCTGTAATCTCCATTCCTCGCTTCCTCCAGTCTTTATTGATTGATGGAGGCAGTCTGTAATCTCCATTCCTTGTTCCGCCAGTCTCCTGATTGATGGAGGCAGTCTGTAATCTCCATTCCTCGCTTCCGCCAGTCTCCTGATTGATGGAGGCAGTCTGTAATCTCCATTCCTCGCTTTCTCCAGTCTTTATTGATTGATGGAGGCATTCTGTAATCTCCATTCCTCGCTTCCTCCAGTCTCCTGATTGATGGAGGCAGTCTGTAATCTCCATTCCTCGCTTCCTCCAGTCTTTATTGATTGATGGAGGCAGTCTGTAATCTCCATTCCTCGCTTTCTCCAGTCTTTGATTGATGGAGGCAGTCTGTAATCTCCATTCCTCGCTTCCTCCAGTCTTTATTGATTGATGGAGGCAGTCTGTAATCTCCATTCCTCGCTTCCTCCAGTCTTTATTGATTGATGGAGGCAGTCTGTAATCTCCATTCCTCGCTAATGCAGTGAGAATATCTGACAAAATTAAAATTTGATGTTCCCGAATAAGGGTTTTTTCCAATAATATAATAATGTCATATTTCACACACATAATTTCCTGAGATGATTGTGGCCGAACAAAAGCATTCAATTATGAAGGGGTTTCCGATACCAAAAAAGATACAAAGGTTTTATTACTCCTTCAGAATTGTTTTTCTGTATCGTGACATTCAGGTTTATATTAAGGTTCCTCAATGTGAGCTCAAAACCAAAAGGAGGTGTGTCTAAGATCTTTCTGCACCTCATAATCTGTTGTAACGGAATCACAACATTCTGTTCATTTCCCTTTCCTGACCTTTATTTTTGCCCATCTGATGATCAAGGGAAATTCAGACCTCTAATGAGTGATGGTGCAGCATCAGAGCTTCTTTTCTAATCTTAGATTGTGTCAATGTTTCTTTGCATTTCTTTACCACCAGTTCTGTCAACCACTCCCATTCCGGGACTTGTGGCAAAGTCAAAAGAACTGTATGAAGAGCTTGTCTTGGAGCAACTGTATGGAGAGCTTGTCTTGGAGCAACTGTATGGAGAGCTTGTCTTGGAGCAACTGTATGGAGAGCTTGTCTTGGAGCAACTGTATGGAGAGCTTGTCTTGGAGCAACTGTATGGAGAGCTTGTCTTGGAGCAACTGTATGGAGAGCTTGTTTTGAGCAACTGTATGGAGAGCTTGTCTTGGAGCAACTGTATGGAGAGCTTGTCTTGGAGCAACTGTATGGAGAGCTTGTCTTGGAGCAACTGTATGGAGAGCTTGTCTTGGAGCAACTGTATGGAGAGCTTGTCTTGGAGCAACTGTATGGAGAGCTTGTCTTGGAGCAACTGTATGGAGAGCTTGTCTTGGAGCAACTGTATGGAGAGCTTGTCTTGGAGCAACTGTATGGAGAGCTTGTCTTGGAGCAACTGTATGGAGAGCTTGTCTTGGAGCAACTGTATGGAGAGCTTGTCTTGGAGCAACTGTATGGAGAGCTTGTCTTGGAGCAACTGTATGGAGAGCTTGTCTTGGAGCAACTGTATGGAGAGCTTGTCTTGGAGCAACTGTATGGAGAGCTTGTCTTGGAGCAACTGTATGGAGAGCTTGTCTTGGAGCAACTGTATGGAGAGCTTGTCTTGGATCAACTGTATGGAGAGCTTGTCTTGGATCAACTGTATGGAGAGCTTGTCTTGGATCAACTGTATGGAGAGCTTGTCTTGGATCAACTGTATGGAGAGCTTGTCTTGGAGCAACTGTATGGAGAGCTTGTCTTGGAGCAACTGTATGAGAGCTTGTCTTGGAGCAACTGTATGGAGAGCTTGTCTTGGAGCAACTGTATGGAGAGCTTGTCTTGGAGCAACTGTATGGAGAGCTTGTCTTGGAGCAACTGTATGGAGAGCTTGTTTTGAGCAACTGTATGGAGAGCTTGTCTTGGAGCAACTGTATGGAGAGCTTGTCTTGGAGCAACTGTATGGAGAGCTTGTCTTGGAGCAACTGTATGGAGAGCTTGTCTTGGAGCAACTGTATGGAGAGCTTGTCTTGGAGCAACTGTATGGAGAGCTTGTCTTGGATCAACTGTATGGAGAGCTTGTCTTGGAGCAACTGTATGGAGAGCTTGTCTTGGAGCAACTGTATGGAGAGCTTGTCTTGGAGCAACTGTATGGAGAGCTTGTCTTGGAGCAACTGTATGGAGAGCTTGTCTTGGAGCAACTGTATGGAGAGCTTGTCTTGGAGGCAACTGTATGGAGAGCTTGTCTTGGAGCAACTGTATGGAGAAGCTTGTCTTGGAGCAACTGTATGGAGAGCTTGTCTTGGAGCAACTGTAATGGGAGAGCTTTGTTTTTGAGCAACTGTATGGAGAGCTTGTCTTGGAGCAACTGTAATGGAGAGCTTGTCTTGGAGCAACTGTATGGAGAGCTTGTCTTGGAGCAACTGTATGGAGAGCTTGTCTTGGAGCAACTGTATGGAGAGCTTGTCTTGGAGCAACTGTATGGAGAGCTTGTCTTGGAGCAACTGTATGGAGAGCTTGTCTTGGAGCAACTGTATGGAGAGCTTGTCTTGGAGCAACTGTATGGAGAGCTTGTCTTGGAGCAACTGTATGGAGAGCTTGTCTTGGAAGCAACTGTATGGAGAGCTTGTCTTGGAGCAACTGTATGGAGAGCTTGTCTTGGAGCAACTGTATGGAGAGCTTGTCTTGGAGCAACTGTATGGAGAGCTTGTCTTGGAGCAACTGTATGGAGAGCTTGTCTTGGAGCAACTGTATGGAGAGCTTGTCTTGGAGCAACTGTATGGAGAGCTTGTCTTGGAGCAACTGGAATGAATAACGCCAAAGAGTTTTATAAAGTTACCACCAAAAACGCACATGACTATTAAAATCCTGTTCATCAGGAAGGAGCAGATTGATTGACACTGACATGTTAAATGAAAGGGGGATCTACTTTGCCACAAACACATTATCGGGTCTATTCAAAGAAAGGTGAAACTCAGGAGAATGACTGGAGAAGTGAAAATTCTAGGTCAAAATGGCCAAACCAGAAAATGTCTCCCATTTATCTCACTTTCCAAATCGGCTATTTGGTCTAGAGTGTTCTCTTCTCCTGCCAATTCTCCTGATTTTCACCTTTCTCTGAATAACCCTGGATGTTCAGGGGTGTGGGAATTGTATCGCCCGACACCCGGGACATGAAGATACGGGCACCGGGCGAGGTAGTTTTTTTATTTTTAGATGCAGTACGGGGGGTTAGAAGCCCACCAGACTGCTTCCAGGGACACCCCCAATACCGGAAGCCAACATTATGAGCTGGCTTGCCGGCATTTGAGGGACTGGGGCGGCTGTCCGAACGCGCTAACGGCATTCGGACAGGCCCCAGCAGCTTACCGCATTTCATACCGTCTAACGTGCGCCACGGGCAAAGTCATCCAGCGGCCGCTCATTGGGAAGACCCCAGGCGCGATCTCGCGAAATCTCGGCTGGGGGCTTAGCAACGAGCGGCCGCTGGGAGACTTTGCCCGCGGCACTCGGTAGAAGGTATGAAATGCGGTAAACTGCAGGGGCCTGTCCGAATGCCGATAGAGCGTTTGGACAGCGCCCCATGTCTGGTCTGAAACATGCCTGTATGTACAGTTGTGTTCAAAATGATTCAACCCCCACTGAAATTGAGTGTTTTGGCCAGTTTGACATTGATTTTGATCATTCAGTCATCTTGCTTACAATTAAATCAAAGAGGCACGTGTAGGTCAGACAAATATAACATAACATTTATAATGAAATAACCACAAATGTCTTTTCTGTGCCCACATCATTATCAGTTTTATTCAACCCCAAGTGACATTCAATCTTAGTACTTAGTACAACATCCTTTTACAGTTATAACAGCTTTTAAACGTGAAGCATAGCTTGACACAAGTGTCTTGCAGCCATCTACGGGTATCTTCGCCCATTCGTCATGGGCAAAAGCCTCCAGTTCAGTCACATTCTTAGGCTTGCGCACTGCAACTGCTTTCTTTAAGTCCCACCAGAGGTTCTCAATCGGATTTAAGTCAGGTGACTGCGATGGTCCACTCCAAGATGTTCCAGCCTTTAATCTGCAACCATGCTCTAGTGGACTTGGAGGTATGCTTGGGATCATTGTCCTGTTGAAAGGTCCAACGTCTCCCAAGCCTCAGGTTTGTGACGGACTGCATCACATTGTCATCCAATATCTCCTGGTACTGAAGAGAATTCATGGTACCTTGCACACGCTGAAGCTTCCCTGTACCTGCAGAAGCAAAACAGCCCCAAAGCATGATTGACCCCCGCCATGCTTCACAGTAGGCAAGGTGTTCTTTTCTTAATAAGCCTTGTTCTTCCTCCTCCAAACATAGCGTTGATCCATGGGCCCAAACAGTTCTAATTTTGTTTCATCAGTCCACAGAACACTATCCCAAAACTTCTGTGGTTTGTCCACATGACTTTTGGCATACTGCAGTCGACTCTTCTTATTCTTTGGAGACAGCAAGGGGGTGCGCCTGGGAGTTCTGGCATGGAGGCCTTCATTACGCAGTGTGCGCCGTATTGTCTGAGCTGAAACTTCAGTACCCACATCTGACAAATCTTTTCTCAGTTCCTCAGCAGTCACACGGGGACTTTTCTCTCCACTCTACACTTTCAGGTAGCGCACAGCAGTCGAAGTCAGCATCTTCTTTCTGCCACGACCAGGTAACATTTCAACAGTGCCCTTTGCCTTGAATTTGCGAATGATGCTTCCTATGGTCTCTCTTGGTATGTTTAACATCTTTGCAATCTTCTTATAGCCATTGCCCTTCCTGTGAAGAGTAATCACCTCTTCTCTTGTCTTCCTGGACCATTCTCTTGACTTCACCATGTTTGTAACCACACCAGTAAAGGTCTAGAAGGAGCTGAGTATCACAGTCATTTTAAAGCTGCCTAATTGGTGCTTAATTATGCTTTATTGCTGCTCCGTGACATCCACAGGTGTTTTCAATACCTGATTGAAAACACTTGAATGAACCTCTGTTCTTCAGAGTGGTAGTCTTTAAGGGGTTGAATAATTGTGTCAATGAAGAATTCACAAAAGAAACATTTACTACTGTATTACAAAACCAATTGATGTCATTTTAGTTGCATATGGTTCTTTAAAAAGTCCTTGTAGGATTTCATTCTGAATACAATTACAAATGTCACTAAATTCCCTAAAACCCAACACAGCATTGGGGGTTGAATCATTTTGAACACAACTGTATATACACACACACGACTGCCCTCAGTGTTAGATAGATATCTATCAGCCCTGTGTGTGTGTTTACATTGCAGCCCTCAGTGTGTGTATATACATTGCAGCCCTCAGTGTGTATATACATTGCAGCCCTCAGTGTGTATATACATTGCAGCCCTCAGTGTGTATATACATTGCAGCCCTCAGTGTGTATATACATTGCAGCCCTCAGTGTGTATATACATTGCAGCCCTCAGTGTGTATATACATTGCAGCCCTCAGTGTGTATATACATTGCAGCCCTCAGTGTGTATATACATTGCAGCCCTCAGTGTGTATACATTGCAGCCCTCAGTGTGTATATACATTGCAGCCCTCAGTGTGTATATACATTGCAGCCCTCAGTGTGTATATACATTGCAGCCCTCAGTGTGTATATACATTGCAGCCCTCAGTGTGTATATACATTGCAGCCCTCAGTGTGTATATACATTGCAGCCCTCAGTGTGTTTACATTGCAGCCCTCAGTGTGTATAATTATATACATTGAGGGCTGCAATGTATGTATATACACACACTGAGGGCTGCAATGTGTGTGTGTGTATATATATATATATATCTCATTTCAAAACTCTGTATATACAAACACATTGCAGCTGTGTGTGTGTGTGTGTCTATATCATAGGGTGCGCACGGGGTGTGCCGGGTGTGCCTGGGCACACCCTAATCAGCCCAGAGCCGAATCAGTCCACAGGTGTTCTCTAGCATCCGCAGTACCTGGCCGCATGTCTGGGCCGCCGGCCGCATAGGAGGGATGTCACCGCGCTATAGCATGTCCCACCGTCCCTGTTACCCGACCGGAACATGTTGCTGGTTCTGAACTGGGCACGCACTGAAGAGGGACCCGTGGCCGGCGCTCTGTAACTCTCAGTCGCTCCTGTTGACGTCAGACCATTAATAAAAGAGAGCCGGCAGTCCAGCTAAGGAAGAGGAGTGTCTGATCTCAGGCAAGTAATGTGAGAGACCGTGCTCCCCACTGCTTATACATGTGTGCTGGGGGGCTTTGGTCATCTATTTTACATCTCCTACACCAGCTAGCCTTGTTCTCCTGCGGCTGTGGTAATCCGAACAGAGCTAGCTGTTGTAGGAGATGTAAGATAGTCCATTAGCCAGTGGACCAACGCACCCCCCCCCCCCACGTATAAGCATTATTTGCCAGCGTTATGACAAAATCGTATCGCACTTGCCCCTCGGGCGGACTGGCTGAGGTTCGGTAGGGGCCCGGTTTCAGCCGGCAGTAGGCCGCGCTATTTTCCCCCTGCTCCCGAGCTATAATCATCTCAGGGTGGCAGCCGGCCAGTAACATACTAGGGGGGTGCACCCAGGTTCACATGCACAGTGTTGTTTGGGAGGGGGGTGCAAGGAATCCAAATCTCTAGTCCGAGGGATTTGGATTCCTGCCCTGCCGCTCTGATTGCTCGGTGTTGGCTCTGTGTCTGCCCACTGCGCCCCACCTCCGTTTCACAATGTGCTGTCAGTGAGGCCGGAGAAAGAATACAGGACTTCCGGGTTTGACTCCTCCCCTGTTGTCCGGTCATCATCCTGTGCCGGTGCAGTGCGTGCATGGAGGCTGCTGGGTGGAGGCTGAGGGACAAATTCCAGCCTGTCTGAGACCTGGGACAGGAGAGAAGCTCCATGGAAGTGCAGGTCTGGGAATGATTACATTTTTTTAAATATCGCCTGCCCCTGTCACACTGCCTGTGTGAAGCTCTGGATGCTGCCAGGGAGGGTTTGAAAGGGTTAATTAGGGGGGTGCTGCACTGGATGCTGCCAGGGAGGGTTTGAAAGGGTTAATTAGGGGGGTGCTGCACTGGATGCTGCCAGGGAGGGTTTGAAAGGGTTAATCAGGGGTGCTGCACTGGATGCTGCTGGGGAGGGGTTGAAAGGGTTAATCATGGGTGTTGCACTGGATGCTGCTGGCGGAGGGTTTGAAAGGGTTAATCAGGGGTGCTGCACTGGATGCTGCTTGGGAGGGTTTGAAAGGGTTAATCAGGGGTGCTGCACTGGATGCTGCTGGGGAGAGGTTGAAAGGGTTAATCAGGGGTGCTGCACTGGATGCTGCTGGGGAGGGTTTGAAAGGGTTAATCAGGGGGTGCTGGACTGGATGCTGCTGGGGAGGGTTTGAAAGGGTTAATCAGGGGTGCTGCACTGGATGCTGCTGGGGAGGGTTTGAAAGGGTTAATCAGGGGGTGCTGCACTGGATGCTGCTGGGGAGGGGTTGAAAGGGTTAATCAGGGGTGCTGCTCTGGATGGGGGGGGGATGTTGTTCTGAATAGTGTTGGACTTTCTGTCTCTTCCCCAACATCCCTCAGATTCTTTACTTTAACCCTCTCTATCCCTCCTCCCTGATTGCTTCCTCCTTCTCTGCATATCTTAGTGACTGTCACATTAAGCTGCGGCTCTTCTTTCCTGCCACCTCCCCCTGCACTCATGTCTCCCACAATATTTTGAGGCGCGTTCAGTTCCTCAGCAGCTGCTGAATTGCTACATTACAGCAGTTCAGTTTGCTGCAGCCGTCTCACTGAGCGCTTTGGCTGTGAATATGGAAGGTCAGAGGGTTGCTTAACGAAAGGTGCTGTTTCTGCAATATGCACTTTTATCCATTTTATTACATCTTTAGTGTTCCAATAGATATTTGCTGTTTTGCTCCACCTTCCAACCTTCCATTTTTCTCATTGGATTATTTGCTGGGTGGAGGCGGCCATCTTTCCCATGTCACACTCGGCTAACCCCGCATCACCTCTCGACTTGGCTGCAAGTGCTAAGTTAGCATTGCTGAGCCACAGCAACGCGTTCAGTGCCAAGTTGCTAACTTGGCACTTGCTGAGGAACTGAACGCGCCTCTGGTGATCAAGGGTTACCACAAGCCTAGCCTGCTGCCCTACACCTCTCACCTTCCCTATCACCTTGCTTCCATCAATAGGGATTATTTAACCTCCATGGCGGTCTGATTATGATTTTTTTTTCGAAGGTCAAAGCGGTATATTGTTTTAAATGGATTTTTTTTCCTCGCATCTCCCACCGCTCTCGGCCCCCTGCGTTGCGAAGCTCGCAGGGAAGGGAACCCAGAATCAGGATGACATGATCGGCCGGAGGAGACTGCGGGAGGACATTGAGGGAACGCAGGGACAAGGTATGTACCAGCCCAGGTGTGGCTCGGGGTTACTGTTTTTGGCTCTGAAATTTTACCCCGAGCCACACTCGGGATTACCGCCAGGGAAGTTAATAAATATATTACCGTATTTTTCGCTCCATAAGACGCAGATAGTTTTTAGAGGAGGAAAACAGGAAAAGAAATATTCTGAAATCAAATAGTGTAATAATGGATATACTGCCCCCAGCACATGGATACTGCCCCCAGCACATGGATACTGTCCCCAGCTCATGGATACTGTCCCCCAGCACATGGATACTGTCCCCAGCTCATGGATAATGCCCCCAGCACATGGATACTGTCCCCCAGCTCATGGATACTGTCCCCCAGCACATGGATACTGTCCCCCAGCTCATGGATAATGCCCCCAGCACATGGATACTGCCCCCAGCACATGGATACTGTCCCCCAGCTCATGGATACTGTCCCCCAGCACATGGATACTGTCCCCCAGCTCATGGATACTGTCCCCCAGCTCATGGATACTGTCCCCCAGCTCATGGATACTGCCCCCAGCTCATGGATAATGCCCCCAGCACATGGATACTGTCCCCCAGCACATGGATACTGCCCCCAGCTCATGGATAATGCCCCCAGCACATGGATACTGCCCCCAGCACATGGATACTGTCCCCCAGCTCATGGATACTGCCCCCAGCACATGGATACTGTCCCCCAGCTCATGGATACTGTCCCCAGCACATGGATACTGTCCCCCAGCTCATGGATACTGTCCCCCAGCTCATGGATACTGCCCCCAGCTCATGGATAATGCCCCCAGCACATGGATACTGTCCCCCAGCACATGGATACTGTCCCCCAGCTCATGGATAATGCCCCCAGCACATGGATACTGCCCCCAGCACATGGATACTGTCCCCCAGCTCATGGATACTGTCCCCCAGCTCATGGATACTGTCCCCCAGCTCATGGATACTGTCCCCCAGCACATGGATACTGTCCCCCAGCACATGGATACTGTCCCCCAGCACATGGATACTGTCCCCCAGCACATGGATACTGTCCCCCAGCTCATGGATACTGTCCCCCAGCTCATGGATACTGTCCCCAGCTCATGGATACTGTCCCCAGCACATGGATACTGTCCCCCAGCACATGGATACTGTCCCCAGCACATGGATACTGTCCCCCAGTACATGGATACTGTCCCCCAGCTCATGGATACTGTCCCCCAGCTCATGGATACTGTCCCCAGCTCATGGATACTGTCCCCCAGCTCATGGATACTGTCCCCCAGCTCATGGATACTGTCCCCCAGCTCATGGATACTGTCCCCCAGCACATGGATACTGTCCCCCAGCTCATGGATACTGTCCCCAGCTCATGGATACTGTCCCCCAGCTCATGGACAATGCCCCCAGCTCATGGATACTGTCCCCAGCTCATGGATACTGTCCCCCAGCACATGGATACTGTCCCCCAGCTCATGGATACTGCCCCCAGCTCATGGATACTGTCCCCCAGCACATGGATACTGTCCCCCAGCTCATGGATACTGTCCCCCAGCTCATGGACAATGCCCCCAGCTCATGGATAATGCCCCAGCTCATGGATACTGTCCCCAGCTCATGGATACTGTCCCCCAGCTCATGGATACTGTCCCCCAGCTCATGGATACTGTCCCCCAGCTCATGGATACTGTCCCCCAGCTCATGGATACTGTCCCCCAGTTTATGGATGTGCCCCAGCTCGCTCATGGATGTGCCTCCGCTCACCTGTCGCCGCCGCGTTAGGCTCCCTCTGAGCGTGCGTCCGGCGGCAGGAAGCTTGGGCACTCGCCTGGGGGAGCCACGTGACCGCGATCTCGCGAGATCGCGGTCACGTGGCTTCCCCAGGCGAGTGCCCAAGCTTCCTGCCGCCGGACGCACGCTCAGAGGGAGCCTAACGCGGCGGCGACGACAGGTGAGCTGAGGCATATTCGCTCCATAAGCACCCACTTTTCCCCCCACTTTTTGGGGGGAGAAAAGTGCGTCTTATGGAGCGAAAAATACGGTAATAGTTTTATGTATTTTAATATATACTTACACTGCACATTACTGAGTTTTATTGCTGTGGAGCTCTATGATACACTCTTAGGCCCTGTTCACAGCCAAGCGTTTTAAAGCGCGTTCCTGCGTGCTATAAAACGCATGAACGGGGAAATACCATGATTTCCTATGGGACCCGTTCACACCTGGGCGTTTTAAAGTGTGCAGGAACGCGTTTAAAACGTCCTACGCACAAAGAAGTACGGGAGCTTGTTTGGTGTGTAGTACAGTGCGTTTGCGGCCATAGACATAGCCGTGAACAATTGCTCTGATACAGTAATGTGCGGTGTGTAGGAGCGTATCAGAGCTCCACAGCAATAAAATGCCAGCACTGTGAGTCATATTAATGTGGATTTTGTGATAGTCATGTCTGGTGTGCATGAGTGTGAGTTTTATTGCTGTGGAGCTTTGTGATACTCTCATACACAATGTACTCGTGCAAATGGCGGTATCGGTACTAGTATCGGTGCATCCCTAGTATATACACTGCCCTGCCTGGCCAAAAAAAAACTACACCTTTCCTGGATCACCTTTCACTGTGATTCTGGCACACATTCACCATGGCATCATTTGGATAAGCTTATACAAAGTCAACATGTATTTATCTCCAGAGTCACATTAAAGGAATACGCTATTAAAAATAGAGTTCCCTTCTTTTGCCCTCAAATAAGTGGGTGGATGCTGCCAACAGGTGGCTGGTGAGGCTCTGGCTAGTATCAGAGGCTGAGCCAGATATACACAGGTTACGTAGGTTCAGGTTCTGTGTTCCCCAGGAAGTGGCTGTTCTCAGTGCTCCCCAGGAAGTGGCTGTTCTCAGTGCTCCCCAGGAAGTGGCTGTTCTCAGTGCTCCCCAGGAAGTGGCTGTTCTCAGTGCTCACCCAGGAACTGGCTGTTCTCAGTGCTCACCCAGGAACTGGCTGTTCTCAGTGCTCACCCAGGAACTGGCTGTTCTCAGTGCTCACCCAGGACTGGCTGTTCTCAGTGCTCACCCAGGAACTGGCTGTTCTCAGTGCTCACCCAGGAACTGGCTGTTCTCAGTGCTCACCAGGAACTGGCTTTCTCAGTGCTCACCCAGGAACTGGCTGTTCTCAGTGCTCACCCAGGAACTGGCTGTTCTCAGTGCTCACCCAGGAACTGGCTGTTCTCAGTGCTCACCCAGGAACTGGCTGTTCTCAGTGCTCACCCAGGAACTGGCTGTTCTCAGTGCTCACCCAGGAACTGGCTGTTCTCAGTGCTCACCAGGAACTGGCTGTTCTCAGTGCTCACCCAGGAACTGGCTGTTCTCAGTGCTCACCCAGGAACTGGCTGTTCTCAGTGCTCACCAGGAACTGGCTGTTCTCAGTGCTCACCCAGGAACTGGCTGTTCTCAGTGCTCACCCAGGAACTGGCTGTTCTCAGTGCTCACCCAGGAACTGGCTGTTCTCAGTGCTCACCCAGGAACTGGCTGTTCTCAGTGCTCACCCAGGAACTGGCTGTTCTCAGTGCTCACCCAGGAACTGGCTGTTCAGTGCTCCCCATGACAGAGAGCATTATGCACATTGTGTTTATACAGAGATTATGTACCTCTGTATACATGCCAATGTGTCTGTTCAAGACAACTAAGCACGCTAAGCTAGGCTCACCATTCGTCCCCAAACTTAAATAATTTCAATTTATTCACTGCTCTGAAGGAGGACCTGCAGTTCTTTGGCTCTCCACTGGTAGTCCCATTCAATGTTGGACTCCTAGCAGAGAGCCCAGGAACTGCAGCTCCTCCTTCAGAGCAGTGAATAACTTAGCATTATTTAAATTCCGGGGACATAATTTGTCCGGGACGGTCTCCTCAATCCAGGGACTGTCCCTGGTAATCGGGGACGAATGTTCATCCTATCGCAGAGGGACAGATGGTGGCCCCTGCTCTGCCGCTAGGGCCAGTGATCGCGACCACCTCTTGCCAGGGTCCCTGTGAGTTCTGCGCGCAGCCGATTGAAAGGGTCCGACTGTGCTGGATGCGCGACGGCCACAAACGGTTTTATATATATATATATATATGAGTTATTGGGTGCACACCCTAATGCAATAGGCTGCGCACGCCTATGGTCTATATATACACACACACACACCTGCAATGTTTGCAGCAGAATTCTGTATATATACAATGTGTAATATATGTAAATACACACGCAGGGCTGCAGTGTGTGTATACATATATATGTATATAAATGCATACACACACACTGAGGGTTGCAGTGTGTGTGTACATATACGGAGTTTTGAAGGTTAAACAGGTGAATCCCATAGCTTTCAATGAAAAATAAATATATTGTTTTTATTCAGCTTATTTTCATTTTCAGCAGAAATTCCTTCTATTCTTTATATTTTTTATATATAATTTTTGCTCCCCAATTGTTTTTTTTTTCTTAATTTTTTGCCCCTTTTTTTTTCTCTTTTTTTCCCCCTGTAACAGACCTTTTTATTATTTATATAGATTTTTATCACGGAGGCATCTCATCCCCGGCTCACCTGCTCACACATCATGACTGAAGTGGCTTCCATGACTCCCCCCAAACCACACTAATCAGCCTGCCGTCCAGTAAAACTCCCCTGGTCTTTATTCCTCTGTAATACACCAGGGTACAGCTCCTGCCCCCCCAGCAGCAATACACCGGGGTACAGCTCCTGCCCCCCCAGCAGCAATACACCGGGGTACAGCTCCTCCCCCCCAGCGGCAATACACTGGGGTACAGCTCCTCCCCCCAGCGGCAATACACCGGGGTACAGCTCCTCTGCCCAGCGGCAATACACCGGGGTACAGCTCCTCTGCCCAGCGGCAATACACCGGGGTAAGCTCCTCTGCCCAGCGGCAATACACCGGGGTACCGCTCCCTCCCCCCAGCGGTAATACACCGGGGTACAGCTCCTCCGCCCAGTGGTAATACACCGGGGTACCGCTCCTCCCCCCCAGCAGTAATACACGGGGGTACCGCTCCTCCCCCCCAGCGGTAATACACCGGGGTACCGCTCCTCCCCCCCCCAGCAGTGTTACACCGGGGTACCGCTCCTCCCCCCCAGCGGTAATACACCGGGGTACAGCTCCCTCCCCCCAGTGGTAATACACCAGGGTACAGCTCCTTACCCCCCCCCCCCCAGCGGCAATACACTGGGGTCTGTAACATGAGGTCATACTGATGATGTCACTGCACTGCGCTTTGTTTCAGGGAATTCTGTGATCTGAAATGTTCACGCTACGTCTTTTAAGACGTTAAACAGTGTGCCCTTACCTGGCACCACCGCGTCCCCTGTAGGAGTCGGGCCTTGGATGCGCATGCATTGTCTGTGTCTGGCCAGCATGGTTTACAGCTGTCCTTTATTGGTTGCTATGGACATCTTGGCACAAGTAATACATGGTCTTCTTGGCAGCCATAAGCCTTGCGCACCCTGGAGACATGGGCCCTCCAAGGTGCACCCCTGCCTGCTGCTCCTGCGGTTCCTCCAGTCATGGGCCATCCAGAGCCATTGGCCAGTCACATGATCCTTACATTCTCATTGCTGGAGGATGACCAGTGCAAACTGCTTCCGGGTGGGATGTAGGACTGAATCGCGTGTCATTCCCCGGATTTACTGGAATGTGTCATTCCCCGTTTGGATTAAAATCCCTAGATTCCCTTATATATGTGACGGGGAATCAAGATTATAAATAAAGACACGGAGGCGAATATTATGCTTTACTCTCCTTTACTGTACCATCAGCAGCAAAGAAATGCACAATAAAGTTTTTTTAAAATTGAGAGAAAAAAAGTTTCACAATCACAATAGGGCAGTCCAACTTGGGCCAATCACCATCCACCACCGGGTATATAATCCACCAGCTACGTCACATTCGTCCTCTTTTCTTTAGATGCAAACGTTTGGAATTTTAGAATGGAAGACAGAAACCAAATGGAAACCGTAGAGGAGAAAATCTTGACACTACGAACCTGAAACGGAAAAGATAATCTTCGGATTAGAAATCATGAACAGATAAAAAGTCATATGGAAATATCCGGCATGAAACACCATAAATTCAAACATGACAATAGATATTAAACATGAACATGTCATGGGTAGGGTAACACTTATGATTTATACTCCTAACTCGGGTGGGATAATATTCGCCTCCATGTCTTTATTTATAATCTTGATTCCCTGTCAAATATATAGGGGAATCTAGGGATTATACACCATATTCTGCTTCCCTAAGCAAAGCTGTGAGGCGTGGGTGCTTTAGACTAGCTGAAGTCTGTATTTGACCAGTACTCATGAAGTTCAGCAGATAGCTTCAACTCAGCAAAACTGACACGTAGAAAGATGAATCCAGATGAAGAGTTTAATGATCAGACTGACAATCTTATTAATGTACAGCTTTGCAGGTAAAAAGACTTTACTTTGTCTATGTAACCAGGAAGTAACAAACAAGACACTGAGCAGAGGGGTGGGATCTAGCTGATACAGAAAAGCTAGGGAAACCCAGAAGGGACAGAATAGCTATGAAATCCCATAGCATGTGCGCAGCAAAGGCAGATTCAACACAAAACAGAAAAATATACAATAAATCCTAAAACATGGGGCATGACACACCAAGACACGGAGACTTCATATTATGCTCATTGAAAGCTAATTAACAATAGAATGAGCGAAATGGACTATGGGTTTAAAATTCCTTAAATGTTGAATCGTTAGACCAATTAGCAGTTTTAAGGATGTCTTCTAATCTACAACCTTGAAACGCGGCTGTGAAAGCTGCCGCACTCAGAGGAATGGGCCCCAAATATAGAGGTATCTATACCTGCCTCAGCCATTATCCACTTAACCAACCTAGCTAATCTAGTAGGCGAAACTACGTGATATGGTTTGGTCATGGTTAAGAACAAACGATCAAAGGAAGGAAGACGATACGGGGCGGTAACCCACTCGTATTCCTGTAAGCACAACACCGGGCATAAATTGGGTTTTTGAGGAAAAGCTGGATAGAATACCTGGGAAATGGCCGTTTTTGTACGTCTAGTTATGGATAATAAAACCCCCAAAGGCGTGAAACAACGCCCTGACAGATCCAAAACACGGACGTCAGGAACTCTCTTACAAGAAATTAAACAAAAAAGCATAGCTAATTTACCAGACAATTGTTTAATTGATAACTCTGTATTAGTAGGCCACTGATCTAAGAAGTCTAAGACTATATTAACGTCCCATGTAAACGAATATCGAGCGTGAGGAGGACGTTTCAAACAAATTCCTTTAAGTAAACGACAAACCAACCTGTGCTTGACAGGACAATCTGCTGAGTGTTCTCCGGATCCTCCAGAAGAACAGGGTTTGGCTGAAGGATTCGGGTAACGTCTATTGCTAACTCTAGAAGCTGAGGAAACCATGGTTGAGTTGTCCACCATGGGGTGATCAGCACCAGAGTCGACTGGTTGGAACGAATCATTCGAATGATTCTGGAAATCAGAAGAAAAGGGGGAAATGCATATAGGATCCCCGGTGGCCAGGTTTGGCATAATGCATCTGTTCCTAACGCGTCTGGATCTGGCCTCCAACTGAAATACTGAGGAATCTGGGCATTCAAACGAGAAACAAATAAATCTACACTGAAGGGACCCCATAGGGATGATAAAGATAGGAATATCGTTCGGTCTAACCTCCAATCGCTGGGATCTATCAAAAATGTGGAGTTCCAATCCGCTACAATGTTGCATGGCCCCGGAATGAACTGGGCTGTCACTGTAACATTGCGGGATAGTTAAAACCCCAAAAAAGTTTGGAAACCTCTGAAAACTGTTTCGACCTGGGACCTCCCAGATGATTGATATGCCTCACTGCGGAAAAATTGTCCATGCGAAGCAGCACTGAGTTGAAGGGCCTGTCCTTTAGAAAACTTTGAATAGCAAAGAAACCAGCTAGGAGCTTGAGAACATTTATGTGTAATGAGGCTTCCTCAAGCCCATCTGCCTCTTGTGGATATAGGACCTAAACGCACGCCCCAACCAAAGCTGCTGGCGTCGGATTGTATAACTACCTCCGGTTGAGGAGGAATAAAGGAACGGCCGTTCCATGTTTTGATGTGGTCTCTCCACCACTGTAGTTCCCCTCGAGAGTCGTCGTCTAGGGACACCAAATCTGAGTACTGGAGACCCTGACGAAGACAGGACGCCTTTAGCCGTTGAAGGGCCCGATAAAATAGAGGTGCCGGGAAAATGGCCTGGATCGACGCCGACAACATTCCCAATAGTCGAAGCGAGAGCCCTCAACGTGAAGGTCGTCCGCGTGGACAACCTCCTTACTTCTTTCCTGATCTGACAAACCTTCTGGGCTGGGAGACTGAGGGATATCTGAACTGAGTCCACTAGAAAACCCAGAAATTCCATATTCCTGGCAGGTTCCAGGCTGGACTTTTCCCAATTGATGATGAAACCCAGGCTCGTTAAGAGATTGACAGTCCAGTCTCGATGCAGAATAATGAAGGAAATATTCTGAGCCATTAGAAGTATATCGGCTAGATATACGTCCAAACAAACTCCTTTTGGTTCTCAAGAACACAACCACCGGTTTCATGATCTTGGTGCAACAACGGGGAGCTGACGAGAGGCCGAACGGAAGAGACTTGAACCTCCACAGTTGATCCTCCCATAGAAACTGAAGGTAATTCCTGTTGTGGAGGGCGACTGGAATAGTCAAATAGGCATCTTTGAGGTCTATCTTGACCATCCAATCCCCCCGACATAGGTTGTCTTTTAAGATGGAATTCCCTCCATCTTGAAATGTTGATAACGAACGTGAATGTTCAGGTCTTTTAGATTTATTACGGGGCGGAATTCACTGCTTTTCTTTTGAACTAAGAAGACATTGCTTACATACCCCAAATGTGGAAAACCACTTTCTCTATGGCATTCTTGTGGAATAAATCCAGAATCTCTTGATATCACCTGATGGTTCTCGGGAGTCATAAATAGAGGTTGAAGCAGATGTGTTTGAACTGGCAGGGAGTCGAACTCTATTTCATAACCCATAATCGTGTTTAGTACCCATGGATCTGATGCCAACATTGGGGAAAAAGATGGACCTTGTCTCCTATAGGAGCATGAGAAGAAGGTTGGTGGACTAACATACTCACCAGAATATGCTGCTCTGCGATATCCACGGAAAGGCCTCGACCGCTCTGGCTTGGACCTCCTGGAGGGAAGAAAGTCAGTTGGTCGAATGATGGTGACCGTAAATAGAATTTACAGAGAGGGGCGTAGCCACAGAGAAGTACAGTATAAAGACAGAGGACTGCTAATACAGAGATGTACACTATACAGAGACAAGGTACACAGAAACAATACTCTACAATAACCACATAAGGGAATATTAATATAACACAGACCTCAGATAATAGCGCACACAGAACAAACACTCTACCTTATATACATAGACAATAAACTGTAATGCAAAATAACTGCACATAAACATTGGGGCGGCCGTTTCGTCACATATGTCCTCCCTTTCCAGATCGTCGGGGCGAGATTTGATCCCAACGGATCGCTTGCCACTGTCGAGACCTATCCCTTTGTCCCTTTGCTGCACCATATGTAAAGGTCCAGGGTGCTGGCGCACAAGCACCGTCAGTGGGGTCTGATGGTCGCTGCAGGGTTGTGGGTCCATAGTCCCGGGATAAGAGGCAAGACACCCCTCTTGTCCAGTGTGCCAGGCAACAGGCCACCACAGTCCAGGCATAAAATTTTCGTTAGTGGGCACCCTGAGATTCCCCCCCATATCTTTCTCTCTTCAGGGTACCTCTGCGGACCCAGGACCAGAATACAGTCAGTCCCAGTTCCCAGTCTCTCCTTCTGCTGATGTCCCCCCCCTCCCAGACATTCAAAAGGGGCCACCACACAATCCCAAATGGGTGCAACTCTTCCTGGGACCAGGAACCTAGCAGCATCCCAGGATGATCACTCACCGGTCTCCTGGGCAGGGGAGGGAGTGGTCTCCTCTCTTTCTGCACCTTGGTTGGTAGGGGTGGCGTTATGAGGGGTCCCCATTTTCCTCGGGGACCAGGCACACTCGTATGTCAGAACAGCATCCAGCTCCAGCAACTCTGGGTACAATCGCTCTACTGTGCAAAATATAACGGGGGCCAATGACTCGACCCCCTATTGTGCTGCTCTCCTCCGTGGTGGGAACATGGATGCTGGCAGCTTGTGCCAGGGACAACTCATGTTGGAGCTGTCGGCACTGTGCTCGTGTCCCTTTTGAGCTCAGCCTGCAGGTGACTGGTAGTGCCCTGGTGCTCCTGCGCCAATACATCCAGTTGGTATGCCAGGCACCTCCCCTCCATCTCACTTACCTTGGCTTGAGCGAGGCTCTCCTTCTGAGCTGCATCAGTTTCTAGCAGCTGGTGTTGGCACAGCTGGAGTTATTTCTGGAGCAGCTGTATTTCCTCTTGCTGCTCATGGTCCCGTGCCTGCATAGTGTCTCGGGAGAGCTGTGTCCGCTGTAATTCCTGCTCACAACAGTTCTCCAGGTGAATTTTAAAAGCAATCCTTTCTGTTTGTAGAGCAGCTCTGGTTCGCCGTTCAGCCTCTAGCTGCTCAATCATTATATGGGAGCCGTGCTCCAGCTTCTCTGTTTGCGCATGGGCTCCACTGTGCTCCGTGTGCAGGGTGTTGGTAGTGTCCTCGCAGGCACAAATCTGGGCCGACAGTTGTCATATAGTGGCTGCCTGTTCTCGTGCTTCATTGCAGTGGAAATTATTATTATTATTATTATTATTTATTTCTAAAGCGCCAGCATATTCCGCAGCGCTGTACAATAGGCACAGTACAGACAGGGTTACAATACATTGAACAACATTTGACAAACAGTACAGGAGGAGATGAGGGCCCTATTCCCGTAGGAACTCACAATCTAGGAGGGTTGGGGTTGGAAACAGGAGGAGAGGACTGTAAGGTGAGAGTGATTGATGGTTGCGTCAGTGAGTTGGGTGGTCGGCTTCCCTAAATAGGAATGTTTTCAGGGAGCGTTTGAAGGAAGAGAAGTTAGGGGAAAGTCTGACAGTACGAGGGAGAGCGTTCCAGAGAGTGGGGGCTGCGCGTGAGAAATCCTGCAGTCTATCATGGGAAGAGGTGATGCGGGGAGAAGCTAGGCGCAGGTCACTGTTTGACCTTAGGGAGCGGGCTGGGGTGTATTTGGTGATTAGTGAGGACAGGTAGTGGGGAGCTGAGTTAGTGAGGGTTTTGTAGGTAAGGATAAGGATTTTGAACTTAATTCTGCAGTGGATGGGGAGCCAGTGAAGGGACTCGCAGAGGGGAGCGGCAGAGACAGAGCGGCGGGTGAGGTGAATTAGCCTGGCGGAGGCGTTCAGGATGGATTGTAGGGGGGAGAGGCGGGACAGAGGGAGGCCAGATAAGAGATTATTGCAATAGTCGAGTCGGGAGATTACCAGGGCGTGTATGAGTTGTTTTGTGGTGACAGCGGTAAGAAATGGCCGAATTCTGGAAATATTACGCAGTTGGTATCGGCAGGAGGAGGAAAGAGACTTGATGTGGGGGATGAAGGAAAGAGCAGAGTCCAGTGTAACTCCAAGACAGCGAACTTGGTTTGATGGGGAGATGGTGATACCCTCCACCGTGATAGAGAAGTCAGGAGGTGGGGAGGCATTAGAGGGAGGAATAAGTAGGAGCTCAGTCTTTGACATGTTGATCTTTAGGTGGTGGGAGGCCATCCAGGAGGAGATGCCAGATAAACAGTCACTGACTTTTGAAAGGACAGGGGGAGAGAGATCAGGGGTAGAGAGGTAGATCTGAGTGTCATCAGCGTAGAGGTGGTAATTAAAGCCAAAGCTGTTGATGATTTTGCCCAGGGAGGAGGTGTAGATGGAAAAGAGCAGAGGACCAAGGACAGAGCCTTGAGGTACACCAACAGATAGAGGCAATGAAGAGGAGGAGTTACCAGCAAAGGACACACAGAAGGACCTGTTGGATAAATAGGAGTCAACCCAAGCAAGTGCAGTGTCACCGAGACCCAGAGAGTTGAGGGTCTGTAGAAGGAGGGGGTGGTCAACAGTGTCAAAAGCAGCCGAGAGGTCAAGCAGGATGAGAATAGAATAGTGGCCGTGTTTTTTAGCAGTTAGGAGGTCGTTGGTGACTTTGGTGAGGGCAGTTTCAGTTGAGTGTAGCGGACGGAAGCCAGATTGCAGGGGGTCAAGTAGGGAATTGGAGGACAGGAAGAGGGAGAGGCGGTTGAAGACTAGTTTTTCTAAGAGCTTTGATGTGAAGGGAAGCAGGGATACAGGGCGGTAGTTGGATGGAGAGTTGGTGTCTAGGGATGGTTTCTTTAGTAAAGGGGTAACTAGCGCGTGTTTGAAGGCGGATGGAAAGGAGCCAGTGGAGAGAGATAGGTTGAAGATGTGTGTGAGAGCAGGGGTGAGGGAGGAGGAGAGGGGAGGAATTAGATGTGAGGGAATGGGGTCGAGCGGGCACGTGGTGAGATGTGAGGAGGACAATAAGGAATTGAAATCTCTCTCCTCCATGACAGTTCGCAGTTTATCCTGCTGGTCCTGTAATGTCTCTGCCAGGGTCAATAGCTCTGCCCGAGCATCATGCAATTCAGCCTGTAATGAGCTGACCAGACTGTCCATGGTCTGTGTGGCCCCATCTTTCAGGAGGGGAACAGCCTGGGTGCCATTCTCTCCCGTGCCTCTATACTGCCCGCTGGAAGATGGCTTACTGTTGTAATCCCTGGGCTGTGACTGTTTTCCTCTGCTTTGGTTTGACTGCCCCGCTTTTTCTTCCTCTTTCCAGTCTCTGATGTGGGGAGGCTTCCTCCAGTGGTCTCGGAAGCTTGTAGCTGGGCTGCAGTCTGCAAACGTTTTACATCTCTTGCTGGCCCATTCAACTCTAGGCCTTCCAGCTCCCTCCGCCATCCTTGGCTTGGAGCTCATTGTGGGCTATCGGGACCGGCTGCCCAGCCTCCTAGTAACTCGCCGGTGAGGCTTTCACTCTCTCATTGTCACCAGGCAACCCTCCTGGTTGCAAATATCCTCTGGCTCAATCCAGAGCAAGAACTGGTCCTCGTTGCACTGCACATCCTGAGTGCCAATCTTTTTCTTATCCCGCACAGCTCCCTCGGGAATAAGGGAATATTAATGTAACACAGACATCAGATAATAGCGCACACAGAACAAACACTACCTTATATACAGAGACCATAAACTGTAATGCAAAATAACTGCACACAAACATTGGGGCGGCTGTTTCGTCACAATCGTCATTCACCTCTGGTGCAGAGGTAATTTCATTGGCCAAAGTCGGCCGTGGGCTTTCAGCCCTCATTTTTATTACGGGTTTTTTTATCAATCAGCTTTCTAATGCGAGCCTCGATGTAACTGGCCACATGCTCCAATGGAGCCCATTCAGATGAGCGGTGATGCTTTAGCATTTCCGGGGCAAACCTAGATTGTCTCAGCGCATCCAGTCCAGCGGGGTGGAATCATCCACTGGTCTATTAGAATGGAAGGAACGTGAGGAGACTGAATCCGGAACCCCATCGGATTCATTTGGAACCCAGTCTGTGTCACTTGTATCCGTGTCCTCCGTGTCCTCTTCAGTCTCTGAACTAATGCCCTCAGAGCTGCTACCGCTAGATTCGTCATGCTTGGCCCGTTTTCAACCGTGTTTTTTGCCCTTGGGGAAAGGCCTCCTTTTTCGTGATTTGCCACTCTTATGTGGTGATTTCAATAACTCTGTTCCTTCTATACCTTTTTTTTTTAGGAAGACCGTGACCTCCCTTGTTTAGGGTATTGGGTACCCCACCCTCTTGGGCCGACCAGTACCAGAAGGCACGACTGTAGCTGGGTTGTCCAACAAAGTTTTCTCAGCGTGCTGAGCCACCAGCACTTTTAATAAAGTATTTTCGAAATTGGTTGACAATAATGAAATGGCAGAGATAACCTCCACCGAAACGGAGGGTCTCTGGTTAGCGTCCATGGATACCACCGGTGACTCGGGGTCCGACATGAGTGAGACGATGACTTTTTACCTCAGTGCAACGCTCTGAGGGAAACGCGCGCACAGAAAGCAATCACCGCCTCAATATGTTTTTGTGTTAATATCTTGTATTTTATTACTTTGTATTTCTGTAACACTTCAATGTTCTCGAACCCAGGACATACTTGAAAACGAGAGAAATCTCAATGTATCCGTCCTGGTAAAATCCTTTATAAATAAATAAATATGTAAATGGCGGGAAGCCGCGCCTGCTATTCTAATGGCGGAGGCTGCACCCTCCGTGTGATACAGCTCACGCACACTACGCGGCTACGAAGGGTAGGATCGCCTTCCCAGCGACGCCGTGCAGCGTACACAGTCCCTATCCAGGGAGCAAGGACAAATCACAACTCCTCTGGAAATGGGACAGGGATAAGCAAAACTAAGGACCGGTGAAAAATTGCACCAGAAAGCGTTGGAAGACCTGGGAATGCAAACCGAAATTAACAATAACCGGGTATGCACATGTAATAGTAACAAAATATACTTAGCTGACTGTAAGCAGCAAAGAAAAGAGGACGGATGTGACGCAGCTGGTGGATTATATACCCGGTGGTGGATGGTGATTGGCCTAAATTGGACTGCCCTATTGTGATTGGTTTCATTGTTGTCTAACTGTATATGTGAAACTTTTCTCTCTTTAATTTAAAAAAACGTTCTATTTCTTTGCTGCTGATGGTACAGTAAAGGAGAGTAAAGCATAATATGAAGCCTCCGTGTCTGGGTGTATAATCAATGATTACAAAAAACACACAGGCTCCCAAACACAAGAGCAAAATATGGAGCACCTTAGACCACTTGGGACTGAACCCAAAATTCAAATAGAAAAGAGAAAGATAGGGCAGGTTAATTAGTCATAAAGCGGCGAAACACGCGTCGAGCGCAGTATCTAACAGTCACCGTAGAATGTATCATTGACCCTGTGCCTGGCTAATATATGGCTTCATAAATTGACAATGCAGACCTCCGTGTTGGTTGAGGCAATTTCGCTGATGCTATTCAACTCTCCTTGGACTTGAGGGGCAGCATAGAAATCGATTTGAGGCTATATTCGCTCTTCCTATATGTGGATACCCGATGTGCTTTCAATTGTTTCTGAATGAGGTACACAGATACTAACATTTGTGGTATGTGAAAAAAGTACCATTATTGTTGATTCATTGATGGTTTGTAACGCGCGTGCTGGCAGCACTTAAATAAGCCTATTTTCGCAGCATCGACCCATCCCTCTGACCAAGCGCTCACAGCATCGATCCATCCCTCTGACCAAGCACTCGCAGCATCGACCCATCCCTCTGACCAAGCGCTCACAGCATCGATCCATCCCTCTGACCAAGCACTCGCAGCATCGACCCATCCCTCTGACCAAGCGCTCACAGCATCGATCCATCCCTCTGACCAAGCACTCGCAGCATCGACCCATCCCTCTGACCAAGCGCTCACAGCATCGATCCATCCCTCTGACCAAGCACTCGCAGCATCGACCCATCCCTCTGACCAAGCGCTCACAGCATCGATCCATCCCTCTGACCAAGCACTCGCAGCATCGACCCATCCCTCTGACCAAGCGCTCACAGCATCGATCCATCCCTCTGACCAAGCACTCGCAGCATCGATCCATCCCTCTGACCAAGCACTCACAGCATCGATCCATCCCTCTGACCAAGCACTCGCAGCATCGATCCATCCCTCTGACCAAGCACTCACAGCATCGATCCATCCCTCTGACCAAGCGCTCGCAGCATCGATCCATCCCTCTGACCAAGCACTCACAGCATCGATCCATCCCTCTGACCAAGCACTCGCAGCATCGATCCATCCCTCTGACCAAGCGCTCGCAGCATCGATCCATCCCTCTGACCAAGCACTCACAGCATCGATCCATCCCTCTGACCAAGCGCTCACAGCATCGATCCATCCCTCTGACCAAGCGCTCGCAGCATCGATCCATCCCTCTGACCAAGCGCTCGCAGCATCGATCCATCCCTCTGACCAAGCGCTCGCAGCATCGATCCATCCCTCTGACCAAGCGCTCGCAGCATCGATCCATCCCTCTGACCAAGCGCTCGCAGCATCGATCCATCCCTCTGACCAAGCGCTCGCAGCATCGACCCATCCCTCTGACCAAGCGCTCGCAGCACCGACCCATCCCTCTGACCAAGCGCTCGCAGCACCGATCCATCCCTCTGACCAAGCTCTCGCAGCACCGATCCATCCCTCTGACCAAGCGCTCGCAGCACAGACCCATCCCTCTGACCAAGCGCTCGCAGCACCGATCCATCCCTCTGACCAAGCGCTCGCAGCATCGACCCATCCCTCTGACCAAGCGCTCGCAGCATCGACCCATCCCTCTGACCAAGCGCTCGCAGCATCGACCCATCCCTCTGACCAAGCGCTCGCATACCTTGTGTGAAAAGTACGCAAGATATGCAATTTGCGTATGTACGTATGAAAGTTACATACACTACGCAAATTACTTATGAGAAAAGGGGGAGGGGTTGTGGTTTAAGTAGAGAAAATTTTCATCCGATGAATCGATTTATAAAGAGTAATCGTTAGTTGTAGCCCTAATTCATTGCACTTTTTAGGAGGTTAACATTACAAACCCTTTCTTTTTTCTGTCTGATCGTTTGGCAATGTCCTTTAACCCCTTCACTGCTGAGGCATTTCACCACTGTGTGCTCAGCTCATTTTTACCGCTTTCGCTCATCATGTTTAAACGCGATTTTAAAGCCACATTTTAATAAATGACCCAGACATATTATATATCGTTCTTTCCGGCAGACTACGCAGATTCATAATATATCATTTTTATATGTATACGTCATGTCCTGCCTGTATATTATAACAAAAAATACAATAAAAATTGAATTTTTAATCATCTGCAGTGTGTAAAGTGGTTTTTTTTCACATTTTATCACATGAGCGTTTGCGGTTATGTTTTCTATGGGGTGCGCTTGTACAAAAAATTTGAAATGGGGACTTGTTACTTTTTTTGGGGGGAATTACGTGATTTTTAGCAAACGCACCCCATAGAAAAAAATCATTAGTGCAGCATCATTGTTCACATTATAATTGAAATGTGAACAATATTGCTGCATTAATAAAAATAACACACCAAAAAAAACATGTTTTTATTTATTTATTTATTTAAATTTTTTTTTTTTTTTTTTTTTTTTTACTTTTTACCTAGTCATGTTGGGTATCATTCGAAAGGCCATGCTCAGGCCTTTCAAATGACACCCTCCATGACCCCCTAGCTGCCACGGTTCTGGATATATCGGGGTTCACAAGAACCCCCCATCTCCACCAGGGGATTTCCTTGGGAAATCCCCGGCAGCTAGGGGTTCCCCGGCTATCTGACGTCATCACGCTATGCGGGGAGTCCCACCGGAGATAGGCTGCACTTCGGCGCCACAAGGCGCTGAAGTGCAACCCAGCACTTGAGGGGTTAAAGCCAGGCACCGCTTAAAAGGGGAGACTCTCCCCTTTTAAGCGGTGCCTGGCTTTTAGCGCTGCTCCTTCCCGATCGGGAGGGAGAGGGATCCGAACGGATCCCCCCCTCCCTTCCAGGCTATCTCCCGGCATTGCCGGGGGGTCGCCTGGAAATGACGTCATTGCGCATGGCGCGATGACGTCATTTACGCCGGGAGGAGCTTGACTTCAGCGTCTGAGGACGCTGAAGTCAGAACGCCGTGGGACCCCGGACAGAGGTGAGTATCTCCGCCGGGGGTCCCGCACAGCTGATGACGTGTGGGGCACGTCCTCAGCATGCAACGTGCATCAATGAGGACGTGTCCCACACGTCTTCAGCAGTGAAAGGGTTAATAAAATAGTGATTTTAATACCTGACCTATTGAGGGATCGATGGGATTTCCAGGGGGCAGAAACCTTGGCTCCCTGATGTTTTACATAGTTATATAGTTATATAGGCTGAAAAAAGACATGCGTCCATCGGGTTCAGCCTCTCCCACATAACCTACTGCTGTTGATCCAAAAGAAGGCAAAAAAACCAGTCTGAAATATGCAACATACTGGGAAAAAATTCCTTCTTGACCCCAGATGGCGTCAGATTTCTCCTTGGATCAAGAAGCTTTTACCCACATATTAAATATTATAACCCTTAATATTCTGTGTCTGCAGGAAGTCATCCAGTCGTTTTTTAAAAGTCTGTACAGACTCTGACCCAACCACCTCAACAGGCAGAGAATTCCACAGCTTTATTGTTCTCACCGTAAAATAACCCTTCCTATGCTTTAAGCTAAATTTTCTTTCGTCCAGTCTAAATGGATGACCCCGTGTCCTGTGTATAGTCCTGTTAATGAATAGGTTATCAGACAATGGTTGATAATGGCCCCGTATATATTTATATAAGGTTATCAGACCCCTCTGAGGCCCCGTATATATTTATATAAGGTTATCAGATCCCCTCTAAGGCGCCGTTTCTCTAAACTAAACAGGTTTAAGCTTGTTAGTCTTTCCTCATAACTTAACCCTTCCATCCCCCTTATTAATTTAGTTGCCCGTCTCTGCAATTTTTCTAGCGATATAATATCTTTTTTTAAGACAGGTGCCTAAAATCGCACGGCATATTCAAGGTGCGGCCTGACCATTGATTTATACAGAGGCAAAATTATGTTTTCATCCCGTGAGTGAACTCCCCTTTTAATGCCGATACCTTGCTGGCCTTGGCGGCTGCTGTTTGACATTGCACATTGTTACTTAGTTTGAAGTCTATGATTATTCCCAAATCCTTCTCCTGCTTGGATTTCCCTAACTCCGTACCATTTAGGGTATAAATTGCTTGTGTGTTCTTCACTCCAAAGTGCATAACTTTACATTTATCTAGATTAAATTTCATCTGCCATTTAAGTGCCCAGTCCCCCAATCTATCTAAATCCCTCTGCAGCAAAGTAACATCCTGCTCACATTGTATTACTTTTCCTAGTTTTGTGTCATCTGCAAACACTGATACATGGCTTTCAATGCCTATCTCAAGGTCATTTATAAATAAATTGAATAGTATTGGTCCTATAACAGACCCCTGAGGGACACCGCTTACCACTGGTGTCCATCTTGAAAATGTACCATTTATGACCACTCTCTGTATCTGTATCTATCTTTTAGCCAGTTTTCTATCCAAGAACAAGTATTTTCATCTAGACCATTTTTTCTTAATTTAAATAGTAACCTTTTGTGTGGAACTGTGTCGAAAGCTTTGTCAAAATCTAAGTAAATCACATCCACTGCAACCCCCTGATCTATACTTCTACTTACTTCCTCATAGAACGTAATTAGGTTAGTCTGACATGATCTGTGTTTCATGAAACCATGCTGATTTTTGCCAATTACATTATACCTCCCAATAAATTCCTGAATATTATCCCTTAGTAACCCCTCAAATACTTTTCCAGCCACAGATGTTAAGCTCACAGGTCTATAATTCCCAGGCACAAATTTTAAACCTTTCTTAAATATAGGGACCACGTCAGCTTTTCTCCAATCCTCTGGTACTATTCCTGAAATAAAAGAATCTTGAAAGATTAAGAACAAAGGTTTACATATTTCAACACATAGCTCTCTCAGTACTCGTGGGTGAATTCCATCTGGCCCTGGGGCTTTATTCACATTCACATTGTTTAATTTCTGTAAAACCTTGTCCTGAGTCAGTCACTTTATATTAGTAAGTTTTTATTAATGAATTTCATGTCTCCTGTTATAGGTTTCTCTTTGGTAAATACTGAAGAAAAATAATCATTTAAAATTTCTGCCTTATCCTGATCTTCCGTTAATAATAACCCTGACTCAGATTTTAGTGAACCTACATTTTCACTCTTGGGTTTTTTAGAATTTATGTACCTAAAGAATCTTTTAGGGTTGGTCTTGCTCTCTTTGGCTATTTCTTTTTCATTTTCTAGTTTAGCCCATCTAATCGCATTTTTACATGCTTTATTGGCTGCCCTATATGCTTTATAGGATGCCTCAGATTTATCACATTTAAAAGCTTTAAATGCCTTCTTTTTATTTTTCATTTCCTTAGTTACCTTCCTACTAAGCCACATTGGTTTCAGTCTGTTTCTTTTATATTTATTAAGCAGTGGAATATATTGTGACATACTTTTCTAGTGTTAGTTTAAAGATATTCCACTTATCCTCAGTGTTTTTCCCGTGAAAGAGTTTCTGCCAGTCAATGACATTGAGAGCTTCCTTTATTTTAATAAAGTTGGCCTTTTTAAAATTATATGTTTTAGCTGCCCCTTATGAATGTGTTTTTTTGAGTTAATTTCAAAAGTCACCATATTATGGTCACTGTTTCCCAACTGTTCCTTTACATTAATATTTGAGAAAAGATCCACATTATTTGTTATAACCAGGTCCAGACAGTTATCCTCTCTAGTTGGTGTTTCTACCAGTTGTGACATGAAGGTATCATTTAAAATGTTCAGAAACCGGATTCCCTTTGCTGAATTACTCGTCCCACTATCCCAATTAATGTCCGGGTAATTAAAATCTCCAATAATTAAAGTGCTACCATGATGTGCAGCCTTCCTAATTTGCTCTAACAGTTGTTCTTCCTCATCATTATCTATATTAGGTGGTTTATAGCATATGCCAACCAATAGTTGACTTCCCTGTTTATTCCCCAACGAAATATTTACCCATACGGATTCCACATTTCCCTCATCGCTTTCCAGTTGTGTAATATTAGGCTTTAAATCCTGATTTACATATAAACACACTCCACCCCCTTTCTTATGTTTCCTATCCGTTTTAAACAATGTATAACCGTTTAAGTTTACAGCTCAGTCATGCGTTTCGTCCCACCACGTTTCTGTTATTCCTATAATGTCGTATTGCTTAGTGTATGCTATTACCTCTAGTTCCCCCATCTTGTTATTAAGGCTCCTTGCATTAGCAAGCATACATTTAATGTTGTCTCTACCCACACATGCTGAATGCGACTTTACATTACATGCCTCCACTGTTCTGACATTACCCATCCCCCCGGCTCCATCCCCCTTAGTCTGAACTGAAACCCTTCCGCTATCTGTTATGTCTCCATTTTGTAAGATACTGTATCCCTCCCCCCCTTCCACTAGTTTAAAGTCTCCTCCAACCTTTTAACCATCCTCTCCCCAGCACAGCAGACCCTCTTCCATTCAGGTGCAATCTATCACAACTATACAGATTGTACCCCAGTGCAAAATGAGCCCAGTGCTCTAAAAACCCAAAGCCCTCCTTCCTGCACCAAGCTTTAAGCCACGCATTGACCTCCCTGATCTCCCGTTGCCTTTCCACTGTAGCACGTGGCACAGGTAGGATCTCAGAAAATACTACCTTGGAGGACCTCTTCTTCACTTTACTTCCTAATTCCCTGAAATCATTCTTCAGGTCCTTCCATCTTCCTCTTACTTTGTCATTGGTACCAATATGGACCATGACAGCTGGGTCATCTCCAGCCCCTCCCAATAATCTATCAACTCTGTCAACCACATGCCTAACACGGGCACCCGGCAGACCGCAAACTGTCCGGTTAAGGCGATCAGCGCGACAGATTACCCTGTCTACTCTCTTAATAATAGAGTCCCCTACCACCACAACCTGTCTAGGCTTACTTGCCCTCTTTATCCCTCCCTTACTTGGTGGGCTGATCCCCCGGCTGTTAGAGGGAGCAGCCTCCTCCAGTACTGCTACACCTGAGCTGCTGCACCCAACATCTTCGCTCAAAGGGGCAAATCTGCTTGTATGCGCAAGATCAGGACTAGCCAACCTTTTCCTCTTCCCTCCCCCCGTGCTACCACGTGTCACTGACACCCAGCTACCAACCTGTTCCCCGGTTAACTCCACTCCTCCCACACCCCTAGATTCCTCAGCTATACTTTGCTCCGTGAGAAGCCGCTCCTTTCAAGATTGTCAATCTGCCTCAGCGTTACGATTTGCCCTTCCAGATCTCCAATACGAGCTTCCAGAAGAGCTACACGTTCACACCTGCTGCAGAGATATGGACCCTGGAAGGATTCCTCCAGACTTGCAGCAGGATGTGCACTGGGTCAAACCTTCAAGCTTGCTAACACTCATACCCACAACAAGATAACATATATCCCAATTTGTACCTGTTTTTTAACTCCACTTGAAAATAGCCCACTTAGGAGTAGACCACTACAAGCCCTTGTGAGCGAGCTCAGTGAGCCGCCATTGAGATTATGTAGCCATACAAGTGAAATCACCTGACAGGCTACACGCCCCCAAATAACAAGTCACCAGCCACTCAGGGAAAAAACAACCAAAAAGCACAACAGAAAAAAAAAAAAAATGAGAAATTAAACAAATTGATAAATAAACCAGAGGTTTCTCTCCCTCTAGAGATACAAACCAGACCAGTACAGGTAGAATTCCTGTTTTTAAACTCCACTTGAAAATAGCCCACTTAGGCGTAGACCACTGACCAGCCCTTGTGAGTTTTGGGAACTACATTTCCCATGTGGCTCAGTCTGCCTGATGGGAGACTGAGCATCATGGGAGATGTAGTTCCCAAAACATCAGGGAGCCAAGGTTGCTGACCCCCTGGTTTAGGGTAACCTGCCCTTCTTTTTTTCTAAAAAATTTTTTTTTTCTGTTTGTACTTTAATTGGATTTAGTTTAATGAAATACTTTTGGAGTAAAATCTAAGATCCGTTAAAGTGAAAAGGTTATTGAGCATGCAATGGAGCTTAGCTACGCAGCACGAGGCTGGAGATTCATGGAATAGTTACAAGTTATCACCTGCTCTTCCCACAGTAAAAATAGTATGAAATGAAAAAGTTCAGCAAAACCACCTTAATCCCATTGTTGTTCTGTGTATACAGGGGTAATACAGGGTGTCCATAAAGTGTATGTATATATATATTATACGCACACAGGGTGTCCATAAAGTGTATGTATATTTATATATACAATTGTGTTCAAAATGATTCAACCCCCACTGAAATTGAGTGTTTTGGCCAGTTTGGCATTGATTTTGATCATTCAGTCATCTTGCTTACAATTAAATCAAAGAGGCACGTGTAGGTCAGACAAATATAACATAACATTTATAATGAAATAACCACAAATGTCTTTTCTGTGCTCACATCATTATCAGTTTTATTCAACCCCCAAGTGACATTCAATCTTAGTACTTAGTACAACATCCTTTTACAGTTATATCAGCTTTTAAACGTGAAGCATAGCTTGACACAAGTGTCTTGCAGCCATCTACGGGTATCTTCGCCCATTCGTCATGGGCAAAAGCCTCCAGTTCAGTCACATTCTTAGGCTTGCGCACTGCAACTGCTTTCTTTAAGTCCCACCAGAGGTTCTCAATGGGATTTAAGTCAGGTGACTGCGATGGCCACTCCAAAATGTTCCAGTCTTTAATCTGCAACCATGCTCTAGTGGACTTGGAGGTATGCTTGGGATCATTGTCCTGTTGAAAGGTCCAACGTCTCCCAAGCCTCAGGTTTGTGACGGACTGCATCACATTGTCATCCAATATCTCCTGGTACTGAAGAGAATTCATGGTACCTTGCACACGCTGAAGCTTCCCTGTACCTGCAGAAGCAAAACAGCCCCAAAGCATGATTGACCCCCCGCCATGCTTCACAGTAGGCAAGGTGTTCTTTTCTTCATAGGCCTTGTTCTTCCTCCTCCAAACATAGCGTTGATCCACGGGCCCAAACAATTCTAATTTTGTTTCATCAGTCCACAGAACACTATCCCAAAACTTCTGTGGTTTGTCCACATGACTTTTGGCATACTGCAGTCGACTCTTCTTATTCTTTGGAGACAGCAAGGGGGTGCGCCTGGGAGTTCTGGCATGGAGGCCTTCATTACGCAGTGTGCGCCGTATTGTCTGAGCTGAAACTTCAGTACCCACATCTGACAAATATTTTCTCAGTTCCTCAGCAGTCACACGGGGACTTTTCTCCACTCTACGCTTCAGGTAGCGCACAGCAGTCGAAGTCAGCATCTTCTTTCTGCCACGACCAGGTAGCGTTTCAACAGTGCCCTTTGCCTTGAATTTGCGAATGATGCTTCCTATGGTCTCTCTTGGTATGTTTAACATCTTTGCAATCTTCTTATAGCCATTGCCCTTCCTGTGAAGAGTAATCACCTCTTCTCTTGTCTTCCTGGACCATTCTCTTGACTTCACCATGTTTGTAACCACACCAGTAAATGTCTAGAAGGAGCTGAGTATCACAGTCATTTTAAAGCTGCCTAATTGGTGCTTATTATGCTTTATTGCTGCTCCGTGACATCCACAGGTGTTTTCAATACCTGATTGAAAACACTTGAATGAACCTCTGTTCTTCAGAGTGGTAGTCTTTAAGGGGTTGAATAATTGTGTCAATGAAGAATTCACAAAAGAAACATTTACTACTGTATTACAAAACCAATTGATGTCATTTTAGTTGCATATGGTTCTTTAAAAAGTCCTTGTAGGATTTCATTCTGAATACAATTACAAATGTCACTAAATTCCCTAAAACCCTTTACAGCATTGGGGGTTGAATCATTTTGAACACAACTGTATATATATTATACGCACACATGGTGTCCATAAAGCGTGTATGTATGTATGTGTGTATATATATATATATATATATATATATTCATGGCCGAAATTGTTGGCACCCCAGACATTTTTCCAGAAAATCAAGTATTTCTCACAGAAAAGTATTGCAGTAACACATGTTTTGCTATACACATGTTTATTCTCTTTGTGTGTATTGGAACAAAACAAAAAAAGGGAGGAAAAAAGAAAATTGGACATAATGTCTCCAAAAATGGGCTGGACAAAATTCTTGGCACCCTTATCTTAATATTTGGTTGCACACCCTTTGGAAAAAATAACTGAAATCAGTCGCTTCCTATTACCATCAATAAGCTTCTTACACCTCTCACCTGGAATTTTGGACCACTCTTTCTTTGCAAACTGCTCCAGGTCTCTCTTATTGGAAGGGCGCCTTCTCCCAACAGCAATTTTAAAATCTCTCCACAGGTGTTCAATGGGATTTAGATCTAGACTCATTGCTGGCCACTTCAGAACTCTCCAGCGCTTTGTTGCCATCCATTTCTGCGTGCTTTTTGACGTATGTTTGGGGTCATTGTCCTGCTGGAAGACCCAAGATCTCGGATGCAAACCCAGCTTTCTGACACTGGGCTCTACAGTGCGACCCAAAATCCTTTGGTAATCCTCAGATTTCATGATGCCTTGCACACATTCAAGGCACCCAGTGTCAGAGGCAGCAAAACAACCCCATAACATCATTTAACCTCCACCATATTTCACTGTAGGTACTGTGTTCTTTTCTTTGTAGGCCTCATTCCATTTTCGCTAAACAGTAGAATGATGTGCTTTACCAAAAAGCTCTATCTTGGTCTCATCTGTCCACAAGACATTTTCCCAGAAGGATTTTGGCTTACTCAAGTACATTTTGGCAAACTGTCGTCTTGCTTTTTTAGGTCTCTGTGTCAGCAGTGGGGTCCTCCTGGGTCTCCTGCCATAGCGTTTCATTTCATTTACATGTCGACGGATAGTTCGCGCTGACACTGATGCTCCCTGGGCCTGCAGGACAGCTTGAATTTCTTTGGAACTTGTTTAGGGCTGCTTATCCACCATCCGGACTATCCTGCGTTGCAACCTTTCATCAATTTTTCTCTTCCGTCCACCCATAGAGAGATTAGATACAGTGCCATGGGTTGCAAACTTCTTGATAATGTTGCGCACTGTGGACAAAGGAAAATCTAGATCTCTGGAGATGGACTTGTAACCTTGAGATTGTTGATATTTTTCCACAATTTTGGTTCTCAAGTCCTCAGACATTTCTCTCCTCTTTCTGTTGTCCATGCTTAGTGTGGCACACACAGACACACAATGCAAAGACTAAGTGAACTTCTCTCCTTTTTATCTGCTTTCAGGTGTGATTTTTATATTGCCCACACCTGTTACTTGCCCCAGGTGAGTTTACAGGAGCATCACATGCTTGAAACAATCTTATTTATCCACAATTTTGAAAGGGTGCCAAGAATTTTGTCCAAACCAATTTTGGAGTTTTGTGTGACATTATGTCCAATTTGCTTTTTTTCCTCCCTTTTTTGTTTTTGTTCCAATACACACAAAGGGAATAAACATGTGTATAGCAAAACATGTGTTACTGCATTACATTTCTGTGAGACATACTTGATTTTCTGGAAAAATGTCTGGGGTGCTAACAATTTCGGCCATGAAAAAATATAATATATATATATATATATTATTTATTATTGAAGATTTTTATTTTCAAACAAAAGGTCACAAATCGACCAGCAGGCTTGGCCTCGTAGGGCAGAACATGACCCATCAAAACAAAAAGTCAGCTGTAAGTGCAAAAAGAAAAATACATCTGGAGAATCAAAAGGTCATCAAAGTAAATAGTTAGGTTCTAGCCGTATCATTTAGATGTCTAACACATCTGCGGGAGTGAAAGAAGCAGCTGTAATCGTCCAAGATACAGAACAAACACAACATAACACATCTGCAGGAGTGAAAGAAGCAGCTGTAATCGTCCAAGAGACAGAACAAACACAACATAACACATCTGCAGGAGTGAAAGAGGCAGCTGTAATCGTCCAAGAGACAGAACAAACACAACATAACACATCTGCAGGAGTGAAAGAGGCAGCTGTAATCGTCCAAGAGACAGAACAAACAACATAACACATCTGCAGGAGTGAAAGAAGCAGCTGTACTCGTCCAAGAGACAGAACAAACACAACATAACACATCTGCAGGAGTGAAAGAAGCAGCTGTAATCGTCCAAGAGACAGAACAAACACAACATAACACATCTGCAGGAGTGAAAGAGGCAGCTGTAATCGTCCAAGAGACAGAACAAACAACATAACACATCTGCAGGAGTGAAAGAAGCAGCTGTAATCGTCCAAGAGACAGAACAAACACAACATAACACATCTGCAGGAGTGAAAGAGGCAGCTGTAATCGTCCAAGAGACAGAACAAACACAACATAACACATCTGCAGGAGTGAAAGAAGCAGCTGTAATCGTCCAAGATACAGAACAAACACAACATAACACATCTGCAGGAGTGAAAGAAGCAGCTGTACTCGTGCAGAACCCGGTATCGGCACTGATACTAGTATAGGTGCATCCCTAGGTTCGGTGAATGTTCGGCGGGATTTGTGGTGAGTGTTCTGCAGGTTTGCGGCAGGTTTTGAACAAAGAAGGTGATATACAATGGAGGCGCTAGTGATTAATAGATGGGTATGTTTGTGTTATGCAGCCAACTGGGATTAAGACACAAAACCTCGACAGAAATGTGTTAATATACAGCAGAAAAGGGGGGGGGGAGGTCCTAGTGGTGCAATCAATTATTAAGATGAAATTTAATCTGTATAAATTCCTATAAAATCAGAGCCTAAATATGGCATATATGTAAATAAGGATTATGCAAGGTCTAGTAACATCAGTATTACAGCTTTCAATGGTAATAAAGTGCAAAACCGCAGATATACAAAACCTAAACTGGATAAATGATATACGGTCGCTCCCAACGTTCTGGGATAGGTGCACCGTCTAAATGACCAAATAAATTGCAACCGTGAATAATCTGTGTGCAATATCACCGCTGTGCAAATAAGCAAGAAATGTGCGTATATATTGCAAAAAGCAACTAAAGTGCAAATGCAGACAAAAGTGCATATATAAAACGTCCTTAACGCCTGTGCAGTCTATTGGTGTAATGTTCTCTATGTTTCAGCGAATGCTGCTAAATTCAAGTCCAGTTTCTCAAAGTCTAGAAAAAACTCCAACAAACCAAGCGCTTAGTGCTGGAAGTATGAGAACGTCTGATTCAGTCTCTATGTAGACAGTCCAGGCGTATATGCAGAGTCTTGATATGATGTCTTCACCTAAGTCTTGTACGGACTCCCAGTTCACAAAAGGGAGAGCGAAGGAAGGAAAAAAGAGAGAGAAAATAATAGTGCAATATTGCCTTAAAAAAGCCAAGTGTCCATAGACAAAGGAACACTTACGCTTTCTAGAGCCTCCTATATCCCGGCTCTGGTTTGAAGCGCCTTGGGCCAAGTTGAGGGTGGCCTCTGCCCTTCGTTGGTGCTTCTTGGTTATCTCTGATGCAGGGAAGTAAAAAGAGACAATACCCTCATAGTGTAACTTGCAGCCATATATTGGGTAAGACAGAAATTAGACAAACCCACCGATGGTGGAGCCTTAGGATTCCAGGCTCAACTCTTTAGCGTGTGGTACTGCTTACTCGGTGGGTACCTTCACCTCTTTTGTCTGCAGACAATCTTCTTATTTGGTGTAGATAATGAACGGGACGCTTAAGTAGGGCGCATAAAATAAATACCGTTCATAAAAAATGATGGTCTTATACAAAGTTATAAAAAACGGGGGGAAATTTATTAATACAGTTATAAAACATATAAAACAGTGGGTAAAAATAGGAGGGATATAGCAGGTATGGATACGCGTTTCAGCACTCTCAGTGCCTTCCTCAGTCCATGTGCAGGTCTGGTAGTCAAAAATGGGGGATGTGAGACACTCCACAGGTCTGTGTATTTATAGGTTGTACAAAATGTTGGTTTGGTGTCCATTTCCCTGGTCACTTCTGGGTTTGCGGGTGCCGCGGTCACGTGGTACATGCCGCGTCATCATGTCGCACCGCGTCCAGGGCTTTTGTTTGCGTTCCGCCGGGCCCTATAGTGCGATCTCGGCGGCATTTCAATCGCCGTGTTTTATACATAAAACTGCTCTAGGTTATATCCCAGTCTCACTGAGGGCCGATCTAGGATTTGGGTAATTTAGATGGTAATTGTTTCTGTACCCCCGGCTCAGCGATGTCTTCGAGACGTGACACAATATAACATGGTTCAGTCACTATCTCACATCTGTTATGTGATAAACCAGCATTATACTTTCACTTGGAAACTAATAGCCATCTATAATAGGGGCATGATGGAAGAATGATTGTACTAATATTAAAGTCATGTGATGTGTGTGTCATTATGCAGCTGTTAAGAGAGTGGGACAAGGGAATGGTCTACTTGGCCAGCTGGGATCTCTAGCAGGTCTGATGATATATGAGTGCATGGGACATGCTATTAGAAATGGATTCACAATGGAGCTATAAAGAGAAGTGAACGGTCTGGTGGCGTTCAAGGAACCTCTTAACAATGGTGGATGGTCCAGTGATGTTCAGTTGAGGAAGTGGCACAGCTCAAAATCAGCATTTAGTCCCTGCGGTTGGAGTGTCCCTAAATTGAAAATCCAGCTCATCTCCTCTTTTCCGACTAATTTTTCGAAGTTGCCCCCTCTCCAGGGTGCTTCGACTTTTTTGATTCCTCTGAAGGATAATCCTTTTGGGTTCATGGTATGTTTGTTTTTGGAATGTAGAGGGACGCCGTGATTCTCCTTTCCATCTCGAATATTCCTAATGTGTTCTTGAACACGTACACGGAGAGATCTGGTTGTTCTCCCTTGCGGCAGGTTTTCCCTGCACTGCGGTTCTTGCTGAATACACCGCAGAGTTGGCGAACTAGAATCGCCGAATCGTCCCGAAGTGCAGGGAACGAAAGGTCACTGAATGTACGGTGACTTTTCCATTCTCTCTAAATAACCCTGTAAGTTCAGGCAGACTAACAAAGAATGGCGCACATCGCGACTACTGTGGGCGTGCCTGACGCAGCCCATAGACGCCAGCGAGGAGTGCTACTCTGCTGCGTGGTGATATTGAGTCCCATCCCCCGTGGGGGCGGCATGGTACACTCTGCAGCATTAAAGGGTTAAGCAAATACTAGAACATGTATCTTATATAACATTGAATAAAATTCTCCATATCTGAGCGATTTAACCCATTAAAATCAAATTATTTCTGATCGAGCGACTTTTACTGATCTGACAGATTATTATTTTATATATAAACGATTATAACGGCCGACGAGACTTTACATTAAAAAGCAAATCCACCTGCAACATTCCGCGGGTTTACTGCAATCCATCACTTCTACTAAATATCCAATAAACGGTTAATTCAGTTTGAGCCCCCATGTGCTGTGCCTGTAAGGGGGGGCCCCTCGCCCCATGTGCTGTGCCTGTAAGGGGGGGCCCCCTCGCCCCATGGTGCTGTGCCTGTAAGGGGGGGCCCCCTCGCCCCCATGTGCTGTGCCTGTAAGGGGGGCCCCTCGCCCCCATGTGCTGTGCCTGTAAGGGGGGGCCCCTCGCCCCCATGTGCTGTGCCTGTAAGGGGGGGCCCCCTCGCCCCCATGTGCTGTGCCTGTAAGGGGGGCCCCCTCGCCCCCATGTGCTGTGCCTTTAAGGGGGGCCCCTCGCCCCCATGTGCTGTGCCTTTAAGGGGGGGCCCCTCGCCCCCATGTGCTGTGCCTGTAAGGGGGCCCCCTCGCCCCATGTGCTGTGCCTGTAAGGGGGGCCTCTCGCCCCCATGTGCTGTGCCTGTAAGGGGGGCCCCTCGCCCCATGTGCTGTGCCTGTAAGGGGGGGCCATCTCGCCCCCATGTGCTGTGCCTGTAAGGGGGGCCTCTCGCCCCCATGTGCTGTGCCTGTAGGGGGGGCCCCTCGCCCCCATGTGCTGTGCCTGTAAGGGGGGCCCCTCGCCCCATGTGCTGTGCCTGTAGGGGGGCCCCCTCGCCCCATGTGCTGTGCCTGTAAGGGGGGCCCCTCGCCCCCATGTGCTGTGCCTGTAAGGGGGCCCCCTCGCCCCCATCTGCTGTGCCTGTAAGGGGGGGCCCCCTCGCCCCATGTGCTGTGCCTGTAAGGGGGGCCCCCTCGCCCCCATGTGCTGTGCCTGTAAGGGGGGCCCCCTCGCCCCATGTGCTGTGCCTGTAAGGGGGGGCCCCCTCGCCCCCATGTGCTGTGCCTGTAAGGGGGGGCCCCTCGCCCCCATGTGCTGTGCCTGTAAGGGGGAGCCCCCGCCCCCATGTGCTGTGCCTTTAAGGGGGGCCCCCTCGCCCCCATGTGCTGTGCCTTTAGGGGGGCCCCTCGCCTCCATGTGCTGTGCCTGTAAGGGGGGCCCCCTCGCCCCCATGTGCTGTGCCTGTAAGGGGGGCCCTCTCGCCCCCATGTGCTGTGCCTGTAAGGGTGGGCCCCTCGCCCCCATGTGCTGTGCCTGTAAGGGGGGCCCCTCGCCCCCATGTGCTGTGCCTGTAAGGGGGGGCCCCTCGCCCCATGTGCTGTGCCTGTAAGGGGGGGCCCTCTCGCCCCCATGTGCTGTGCCTGTAAGGGGGGCCCCTCGCCCCCATGTGCTGTGCCTGTAAGGCTGGGCCCCTCGCCCCATGTGCTGTGCCTGTAAGGGTGGGCCCCTCGCCCCATGTGCTGTGCCTGTAAGGGGGGGCCCTCTCCCCCCATGTGCTGTGCCTGTAAGGGGGGCCCCTCGCCCCCATGTGCTGTGCCTGTAAGGGGGGCCCTCTCGCCCCCATGTGCTGTGCCTGTAAGGGGGGGCCCCCTCGCCCCCATGTGCTGTGCCTGTAAGGGGGGGCCCCTCGCCCCCATGTGCTGTGCCTGTAAGGGGGCCCCTCGCCCCCATGTGCTGTGCCTGTAAGGGGGGGCCCCTCGCCCCATGTGCTGTGCCTGTAAGGGGGGCCCCCTCGCCCCCATCTGCTGTGGTCTGTAAAGCTCGGCGTTTTGGTACTCGCTCGCAGGATGATACTCGTGCTTTTCTTTGGTGCTGAAAACGTTAATTCGGGAAGCCTGTCATTTTGTTCTTCCAGTTTCCATGGTAACGGGTAACTTTTTTTTGTTGCTGCAGCAGCGATTGCGCTTGACATGCAGAAGTGGGAGATACTTCTCACTATCATATCGCTGCAGGCCATATGTTCCTCTGAAGAATCCGCCGAAGCGTTCAACGCTTTCTTCTCTCAGTGCTCGTCCCCGTGAGATACTCACTCCTAATGTATGACACGCGCCGTCATTACTGCCTCCACGCTCTGCCGTTACTGCCTCCACGCTCTGCCGTTACTGCCTCCACGCTTTGCCGTTACTGCCTCCGCGCTCTGCCGTTACTGCCTCCACGCTCTGCCGTTACTGCCTCCACGCTCTGCTGTTACTGCCTCCACGCTCTGCTGTACTCTGCCTCCGCGCTCTGCCGTACTCTGCCTCCGCGCTCTGCCGTACTCTGCCTCCGCGCTCTGCCGTACTCTGCCTCCGCGCTCTGCCGTACTCTGCCTCCGCGCTCTGCCGTACTCTGCCTCCGCGCTCTGCCGTACTCTGCCTCCGCGCTCTGCCGTACTCTGCCTCCGCGCTCTGCGTACTCTGCCTCCGCGCTCTGCCGTACTCTGCCTCCGCGCTCTGCCGTACTCTGCCTCCGCGCTCTGCCGTACTCTGCCTCCGCGCTCTGCCGTACTCTGCCTCCGCGCTCTGCCGTACTCTGCCTCCCCTGTGTATATATAGCGGGGTATAAGTACTCTGCCTCCCTTGTGTATATATAGCTGGCTATAAATACTCTGCCTCCCCTGGGTATAAATCCTCTGCCTTCCCTGTATATATCGTGGGGTGTAAATACTCTGCCTCCCCTGGGTATATATAGCAGGGTATGAATACGCTGCCTCCCCGGGGAATATATATAGCGGGGTTCTAAATACTCTGCCTTCCCTGGGTATAACAGTTGCAAGAAAAAGTATGTGAACCCTTTGGGATTAGGTGGAGTTTTGCATGAATTGGTCATAAAATGTCTCTGATCTTCATCTAAGTCACAACAATTTGAAAAACACAGTCTGCTTAAAATAATACAACACAAACATTCTATGTTTTCATGTGTTTATTGAACAGAACATGTAAACATTCACAGTGCAGGGTGGAAAAAGTATGTGAACCCCTAGCCTAATGACTTCTCCAAGAGCTAATTGGAGCCAGGAGTGAGCAACCTTGAGTCCAATCAGTGTGATATTATTGGATGTGTTGCTGAAAGCTGTCCTGCCCTTTAAAAACACACACCAATTTTGGGTTTACTGGTTTCAAGAAGCACTGCCTGATGTGAACCAAGGCTTGTGAAGCCTTCTAAGTGAAGTCTTCAAAGTGAGCACTTAGAGATCTTCTGGTGAGTGATTTTGATTTTTGTTTCAAACAGATCTTTTCTATTCATCTTAAGGTTTTAAGTTAGGTCTGGTGAGTAAATTAGGTTAGGCTGGTGACTCATTCCTCTTACTGATTAGCATACAATTGGAATCAATTGCGTGCTATTTGCAAAGGTTGGTAAACTGGTCCACACCTTGCTGGGGGAGGTGTTCTTAGGTGATTATATAAAGCTTGTGGAATATTAGCTTGGTCTAATTGAGCTTGTGAAGCCTTCTAAGTGAAGTCTTCAAAGTGAGCACTTAGAGATCTTCTGGAGATACTCTGGAGGTAGTCTGAGGTTAGACAGGAGGTAGAAAACCTACAAAAAGGTAAGATTTGTTGGTTTAAATCCATTCTTTTATAATGGCAGGCTTGGTCCAGTGTAAGAGCTGTCATGCATTTGTTTTTAGATCAAATTTTTGGAGGTTTGGAGTGTGCCTGATATGTAGGCAGCTCTCTTTATTGCAGCAGGAAATTGCCTGTTTGAAGTCTGAGATTTGTAAATTATCTGTTACACAAACTCAGGCTATGGCTATGACTGTTACAAAGCCACTGCCACAGAGGCCTCCTAGGAGTGGCAGATGGACTACTGTAGGATCTGGTAGACTTAGAGTTGTGGATATAAGGCATGTCCCACAGTCTGTGGCTCTTCTTAATTCTTTTGAGGCACTTTCAGAGTGTAGTGGTGAGACGGAAGTAGGCTCAGACACCATAGTTGAGGAACCACCATCCCCTATGCTTAAGGTATGCAGGACTGCAACCAAGAACAATAAGGAAAAGGTGGGACATGATAGAAGGCAATTGTTGCTGGGTGATTCTATCATAAGAGGTGTGGAGCTGGAGAGTAGTGGTTTGGTGAGATGTCTTCCTGGGGCTACTGCTCGTAGAGACAAGAAACGTATTCTCAATATTGTCAAACAAGCAAAGCAGCAAGGGGAAGTGGATGTTCTAGTCCATCTAGGGACAAATGACTTGGCTAGCAATGAGTTTTCTGAGATTAAGGAGGATTTTTGTGTTCTTGGAGGTGAAATACAGCAGATTGCGTCCACTGTGTCATTCTCTGAAGTTTTGCCTGTGCATTACATTCAGGATAGGCAGATGCGCAATAGGGAATTTAATTTGTGGCTTCAGGAATGGTGTCGAGAGCAAGGATTTGGCTTTGTGTCCCATGATAGCTCTAATTGGAGCAGAAAGGAACTGTATAAAAAAGATGGTTTGCATCTTACTCATAGGGGAACATATGTTCTCAGTGAGAAGTTCAAAGGTTTCGCAAAGAAATATTTAAACTAGGAGGGGGGGACAAAAGGGTAAAAAACAATCTGCCTGATTGTCCCCAAAACTAAATCGGCGGGTGCAAGCAACATGCGGGGAAAAAAAGGACAAGCTCAGAGTTGTGTCTATAAATGCTCGCAGTTTAGTCAATAAAATCAATGAACTGGAGGCAATGATGGCAGCTGAAAAAGTAGATTTAGTTGCGGTTACTGAGACATGGTTCAGTGAGAAAAATAACTGGGACATAACAATACCGGGGTACTCTTTATATAGAAAAGACAGAGAAGGTAGGAAAGGAGGAGGAGTGGCCCTGTATGTGAAAAACAACATAAAAACGAACCAAATAAAAGTGAGCGAGGTGAACATAGAGTCAGTTTGGGTTACGCTAACATTTGGCAATCATACAGTAGCTCGTGTAGGTGTGATCTATAGACCCCCTGGACAGGTAGAAGAGCTAGATAATCTGCTGCTTGAGGAAATAGCCAAAATGGCAATGAAGGGGGAAGTTATTATCATGGGGGACTTTAATCTTCCTGATGTGAACTGGAAAACCAAAACTGCTGGGTGCACCAGGAGTACAAATATTCTAAACTCCCTACTGGGATTATCTCTAACACAAGTAGTTGAGGAGCCGACCCGTAAAGAGGCCATATTGGATTTAATACTCACAAATGGAGGTTTGGTATCGGACGTTGTTGTAGGTGAAAATTTGGGATCTAGTGATCACCAGTCAGTATGGTTTAATATAAGAACAGAGATGGAGCCACACCACACAAAAACAAAAGTTTTAGACTTTAAAAAAACAGATTTTTCTAAAATGAGACTTTGTGTGAAGGAGTCATTATCAGACTGGAGGAGTTTAAAGTGTGTCCAGGAGAAATGGGATTATTTAAAAGAAGCATTATTGAAGGCCACAGGCAATTGCATTCGACTTGTTAGCAAAAACAAAAAAGGGAAGAAACCACTGTGGTACTCTGCAGAAGTGGCCAAAATAGTGAAGAACAAAAAGACAGCATTCAATAATTATAAAACAACTCAGAGTGAAGAAGATAGGCAAACCTATAAGATTAGGCAGAAAGAGGCAAAGCAATTTATAAGAGCTTCCAAAGCACACGCAGAAGAGAAAATAGCTCAGTCAGTAAAAAAGGGGGACAAAACATTTTTTAGATACATAAACGAGAAAAGAAAAGTAAAACAAGGATTAGTTAGATTAAAAACAAAGGAAGGAAGGTATGTAGAAGAGGATAAAAGTCTTGCTGACTGCCTCAATGAATATTTTTGTTCAGTCTTTGCAGAAGAAAAGGAAGGAAAGGGACCTCAGTTAGGAGGAAACACTAACGAGACAATTACATATCAGTTTACAGAGGAGGAGGTTCTACAGCAGCTGTCTAAAGTAAAGACAAATAAATCAATGGGGCCTGATGGGATCCACCCTAAATTATTAAAAGAGCTCAGTGATGTAATAGCAAAATCGTTAACAGATTTATTTAACCAATCCTTGCTAACGGGAGTTGTCCCAGAAGACTGGAAATTAGCAAATGTTGTGCCCATTCACAAGAAGGGTAGTAGGGAGGAATCTGGGAACTATAGGCCAGTTAGTCTTACGTCAGTAGTGGGGAAATTAATGGAAACCATGTTAAAGGAAAGGATTGTTGAACATCTAAAAACACATAGATTACAGGATCAGAAACAACATGGGTTTACCTCAGGGAGATCATGCCAAACTAATCTTATTGATTTTTTGATTGGGTAACAAAAATAATAGACACAGGTGGTGCAGTAGACATTGCTTATTTAGATTTCAGTAAGGCTTTTGATACTGTTCCGCATAGAAGGCTTATCAATAAATTGCAATCTTTGAGCTTGGATTCCAATATTGTTGAATGGACTAGGCAGTGGCTGAGTGACAGGCAACAGAGGGTTGTGGTAAATGGAGTTTATTCGGCGCATGGTCTTGTTACCAGTGGGGTACCTCAGGGGTCAGTACTTGGACCCATTCTATTTAATATTTTTGTTAGTGATATTGCAGAAGGTATTAATGGAAAAGTATGTCTTTTTGCTGATGACACAAAGATTTGCAACAGGGTTGACGTTCCTGGAGGGATCAGCCAAATGACAAATGATTTAGGTAAACTAAAAAAATGGTCGGAGCTGTGGCAATTGAGTTTTAATGTGGATAAGTGCAAGATAATGCACCTGGGACGTAAAAACCCAAGGGCTGAATATAGAATATTTGATACAGTCCTAACCTCAACATCTGAGGAAAAGGATTTAGGGGTTATTATTTCAGAGGATCTAAAGGTAAGTAGTCAATGTAATAGAGCAGCAGGAAATGCTAGCAGAATGCTTGGTTGTGTAGGAAGAGGTATTAGCAGTAGGAAAAGGGAAGTGCTCATGCCACTGTACAGAGCACTGGTGAGACCTCACTTGGAGTACTGTGTGCAGTACTGGAGACCGTATCTCCAGAAGGATATAGACATCTTAGAGAGAGTTCAGAGAAGGGCTACTAAAATGGTGTACGGCTTGAAGGAGAAAAGTTACCAGGAAAGGCTTAATGATCTTAACATGTACAGCTTGGAAAAAAGACGAGACAGAGGAGATATGATAGACACATTTAAATACGTAAAGGGAATCCACAAGGTAGAGGAAGGGAGTATATTTAAAAGGAAACAAAGTAGCAAAACAAGAGGACATAGTCTTAGATTAGAGGGGCAAAGGTTTAAAAGTAACATCAGGAAGCATTATTTTACTGAGAGGGTGGTGGATACATGGAACAGTCTTCCAGTTGAAGTGGTAGAGGCCAAAACAGTAATTGAATTTAAGCAGGCATGGGATAGGCATAAGGCTATCCTAAACAAAAGATAAATCCAAGTAAAGTATCCATGTAATTGGGCAGACTAGATGGGCCGAAAGGTTCTTATCTGCCGACATCTTTCTATGTTTCTATGTTTCTAACCATGCCTCGCAGAAAAGCGCTCTCAGAAGACCTACCATCAAGAATTGTTGACTTGCATTAAGCTGGAAAGGGTTACAAAAGTATCTCCAAAAGCCTTGATGTTCATGTGTCCACGGTAAGACAGACTGTCTACAAATGGAGAAAGTTCAGCACTGTTGCTACTCTCCCTAGGCGTGGTCGTCCTGTAAAGATGACTGCAAGAGCACAGCGCAGAATGCTTAATGAGGTAAAGAAGAATCCTAGAGTGTCAGCTAAAGACTTACAGAAATCTCTGGCACATGCTAACATTTTTGTTGACACATCTACAAGAAGGAAAACATTAAACAAGAATGGAGTACATGGGCGAACACCACGGAGGAAGCCATTGCTGTACAAAAAGAATATTGCAGCACGTTTGAGGTTTGCAAAAGAGCACCTGGATGTTCCACAGCACCACTGGCAAAATATTCTGTGGACAGATGAAACCAAAATTGAGTTGTTTGGAAAAAACACACAACACTATGTGTGGAGAAAAAAAGGCACAGCACACCAACATCAAAACCTCATCCCCACTGTAAAACATGGCGGAGGGAGCATCATGGTTTGGGGCTGCTTTGCTGTCTCCATGCCACAGCATTTCAATCGGGTTGAGGTCAGGACTCTGACTGGGCCACTCCAGAAGGCGTATTTTGTTTTGTTGAAGCCATTCTTTTGTTGAATTACTTGTATGCTTTGGGTCATTGTCATGTTGCATCACCCATCCTCTGCGGAGCTTCAGTTGGCGGACAGATGATCTTACGTTTCCTGCAAAATGTCTTGATGAACTCTGGAATTCATTTTTCCATCAATGACCACAATCTGTCCAGGCCCTGAGGCAGCAAAGCAGCCCCAAACCATGATGCTCCCTCCGTCATGTTTTACAGTGGGGATGAGGTTTTGATGTCGGTGTGCTGTGCCTTTTTTTCTCCACACATAGTGTTGTGTGTTTTTTTCCAAACCACTCAATTTTGGTTTCATCTGTCCACAGAATATTTTGCCAGTAGTGCTGTGGAACATCCAGCTGCTCTTTTGCAAACTTCAAACGTGCTGCAATATTCTTTTTGGACAGCAATGGCTTCCTCCGTGGTGTCCATGTACTCCATTCTTGTTTATTTATTTATTTATAAAGGATTTTACCAGGAAGGATACATTGAGATTTCTCTCGTTTTCAAGTATGTCCTGGGTTCAAGAACATTGAAGTGTTACAGTTACAGAAATACAAAGTAATACAATGCAAGATATTAAAAAAAACAACACAAATATACAGATTAACAGAAAATAAATATGTAGGAAATATATTCACTGTGTTACATGTTTACAGGTGCATTCTGTATTGAGGTATGTTAGTAAGGAGTTCTTGAGTGACTTAAGACTGGGGGAAGATTTGATGGTGTCTGGGAGGTTATTCCGTAATTGTGGTGCTCTGTAGGAAAATGAGGACCGAGCCACTGTCTTTATGTATTGTGGTATTGCAAGTAAGGTGCTGGTCCTGGATCGGAGGTTATAGGATGAGGGAGCTGCTGGGGGAAGCAGTCTATTCAGGTAGGGTGGCAGCTTCCCAGAAATGCTCTTAAACACCAGGCTGGAAAGGTGAAGGGTGCGTTTAGACTCCAGAGATGGCCAGTTTAGCTCTTTTAACATGTCACAATGGTGGGTCATGTAGTTACATTGTAACGCAAAGCGGCAGAATGAGTTATACAATGTAGTAAGTTTCTGAAGGTGTGTTTGCGGGGCGGCTGCATACACTACATCTCCGTAATCAATAGCCGGCATAAGCATTTGTTGTATAATCTGCTTTCTTACCGCGGGGCTCAGGTAGGATTTGTTTCTGTACAGGGTGCCTAGTTTGGAGTAAAGTTTAGATGAGCGTTTTTCGATGTGGGGGCCAAAGGATAGATTAGGGTCCAACCACATACCTAGATATTTGAGAGAAGTGACTGTGGTCAGCGTGCCATTTGATTTTGTCCCTACACATAGATGGGGATTTTGCAATTTATGTAGTTTAGGTTTTGTTCCAAAGAGCATCGTTAGTTTTTTCAGTATTTAAGAAAGTTTGTTGTGTTTGATCCACTTTTCTACCTCTGTGAATTGTTCTTGCAGCACGGCTTCCAGCTGCCGGAGATTTGGTTTGCTGCTATAGATTAGTGTCGTCTGCGTATATATGTACAGTTGAGGCTTTGCAGACGTTGGGCAGATCATTTATGAATATTGTGAATATTACAGGGGGCCTAGTATTGAGCCTTGGGGTACACCGCAAGTGACTGGGAGCGGGAGGGAGGAGCTGCCAGAAATTGACACATATTGTGATCGGTCGGATACATATGATTGAAACCAGGTTAGCGTGCGATCACCAATGCCAGAGTTTTTAAGTTTTTCTAGCAAGATGCCATGGTCTACCGTGTCAAAGACCTTGGCAAAATCAAGGAAGATGGCTCCAGTTAGGTTTCCTTGTTCCATCCCAGCTTGGATATCCATGCAGACTTTTAAAAGGGCGGTTGTAGTTGATTGATTTGGACGAAAGCCTGATTGATCTGGGGTTAAGTAGTTCCAATATTGATAATAATCACTTAATTGTGTGTAGACGCATTTTTCCAAGATTTTTGACACTACAGGGAGTAACGATATCGGATGGTAGATGGATACCAAAGTACTGTCACCACTTTTATGGATAGGTACCACTCTCGCAGTCTTCCAGAGTTTGGGTATGTATCCAGTCGCCAGTGATTCATTTATTAGGGTTGCGACAGGATTTGCAATTGCTGGCGCACTGATTTTCAGCAGCATTGCTGGTATTTGATCAGGTCCAGACTGGTATTTCATTTTTTGCTTACGGAGAAGTTTAGTAACTACACTGACAGGCACTGGTCTAAAACTGAATTCCTGTCTGATACAGGGACTTTGCACAGTTGGAGGGGCCTGACCTGCATGAGGCCTCTCTGATTGCATGTCATTTCCTAGCTTGGCAATCAAAGTGGTGGCACATCCAACAAAATAATCATTAAAGGCATTTGCTACATCTAGGGGGTGTTGCAGGGTTTGGTTGTTTACTTTGACAGCAGCTGGCTGGGAGTGGACTGGGGGTGCTTGTATGTTACCTATGGTTCTCCAAAAGTTATTAGGGTTTGATATGTTATTGTTTAGATTTTCATTGGAGTAATGGGCTTTGGCCATTTTTGTTTGTTTTGTGCATTCATTCCGGCATTTTCGCTATTCGTAGTGATCGTTCATGGAACCAGTACTCTTGAAATTTGACCACCGTGAATCTCTAAGCTGGTACATTAGTGTAAGATCAGCTGTAACCCAGGGGAGATGGGTCCCTTTTACTCACACTTTATGCAGCGGGGCATGGGAATTCCAGACTTGCAGGAGCTCAGACTGAAAGTATTCAACTGCACAGTCTAGGTCTGGGATTAGGTTTAGCCTGTACCAGGGGAGCTGTTTGAGATCACTTAGGAAGGATTCAAGAATAAATTTCTTGAAAGACCTTGTGGTTATTACCTTTGGGGGAGATTTCAAGGCCTTTATTTTGCGCACGCAGTACACTAGACAATGGTCACTAAAGCTATTAGCAAGAACGCCTGCCTCCTGTATTCTATCAGGAGATGAGGAGAGAATCCAGTCCAGCAAGGTATGGTTAGGGCTTTTCATATTAATGCGAGTGGGGGAGGAGATTAATTGAGTTAGCTGCAAAGTTTTAAACAGTGAGCAGTGTTTATTGTTTTTAGGATTTAGCCAATCTGTATTAAAATCGCCGAGGACCAATAGTTCACTTTTTTCCTTATTGTGTCAACAAAAATGTTAGCATGTGCCAGAGATTTCTGTAAGTCTTTAGCTGACACTCTAGGATTCTTCTTTACCTCATTAAGCATTCTGCGCTGTGCTCTTGCAGTCATTTTACAGGACGACCACGCCTAGGGAGAGTAGCAACAGTGCTGAACTTTCTCCATTTGTAGACAGTCTGTCTTACCGTGGACACATGAACATCAAGGCTTTTGGAGATACTTTTGTAACCCTTTCCAGCTTCATGCAAGTCAACAATTCTTGATGGTAGGTCTTCTGAGAGCTCTTTTCTGCGAGGCATGGTTCACATCAGGCAGTGCTTCTTGAAACCAGTAAACCCAAAACTGGTGTGTGTTTTTAAAGGGCAGGACAGCTTTCAGCAACACATCCAATAATATCACACTGATTGGACTCAAGGTTGGCTCACTCCTGGCTCCAATTAGCTCTTGGAGAAGTCATTAGGCTAGGGGTTCACATACTTTTTCCACCCTGCACTGTGAATGTTTACATGTTCTGTTCAATAAACACATGAAAACATATAATGTTGGTGTTGTATTATTTTAAGCAGACTGTGTTTCTCAAATTGTTGTGACTTAGATGAAGATCAGAAACATTTTATGACCCAATTCATGCAAAACTCCACCTAATCCCAAAGGGTTCACATACTTTTTCTTGCCACTATATATATATATATATATTTTTTAAACGGCCTGATGAGCTGTTTGGAGGCCTGTCCCGGCACTCCGATTTATTTATTTTTATGAGGGGGGGGTTGCATGGTGGATTAAAATAACGCATTACGAGGAGCTCTCTCTCTCTGTGGATTTTTTACCCTCCGGAGTTTTTTCGGTGACTTCTCTCGGATTTGCTGCCCCGTTTTTGCCCTGGGCGCTCTGGGTGTCTGCATGACCCGATTGAACCCCTCTCCAACCTGCTTCTTCCTTCGGTGGGGTGGATTGCTGACCCGATCTGCTTGCGGCCTAGTCGGGACAGCCTTGGCGGTTTCCCCGCGTCCCATGAGGTCCGTCTTCCGAGCCAACTCTCCCACCCTGCATGTGCAGAGCAGATGCTGCATTCCACTGCAGTCTCTCCGCACTGGGTCCGTGCTTTTTGGTGGCCATCTTAAAGCCTGTTGGGCTGGGCGAGTCTGCACCTCCTGCTTGGGACACGATGGGGAAGAATAATAATTTTTTTTTCGTTTGGGGAGGGGGAAGAGACCGAGCATACACACCTGCTTCTCGTTGTGGTAAATGGTCGCTGAGCCCTTGAAAATATAGGTGTTGATGTACCACTCATCCAACACAAATATATATATTGCACAAGACAGGTTCGTCCACTATATTAAGCATTTATTAGGAATTACACACCGCACACTAAATCACATATAACACATATATACAAGATTTACAAAGCAGCCAATATGAACAATAACAAATAGGCCTAGAGGGCCAGAAGCCCATAGTGTATACTTATCAACCAGGAGAGCAGGGAGACTGTGTTCACTCCACAGGACAGGGAGAGAGAGAATTAACTGCAAAGAGTTCATGTGTATAATGGAGTAGGTGTGTCTTCCCAAGGGAAGGGCATATTGTAATTAACCAAAGAGTCTAGTGATATGTAAATGAAGGCTATAGAGCAGAGAGACCTGGCTAATTCAACATACAGGAGAGGGATGTCTAATGTCCCCACACTCATGAGATATTTGCGTTCCTTTGTGAATAGCGGGCCAGTCTCACGTGACCTGTTGATGTCAGCGCTGTCATGCTCTCGCGGGCTTGCTGCGGTGATGTGCTGACTCATGCGACAAACACGCACGGATTGAGCGCCGGAGGCAGCGTTTGAAGCACCGGAGGCCGCGTCTGACGTCCTGCTGGAGCAGAAGTATCGGTAAAAGTATTGTCCGATTTTTCACGAGTACTCGTCAAAACGGCAGTATCGGCACCGATGCATCCCTAGTTATCACTTCTGTCAGATACTGTGTGTGTGTATATATATATATAATTAGTAGGGATGCACCGATACTAGGTATCGGTGCTGATATTGCCGTTTGCACGAGTACTTGTTACTCGTACAAACTGCCCGATAGATCCCTGCGATACCGGAAGCCGGCGCTTGGCCGGCTTGCTGGTATCCGCGGGGCTGGGGAAGCTGGCCGCGTGCATGAAAAGCACGCGGCCAGCGTTCCCTTTACGGCATGCCGTATACTCACCCATCCTGAAGGTCCGGTCGCTTGGCAGTGATGCGTTCACGCGGCCGCCGGGCGCTCCTGTGACGCTGCCTCTCGGCTGGAGGCAGAATCACAGATGTATGTGAGCTGGGGGCAAATCCGTGTGAGCTGGGGGGCAAATCCATGTGAACTGGGGGCAAATCCGTGTGAGCTGGGGGCAAATCCGTGTGAGCTGGGGGCAAATCCGTGTGAGCTGGGGGCAAATCCGTGTGAGCTGGGGGCAAATCCGTGTGAGCTGGGGGCAAATCCATGTGAGCTGTGAGCAATCGCCATGTGAGCTGGGGGTATTCTGTATATATATATATATATCTCGGGGGGCAATATCCATGAGAGCTGGGGGGCATTTTTAGATGAGGTCTGTTCTTATTGGAAAGCCTCACATGACATAAAATAAAGGTATCGGTCTTAAAATAGTGGTATTGCTGCATCCCTAATATAGGGGTGTAATCACTTGTGTCAGATACTGTATATATAGGGTTGTAATCACTTGTCAGATACTGTATATATAGGGTTGTAATCACTTGTCAGATACTGTATATATAGGGGTGTAATCACTTGTGTCAGATACTGTATATATAGGGGTGTAATCACTTGTGTCAGATACTGTATATATAGGGTTGTAATCACTTGTCAGATACTGTATATATAGGGGTGTAATCACTTGTCAGATACTGTATATATAGGGGTGTAATCACTTGTCAGATACTGTATATATAGGGGTGAAATCACTTGTGTCAGATACTGTGTATATAGGGTTGTATTCACTTGTGTCAGATACTGTATATATAGGGGTGTAGTCACTTGTGTCAGATACTGTATATATAGGGGTGTATTCACTTGTGTCAGATACTGTATATATATATATATATATATATATATATAAAGGGGTGTAATCACTTGTCAGATACTGTATATATAGGGGTGTGATCACTTGTGTCAGATACTGTATATATATATAGGGGTGTAATCACTTGTGTCAGATACTGTGTATATATAGGGGTGTAATCACTTGTGTCAGATACTGTGTATATATAGGGGTGTAATCACTTGTGTCAGATACTGTGTATATATAGGGGTGTAATCACTTGTGTCAGATACTGTGTATATATAGGGGTGTAATCACTTGTGTCAGATACTGTATATATAGGGGTGTAATCACTTGTGTCAGATACTGTGTATATATATATATATAGGGGTGTAATCACTTGTGTCAGATACTGTGTATATATATATATATATAGGGGTGTAATCACTTGTGTCAGATACTGTATATATAGGGGTGTAATCACTTGTCAGATACTGTGTATATAGGGGTGTAATCACTTGTGTCAGATACTGTGTATATATATATATATAGGGGTGTAAACACTTGTGTCAGATACTGTGTATATATATATATATATATATATATATAGGGGTGTAATCACTTGTGTCAGATACTGTATATATAGGGGTGTAATCACTTGTCAGATACTGTGTATATAGGACATTATATACATAAAGCATGTGTTGATGTGATGAGGATACTCTGAATTTCTGATGCTTTTTCTATCTCTTCATTGATTGGACGGCAGGTTTCCAGCTCTATTTGCTGTTGAAGTCATTATCTGAGGGGTTCACATACTTTGCGCAGTCTATCCTGGGATGAGTTTAACAGATTGTGTTTGTGATTCCTGGGATCTTATACATAATCGCAGTCCTTTCTAAGGGGTTCACATACTTTTTTATGCCTCAGTGTTTGTGGGTTCCTCAGTGCATGGACATTCTTGTCTGAATCCTCTGCTTGAATCAGAATGGTATTTTGGGATGGTTTCGGTGTCTGCGTCTCTGCTGCTCCTCCCTGTTCAACCTGTTAGCGGGACACATGTCAGAACACGCTTTCGGCAACCTGAAGGAGCGGGCCTCGGATCTATGGGTGTGTTAAATTACTGTGTGCTCAGAAATCTGCTCCAGCCTTCTTGGATTCCTCCTGCTGACATCTCCGCAGCCTCCATCTGCTTCCCCGTGAGTCTTCCTCCTCTCCTGCTTTCTGCGAGCCCTCTCCTGCCGAGCACCTAGCAATGACCTAATCTGCTGCCGAGCACCTAGCAATGACCTAATCTGCTGCCGGGCACCTAGCAATGACCTAATCTGCTGCAAGACCTTTCCAAGTCCTCCGACACCTGGGCTCAGCAAGCTACGCACTCGAGGGGTTTTGGAACATCATTTCCCATAAGGGTCAGTCAACCTAGTTAGTGGTTGAGTTTCATGGGAGATGTAGTTCAAAAACATCTGGAGGCCAAGACTGAGCACCTTTACTTTACACACTCTGCCAAACCACCAGCTGGTTACCCCTCTCTGCCAAACCACCAGATGGTTACCCCTCTCTTCCAAACCACCAGCTGGTTACCCCTCTCTGCCAAACCACCCGCTGGTTACCCCTCTCTGCCAAACCACCCGCTGGTTACCCCTCTCTGCCAAACCACTCGCTGGTTACCCCTCTCTGCCAAACCACTCGCTGGTTACCCCTCTCTGCCAAACCACCAGCTGGTTATTACCCCTCTCTGCCAAACCACCCGCTGGTTACCCCTCTCTGCCAAACCACTCGCTGGTTACCCCTCTCTGCCAAACCACTCGCTGGTTACCCCTCTCTGCCAAACCACTCGCTGGTTACCCCTCTCTGCCAAACCACCAGCTGGTTACCCCTCTCTGCCAAACCACCAGCTGGTTACCCCTCTCTGCCAAACCACCAGCTGGTTACCCCTCTCTGCCAAACCACCAGCTGGTTACCCCTCTCTGCCAAACCACCAGCTGGTTACCCCTCTCTGCCAAACCACCAGCTGGTTACCCCTCTCTGCCAAACCACGCGCTGGTTACCCCTCTCTGCCAAACCACCAGCTGGTTACCCCTCTCTGCCAAACCACTCGCTGGTTACCCCTCTCTGCCAAACCACCAGCTGGTAACCCCTCTCTGCCAAACCACCAGCTGGTTACCCCTCTCTGCCAAACCACCAGCTGGTTACCCCTCTCTGCCAAACCACCCGCTGGTTACCCCTCTCTGCCAAACCACCCGCTGGTTACCCCTCTCTGCCAAACCACCCGCTGGTTACCCCTCTCTGCCAAACCACCAGCTGGTAACCCCTCTCTGCCAAACCACCCGCTGGTAACCCCTCTCTGCCAAACCACCCGCTGGTTACTCCGTTCTACCGAAGCCCCTTGCGGGGTACTTTGTCTGCCTCCCAGGTCCCCCCCTATTAGTCTCGGCTCTTCTTTGCTTTCTAGCTGCAAGTTGAGTTCTTGTCTTCATCTCACCTTTCATATATCTACCAGGTCTTGGCCACACAGTGATGAGATGACCACCTGGAAGCTTTAAACGGTCTTTCCCACGATATGCGGACATACAGGAGTGTGGATTTGAGGCATGGATATGAGCCGGGAAGCTGTGAGCACAAACAGGGACCTGATACCTTTACTCCTTGGCCTGCACGAGTTCCTGACCGAACATCCAGCCAAGCGGTCCAGGCAGCCGTCCATGCAGCCAAACATCAGATTAGGAGGCCCCGGAGCCTCTGCTCAGTTGGAAATGGATCTGCAGGACACAAAACGGAGCAGGCTTCTGGCTCTTTTAGTGGGATTCTGGATTTTCTGAAACAGAAATCGGGGCGACAGGGTGAGCCAATGAAGGACCGAAGGTCCAAGGATCCAGCCCAGTGTCATGGTTTGAATATCTCTCAACATCGACCAATTAGTATGAGTGTCCTGGATGTGAACCGTCTGACAGAAGGTCAGGGCAGTGGACCTTCCATTCCCAGCAGGTTCACTCGCAGTGGTAGTTCTGGTTTCCTAAGAGGAACGTCCCTGTGGAGCAGCCAGAGGTGGAATATGTTTGGGAGCAGAGCACCCGATCAGTCGAGGAGGAATCTTACCTCTCTCCGTAAAAGCTTCAGTTTCCGACTTCGCCGGGGCGTGGAGTCACCGAAGATCGGAGAATTGTGTGAGAGCAGGGTGCGGAGCCGAAGTGAGGGCGACACATGTTCCTTACATACTGCGTCTTCACGGAGGGACTTACTAAATACCGAGGCATCGATGACGAAGAGCAAGGAGAGTGGTCACAGTCTCTGGAAACTTCTCACTGGGCGCTTCCGGAAAAAAGAGTATGGCACTGCAAGTGCCAGTCACTGCAATGTTTGCAGCGCTACCGCAGAGCCGGTGCTGCTGGGGATGACACGCACAGGAAGCAAAGGATGCAGAACCTACAGGGGTAAGAAGGGAGGAAGAGGGAACAGAGTGATGTGGCTTACCCAAGTTCTTGGTGATGGATGACCCAGGGTGTTGACACTGGTGGTGGATGACCTTGGCTGCTGCTGCTGCTGCCACTGATGGAGGGTGATGCTTGCCTCTGCCACTGGTGGATGGTGACCAAGGCTGCTGGTGGAGGGTGACCCAGGCTGCTGGCGGAGGGTGACCCAGGCTGCTGGCGGAGGGTGACCCAGGCTGCTGGCGGAGGGTGACCCAGGCTGCTGGCGGAGGGTGACAGAGACTCACACTAGTGGAGGGTGACCTGGGCTGCTGATGTCTGACATTGTCTTGACGTCCTGTTGTTCTCATACATGGGGCTGTCTTTTGGTGGAGGCGGACACAGTGATGGCGTGCTGGGACAAGCAGAGGGCTCTCGTGTTGTAGTTAATTGTTGCCTAGCAGTTGGGGTGTGAGGGATGCTCACGTTATGCGTATGTCTGGTTTACCTCTCTGGGATGAAGCTGTATCATGTTTATCCATCGCATGGTTTATAGAAATCACACGTATGTGCTTGGCATGAGGCCTGATTCTTGTATGTTATTATCGGGGAACATGTCAAGGGATCCGGAATAATTTCCCACTTCTCTCTTACAGACTCCTTCGTCAACAGTCAGGAATGGACTCTGAGCAGATCCGTCCCGGAGCTCAAAGTGGTAAGAGTGTCACCCGCCGATACTACACTGTACCTTTAATACTACCTGTGATGTGATTCACTTAGAACTTGGGGTAGAAAGGTCTAGAAATGTATTTGGGAGGTGCAGGCCTGATGTTCATTATTATTTCCCTGCCCTCTGTTGTGTTGAAGTCACCCTGTGAGGGTGCAGGGTGTTTTGTGTAATCTGTGTTAAGTATGAATATTGTTATTATCTGCTGATAGGATTGCTGGCTGGGTTATTTTAGCAATGTGTGATTATCTGTTTATGTTTGAGTAGTTTTGTTAATCTGCCTTGTCAGGGAAACACTGCTCCATTATCTGATTACTGTTACTATGGTTTATATAATTACTATGTGTATGTGGTCACTGTAGCCAAACTCAGCTCCTCCTATCTAGAAAGTGTTTACTCTTGACAGGTTATTATATATATATATATATATATATATACCTCAGTAGCAGAGGAAAAAACGCTCACAGATGCGATAAAACGTTTTATTCCCAAATGAATCGATCACTGCGATTAGATGGGCTAAACTAGAAAATGAAAAAGAAATAGCCAAAGAGAGCAAGACCAACCCTAAAAGATTCTTTAGGTACATAAATTCTAAAAACCCAAGAGTGAAAATGTAGGTTCACTAAAATCTGAGTCAGGGTTATTGTTAACTGAAGATCAGGATAAAGCAGAAATTTTAAATGATTATTTTTCTTCAGTATTTATCAAAGAGAAACCTATAACAGGAGACATGAAATTCATTAATAAAAACTTACTAATACAAAGTGACTGGTTGACTCAGGACAAGGTTTTACACAAATTAAACAATGTGAATGTTAATAAAGCCCCAGGGCCAGATGGAATTCACCGCGAGTACTAAGAGAGCTATGTGTTGAAATATGTAAACCTCTGTTCTTAATCTTTCAAGATTCTTTTCTTTCAGGAATAGTACCAGAGGATTGGAGAAAAGCTGACGTGGTCCCTATATTTAAGAAAGGTTTAAAATTTGTGCCTGGGAATTATAGACCTGTGAGCTTAACATCTGTGGCTGGGAAAGTATTTGAGGGGTTACTAAGGGATAATATTCAGGAATTTATTGGGAGGTATAATGTAATTGGCAAAAATCAGCATGGTTTCATGAAACACAGATCATGTCAGACTAACCTAATTACGTTCTATGAGGAAGTAAGTAGAAGTATAGATCAGGGGGTCGCAGTGGATGTGATTTACTTAGATTTTGCCAAAGCTTTCGACACAGTTCCACACAAAAGGTTACTACTTAAATTAAGAAAAAATGGTCTAGATGAAAATACTTGTTCTTGGATAGAAAACTGGCTAAAAGATAGGGTACAGAGAGTGGTCATAAATGGTACATTTTCAAGATGGACACCAGTGGTAAGTGGTGTCCCTCAGGGGTCTGTTATAGGACCAATACTATTCAATTTATTTATAAATGACCTTGAGATAGGCATTGAAAGTCATGTATCAGTGTTTGCAGATGACACAAAGCTAGGAAAAGTAATACAATGTGAGCAGGATGTTACTTCGCTGCAGAGGGATTTAGATAAATTGGGGGACTGGGCACTTAAATGGCAGATGAAATTTAATCTAGATAAATGTAAAGTTATGCACTTTGGAGTGAAGAACACACAAGCAATTTATACCCTAAATGGTACGGAGTTAGGGAAATCCAAGCAGGAGAAGGATTTGGGAATAATCATAGACTTCAAACTAAGTAACAATGTGCAATGTCAAACAGCAGCCGCCAAGGCCAGCAAAGTACTGGCATGCATTAAAAGGGGAGTTCACTCACGGGATGAAAACATAATTTTGCCTCTGTATAAATCAATGGTCAGGCCGCACCTTGAATATGCCGTGCAATTTTGGGCACCTGTCTTAAAAAAAGATATTATATCGTTAGAAAAAGTGCAGAGACGGGCAACTAAATTAATAAGGGGGATGGAAGGGTTAAGTTATGAGGAAAGACTAACAAGCTTAAACCTGTTTAGTTTAGAGAAAAGGCGCCTTAGAGGGGATCTGATAACCTTATATAAATATATACGGGGCCATTATCAACCATTGTCTGATAACCTATTCATTAACAGGACTATACATAGGACAAGGGGTCATCCATTTAGACTGGAAGAAAGAAAATTTAGCTTAAAGCATAGGAAGGGTTATTTTACGGTGAGAACAATAAAGCTGTGGAATTCTCTGCCTGTTGCGGTGGTTGGGTCAGAGTCTGTACAGACTTTTAAAAAACGACTGGATGACTTCCTGCAGACACAGAATATTAAGGGTTATAATATTTAATATGTGGGTAAAAGCTTCTTGATCCAAGGAGAAATCTGACTGCCATTCTGGGGTCAAGAAGGAATTTTTTCCCAGTATGTTGCATATTGGCGAGCGCTTCAGACTGGGTTTTTTGCCTTCTTTTGGATCAACAGCAGTAGGTTATGTGGGAGAGGCTGAACCCGATGGACGCATGTCTTTTTTCAGCCTATATAACTATGTAACTATGTAACTATGTAACTGACTGATGAAGCAGTGACATACCGTGAAACGCGTTTCGGTGTACTTTGCTGTTCTGATCGATGTTATTTGATTAATTTGGGAATAAATCGTTTTTCCAGAGCACCAGCCTGCTCAAACCTTGCTACAAACTTTGATATATATATCAATGTGTACAGCGCCCAAATATAGGAGACAAAAAAAATCAAATGTACAACCAGGGAGAAGGTCTGTTTGTTATTAGGAAGTTGAATTTCTTAACCCATTTTTCTGCTCTTTCCAAAGAACCTGGAAATGGAAGGAAATCTTGATAATGTAGTGCAGCATATGTGTATACCTTCTATGTACAGCTGTGCTGATAAGTTTGCATCCGCTGCCGGCAGAATTTGTGATTTCTCGGCCGTTATTCAGAGAATATGAATGGTAACACGGTTCCATTTCTTTCACTCATGGTTAGTGTTTTGCTGAAGCCATTCATTATCAATCAAGTGTGTTCACTCTTTATAAATCATAATGACCACAGAAACTTCCCAAATCACCCTCAACAAAACGTTTACATATCCTGGTGATTTTGGCCTCCTAACATGCACACAAGGAAAAAAGTCTGTACTTATGGTGCCACCTGGTGGCTCTTTATGAGAGGAAATGATATTTCTGGCAGCAGTGATAAAACATGGCAGTATCAAGCAGCAAACAAAGTTGCATAAAGTGCAATATATAGCAATGATAAAACAACAAATGTCATACCAACATGACTGATCCACAAACACAAGGCCAAGTTGACCGGTCATTGGCTACAGCAGCATAAAGTGAAGGTTCTGCAGTGGCCATCTCCGTCTCCTGACCTCAATATCATAGAGCCGCTCTGGGGAGATCTCAGATGTGCAGTTCATGCGAGACAGACCAAGAATTTACCGGAACCGGAGGCTTTTTACCAAGAAGAATGAGCAGCTTTACCTTCTGAGAAGATAAAGCGCCTCATCCACAAACACCACAAAACAGTACAAGCTGTCACTGATGTTAAAGGGGGCGACACGCTATTAAGAGCTGGGGGGTGTAAAGGTTTTAATCCGGGTGATTTGGGGAGTTTCTGTTGTCATTATGATTTATAAAGAGTGAACACACTTGATTGATAATAAATGGCTTCAGCCAAACACTAACCATGAGTGAAAGAAATGGAACCGTGTTACCATTCATATTCTCTGAATAACGGCCGAGAAATCACAAATTCTGTCGGCAGCGGATGCAAACGTATCAGCACAGCTGTATAAAAACAGCCTATGAAATTCACTTGATTCTGAGCCTGAGCCTGGCTCTAGGTGTTTACGTCTGTGTGGAACAAGCCAGAGGATAACCCCTAGTGGAATTATAGTATTGCACACGAGCCATTGGCCCTCTTTACTCTGGGTGGAGCTTCCCTGGCTTTTACATGGACGCATATGGAATTTTTAGGAAGGAAAACCCATTAAAACCTCACTTCTACACGATCCACAGCAAGGTGATCCTTACAAAGCGCCTTATTCTATTAACTCAAAGCAAATTCACTCTCATTCTATCTAGAGACCAGGCAGCACCACACTCTCCATTTCAGCTGGTCTTTAACTGCAAGGCCTCCATCTATCCATCCTTGCTCCAAGAAACTCCAGCAATACACTCTCATTCCATCCAGAGACCAGGCAGCACCCCCCCCCCCCCCATTTCAACTGGTCTTTAACTGCAAGGCCTCCGTCTATCCATCCTTGCTCCAAGAAACTCAAGCAATTCACTCTCACTCCATCCAGAGACCAGGCAGCAGCACCCCCCCCCCATTTCAACTGGTCTTTCCCCTTGATCTACAACATTATCTTCTTTCAGGGCTTTCGGGGAACTCTTCTGAGCCAGTTTAAAATGCAAAGGGACAGAATGGTTTTCAAATCCTTTTTTTATGTTTCTTATGTGCAGTAAAATCCTTACATTTAATGCTCCTCCTGTTCTTGTAATATGGTCCACACTATGGACATTCTATGAACAACATCTTAAAACCTTGTTAATAGGGATCTCTTTGCCGATCATTTTATTTAACATTCCTTTGCTATAGGATTTTTTTCTTCCACTGATCTAAGGGACAAACATTGACCACATTTATAAAAAAACCTTTATTAATGAAATCTATTATCCTTCTTTCTTTTTAATGGTTTATCGTCCACTAATTTGGTTTATAAATTACGCTCTCCTCTAAACACAATCTCTGCCTTTTCTCCTATTATTTTCTCCAAATTCTTAACCTTCTTCAAAATGTGCCAGTGCTCATTAAAAGCCCTTATTGCTTCACTGTTCAATCACAAACGGGACCTTTTTTAATCCACTTCTTATATACCTATAATTCTTTACGATCCTTTTCTTTTATTTCTCTTTACCCTTTATCCATAAAATCCTTTTTTAAATTTCCGCCTTTTGTGCAAAAGTTTCTTTACTTTAGCAATTCCTCCTTATCCTTGTGAATTCCTTCTAAGCATACAGGGTTATGACAGCTCGGCCCTTCAATGGAAGTGTTAGCATCTACCTCTTTGAGATATGGTTTGGTTTTAATGCTCGGATAAGGCGATGGATAAAATAATAAGAGAAAAAGCACAGATTGTATTTACAGGAGTGCATAATTTAAAGACCAAATTAGTGTACAATAAACATTTACCGGTCGCCCACCATCAATACTACAACCGGTCACTCACTGTCTGTTCTACTCTGTCACCCTGCAGGGTGATAAAACAAGCTGCAAATAAAAGCCCCCACCCTCACCGTAACAAAAAAACACAAGATTACTGCAGCATTCCAGCAGCCAGGGATTTGTCAGAATACAGGAAGCGCTGTGGGGTCAGTCGCTGCTGTACAGGGATAAGCTTCAGAGGGTTATAATGAATGTAAATCCCTGTACAGTACAGATACAAGGTGTTGCTGTAATTGCCATACACAGGCATTATGCGGCACATACAGATACAAGGTGTTGCTGTAATTGCCACGCACAGGCATTATGCGGCACATACAGATACAAGGTGTTGCTGTAATTGCCATACACAGGCATTATGCAGCACATACAGATACAAGGTGTTGCTGTAGTTGCCACACACAGGCATTATGTGGCACATACAGATACAAGGTGTTGCTGTAATTGCCATACACAGGCATTATGCGGCACATACAGATACAAGGTGTTGCTGTAATTGCCATACACAGGCATTATGCGGCACATACAGATACAAGGTGTTGCTGTAGTTGCCATACACAGGCATTATGCAGCACATACAGATACAAGGTGTTGCTGTAATTGCCATACACAGGCATTATGGGCACATACAGATACAAGGTGTTGCTGTAATTGCCACGCACAGGCATTATGCGGCACATACAGATACAAGGTGTTGCTGTAATTGCCATACACAGGCATTATGCAGCACATACAGATACAAGGTGTTGCTGTAGTTGCCAACACAGGCATTATGCGGTACATCTTGTAATTGCCATACACAATTATGCGGCACATACAGATACAAGGTGTTGCTGTAATTGCCATACACAGGCATTATGCGGCACATACAGATACAAGGTGTTGCTGTAGTTGCCATACACAGGCATTATGCAGCACATACAGATACAAGGTGTTGCTGTAATTGCCATACACAGGCATTATGCGGCACATACAGATACAAGGTGTTGCTGTAATTGCCATACACAGGCATTATGCGGCACATACAGATACACGGTGTTGCTGTAATTGTCACACACAGGCATTATGCGGCACATACAGATACAAGGTGTTGCAGTAATTGCCATATACAGGTATTATGCGGCACATACAGATACATGGTGTTGCTGTAATTGCCATACACAGGCATTATGCAGCACATACATATACAAGGTGTTGCTGTAATTGCCATACACAGGTATTATGCGGCACATACAGATACAAGGTGTTGCTGCAATTGCCATACACAGGTATTATGCGGCACATACAGATACAAGGTGTTGCTGTAATTGCCATATACAGGCTTTATGCAACACATACAGATACAAGGTGTTGCTGTAATTGCCACACACAGGCATTATGCGGCACATACAGATACAAGGTGTTGCTGTAATTGCCATACACAGGTATTATGCGGCACATACAGATATAAGGTGTTGCTGTAATTGCCATACACAGGCATTATGCAGCACATACATATACAAGGTGTTGCTGTAATTGCCATACACAGGCTTTATGCAACACATACAGATACAAGGTGTTGCTGTAATTGCCACACACAGGCATTATGCGGCACATACAGATACAAGGTGTTGCTGTAATTGCCACGCACAGGCATTATGCGGCACATACAGATACAAGGTGTTGCTGTAATTGCCACACACAGGCATTATGCGGCACATACAGATACAAGGTGTTGCTGTAATTGCCATACACAGGTATTATGCGGAACATACGGATACAAGGTGTTGCTGTAATTGACACGCACAGGCATTATGCGGCACATACAGATACAAGGTGTTGCTGTAATTGCCACACAGACATTATGCAGCACATACAGATACAAGGTGTTGCTGTAATTGCCATACACAGGCATTATGCAGCACATACAGATACAAGGTGTTGCTGTAATTGCCATTGCCAAGGTGTCACAACCACTACACGCGCTGCCGCGAAAGACGCCGGGTTAAGCCGCTCACTATCTGTCTATCCTAGACCCAGATAATGACTGCGTGGACCACAATCCACGAGCGCACTTATCTAACCGTCCCCAGCCACACTTTCTCTCACAGCAGGCACGTAGAGCGCGATTAAGTGATTCCCAGGAGTGTAGCGCAGTACTAGTCTTCTCTTGAATCGGGTAGTGACTACGTCTTCCACAATCCCTGGGCCCACTTTCCTATTCCATTAGTTATGCTGCCACCAGTCCTCATGGACACTACGCGCATCACAGCGAGAGACGCAAGGCTAAGCAACCGCACTGTCTGTCTATCCTAGACCCAGACAGTGACTGCGTAGACAACAATCCCTGCTTGCTTAGCCAACCGTCCCCAGCGACCGCAACTCACAATTTCGTAGCTACTCGAGCTTAAAACAACAAGCAATACTCCAATCTCTTCCGTTAGCATGGATCGACTATCAGGCAGAAACAGAACGTAATAAATGGATATTTATTTATGATATAGAAAAAAGCTATATATCACAGTGCATTTGTTACAGGAAAAATTATAGATAGAATAAATCGCTAGTTACACAGTACACAGCAAATAAAAGAAAGGGATTAAGCACAGAGCCTTACTTACACGTCAAATAAGCTAATTCTCGGCGACTCCTGGGGGCTGGAGCTAGAAGCATGTACAGCATGGACAGCTCCTCATGGCACAGGACACCTGAACCCCCTGTGATCTGCAGCAAGCACATGGCAAGCTTCAGAATTTATACACTTCCTGGTCCTTCCAAAACCCACCCACAAATGGCCCAGCCTCCTGCACTACATATCCCAGAATTCCCCTTCCTGAGCACGCTCAGTACGCTTCGTCATTAATCTGAATTCCCTGGTCTATCAATCATCTCCCAAAGACCACCTCCAGTGATCCAAGGATGTGATTGCTTCTTTGATATGCGGTTGGGGTGCTGCTCCGGCTGCGTCTTCACCCTGCCATGAGCAATTGCCCCTCCTGCCTGCTGGGTAGAACCAAAATGGTGATTTCTTTGATTCACACCTTCACTGACTTCACAGAGAAAATGGTCATTGGCCTGTTAATTGTTTCCTCCATCAGTTTGGAAGCGCAGGCATTGATTTACTAGGACAGCTGCGCAAAATGGCCTGGTATCTATAGATAGCCATAGATATAAATATGCCTATATAATACATATTGCCGTAGAGATATACAGGTCTAATCTGTCACATCTCCCATCTCTAGTCTGCTACACAAGGTGTTGCTGTAATTGCCATACACAGGCATTATGCGGCACATACAGATACAAGGTGTTGCTGTAATTGCCATATACAGGCATTATGTGGCACATACAGATACAAGGTGTTGTTGTAATTGCCATATACAGGCATTATGCAGCACATACAGATACTGCGTTGCTAATAATCTCATTCTGATCACTACAAACCCCCATAAGCAGGAGATCTCACCATTTTATTATCTGTCTGCAGCACATTTACTGCGTCTGCCTGTATGCTGATAATGCAGACCCTGTGTGACACTGTTTTAGATAAGGGACACAGTCTAGCATTTACAACCTTTCATCCCAGTGAGATTTTCCATAGTGGATAAACCAATAAGTGCTATTCCATGCCAAGCGATCCAATTTTTAATGAATTTTTTTACCTCATGTTTTCCAGTTTTCATAAAATTTTGTACAATTGTTGAATGATCAAAACTAAGTTTAAATCTAAAATTATTATTTTTTTCAGTTATGAGGGTCTAAAATTTAAAAAAATGGACGATTTTGACCTTTCTGGACTACACAAAAACTTTAAAGCTCAGACCAGAATTTAGATATTTCAAACCTAAAAGTGCCGCTCTCTTCAGAAATTCCTGGGCTTTAATATGATATGTCACATGACCGACTTATTTTAAAACGAAGTTCAAAATTAAAACATTTTAAGTTATTAAAATATGAGTAAAATTTTTCAAAAGCATTGTATTAATTATATCCTATTTGTAAAAGCTTTCTGCAAAATTTCATCTTGGGATCTCACTGGGATCACGTTTTATACATGTCGGCCTTACTGGGCTGTGATCAGGATAAATTGGTCTGATTGGAGTGAAATAAAATAAACGAGATTTCAAGCCATAATATCAGTTATTTCAGGCATTTCTTTAAAAGTTATTCAATTAAATGTGATCGAGCTTTTCTTTAAAAAATAATTTGTATCTAGTGGAGTGACAGCTGCTGCTGCTGCCTGATAGCACGGACTGGCTTAATAAAAAAAATAAAAGGATTACAGCAATATATTAAATGTTTTTTTCTGTTCGTCCGCAAACGTCAGAGCCAGTCCGTGCTATCAGGCAGCAGCAGCAGCTGTCACTCCACTAGATACAAATTATTTTTTAAAGAAAAGCTCGATCACATTTAATTGAATAACTTTTAAAGAAATGCCTGAAATAACTGATATTATGGCTTGAAATCTTGTTTATTTTATTTCACTCCAATCAGACCAATTTATCCTGATCACAGCCCAGTAAGGCCGACATGTATAAAATGTTTTACGAGGAGGAGGGCGGGGAGCGCTGTTAACGAGGAGGGGGAGCGCTGTTAACGAGGAGGGGGAGCGCTGTTAACGAGGAGGGGGGAGCGCTGTTAACGAGGAGGGGGGAGCGCTGTTAACGAGGAGGGGGGGGCGCTGTTAACGAGGAGGGGGAGCGCTGCTAACGAGGAGGGGGGAGCGCTGCTAACGAGGGAGGGGAGCGCTGTTAACGAGGAGGGGGGAGCGCTGTTAACGAGGAGGGGGGAGCGCTGTTAACGAGGAGGGGGGAGCGCTGTTAACGAGGAGGGGGGAGCGCCGTTAACGAGGAGGGGGGAGCGCTGTTAACGAGGAGGGGGGAGCGCTGTTAACGAGGAGGGGGAGCGCTGTTAACGAGGAGGGGGAGCGCTGTTAACGAGGAGGGGGGAGCGCTGTTAACGAGGAGGGGGGAGCGCTGTTAACGAGGAGGGGGAGCGCTGTTAACGAGGAGGGGGAGCGCTGTTAACGAGGAGGGGGAGCGCTGTTAACGAGGAGGGGGAGCGCTGTTAACGAGGAGGAGGAGGAGCGCGGGAATTAATTTTGTTGGAATATACCATCCTTTAAATGGAAGAGGTTGACACTTTTTCACGGAACATGTATGTTTTAATGGCGTGATGGGGGTCGTTGGTAATGGCACAACTATCAAAGACTTGTAATGTGTTTCTTTTTGCAGGGGATTGTGGGAAATCTGTCCAGTGGAAAGTCGGCACTTGTTCATCGCTATTTAACAGGAACTTACGTACAAGAAGAATCTCCAGAAGGTAACACAAGGAAATATACACACAGATTGTACATCATGCAGTCACTATACATGGGGGGGGGGGGGGGTTACATGGAGTATGTTTGTGGCGCTAGGTTTATTTGTTTTTTGTGTGTGTGTTTGGCTGCAGCTGTATTTTGTATGTAGCAATATTGTGTATGTGGCAACATCAGACTCTCTCCATCTCTCCAGTCCTTCAAGAAGTCTCTGAAAATCCATCAGCTCACACCATGATTCCTCTCTGTACATTCCCTGGTTCATCTTCCCACACACGCCCCTGCTACTTCATGTGCCCGATTTACCCTCACCTAGTGTGTCACCCCTCTCCTCTTAGATTGTAAGCTCTGGAGCAGGGTCCCCTCTCCTCTTAGATTGTAAGCTCTGGGGCAGGGTCTCCTCTCCTCTTAGATTGTAAGCTCTGGAGCAGGGTCCTCTCTCCTCTTAGATTGTAAGCTCTGGGGCAGGGTCCCCTCTCCTCTTAGATTGTAAGCTCTGGGGTAGGGTCCCCTCTCCTCTTAGATTGTAAGCTCTGGGCAGGGTCCCTCTCCTCTTAGATTGTAAGCTCTGGAGCAGGGTCCCCTCTCCTCTTAGATTGTAACTCTGGGGCAGGGTCCCCTCTGCTCTTAGATTGTAAGCTCTGGGGCAGGGTCCCCTCTGCTCTTAGATTGTAAGCTCTGGGGCAGGGTCCCTCTCCTCTTAGATTGTAAGCTCTGGGGCAGGGTCCCTCTCCTCTTAGATTGTAAACTCTGGGGCAGGGTCCCCTCTCCTCTTAGATTGTAAGCTCTGGGGCAGGGTCCCTCTCCTCTTAGATTGTAAGCTCTGGGGCAGGGTCTCCTCTCCTCTTAGATTGTAAGCTCTGGGCAGGGTCCCCTCTCCTCTTAGATTGTAAGCTCTGGGGTAGGGTCCCTCTCCTCTTAGATTGTAAGCTCTCTGGGCAGGGTCCCCTCTCCTCTTAGATTGTAAGCTCTGGGGTAGGGTCCCTCTCCTCTTAGATTGTAAGCTCTGGAGCAGGGTCCCCTCTCCTCTTAGATTGTAAGCTCTGGAGCAGGGTCCCCTCTCCTGTTAGATTGTAAGCTCTGGGGCAGGGTCCCCTCTCCTCTTAGATTGTAAGCTCTGGGGCAGGGTCCCCTCTCCTCTTAGATTGTAAGCTCTGGAGCAGGGTCCCCTCTCCTCTTAGATTGTAAGCTCTGGGGCAGGGTCCCCTCTCCTCTTAATTGTAAGCTCTGGAGCAGGGTCCCCTCTCTCTTAGATTGTAAGCTCTGGGCAGGGTCCCCTCCTCTTAGATTGTAAGCTCTGGGGCAGGGTCCCCTCCCTCTTAGATTGTAAACTCTGGAGCAGGGTCCCCTCTCCTCTTAGATTGTAAGCTCTGGGCAGGGTCTCCTCTCCTCTTAGATTGTAAGCTCTGGAGCAGGGTCCCCTCTCCTCTTAGATTGTAAGCTCTGGGGCAGGGTCCCCTCTCCTCTTAGATTGTAAGCTCTGGGGCAGGGTCCCCTCTCCTCTTAGATTGTAAGCTCTGGAGCAGGGTCCTCTCCTCTTAGATTGTAAGCTCTGGAGCAGGGTCCTCTCCTCTTAGATTGTAAGCTCTGGAGCAGGGTCCCCTCTCCTCTTAGATTGTAAGCTCTGGAGCAGGGTCCCCTCTCCTCTTAGATTGTAAGCTCTGGAGCAGGTCCCCTCTCCTCTTAGATTGTAAGCTCTGGGGTAGGGTCCCTCTCCTCTTAGATTTGTAAGCTCTGGCAGGGTCCCTCTCCTCTTAGATTGTAAGCTCTGGAGCAGGGTCCCCTCTCCTCTTAGATTGTAAGCTCTGGGGCAGGGTCCCTCTCCTCTTAGATTGTACGCTCTGGAGCAGGGTCCCCTCTCCTCTTAGATTGTAAGCTCTGGGGCAGGGTCCCCTCTCCTCTTAGATTGTAAGCTCTGGAGCAGGGTCCCCTCTCCTCTCAGATTGTAAGCTCTGGGGCAGGGTCCCCTCTCCTCTTAGATTGTAAGCTCTGGGGCAGGGTCCCCTCTCCTCTTAGATTGTAAGCTCTGGAGCAGGGTCCCTCTCCTCTTAGATTGTAAGCTCTGGAGCAGGGTCCCCTCTCCTCTTAGATTGTAAGCTGGGGCAGGGTCCCCTCTCCTCTTAGATTGTAAGCTCTGGGGCAGGGTCCCCTCTCCTCTTAGATTGTAAGCTCTGGAGCAGGGTCCCCTCTCCTCTTAGATTGTAAGCTCTGGGGCAGGGTCCCCTCTCCTCTTAGATTGTTAAGCTCTGGGGCAGGGTCTCCTCTCCTCTTAGATTGTAAGCTCTGGGGCAGGGTCCCTCTCCTCTTAGATTGTAAGCTCTGGAGCAGGGTCCCCTCTCCTCTTAGATTGTAAGCTCTGGAGCAGGGTCCCCTCTGCTCTTAGATTGTAAGCTCTGGAGCAGGATCCCCTCTCCTCTTAGATTGTAAGCTCTGGGGCAGGGTCCCCTCTCCTCTTAGATTGTAAGCTCTGGAGCAGGGTCCCCTCTCCTCTTAGATTGTAAGCTCTGGGCAGGTCCCCTCTCCTCTTAGATTGTAAGCTCTGGGCAGGGTCCCCTCTCCTCTTAGATTGTAAGCTCTGGAGCAGGGTCCCCTCTCCTCTTAGATTGTAAACTCTGGGGCAGGGTCCCCTCTCCTCTTAGATTGTAAGCTCTGGGGCAGGGTCCCCTCTCCTCTTAGATTGTAAGCTCTGGGGCAGGGTCCTCCCTCACCTACCGTTCTTTGTGTTTAACCTGTATAAATTATTTGGGGATTTTCTGTCTCACCCATTGTACAGCGCTACAGATCTTGTTAGTGCTTTATAAATACTTGCAACTATAACTGATTGTACATGTTTTGTGTGTGTGTGTACCTGTGGGTGTATTTTGTTTGCCGTGTTTTGTGTGTGTGTTTTTTGTGTGTGTGTGTTGTATGGGTTGTTAGACTGTGTAAGAATGTATGGTGTGTGTGTGTATTGTGAGGTATGGACGGTTGTTGGTTGTGAATGATGCATTGCTTTTCTTCTGCCTCTCTACTTCCTGTTCCGCTCTGAGGTGATTTCTCACTTCCTGTTGTCAGTTGGGGTGGAATGTTCTGGTAGATGTAAAATGGCGGCTGAAGCAGAGCAGTGTTATGAGGCAGCTCTGAGGAAACTGTTCTACACCGATTAATAAACTACAACGTACACAGAAGTGACTGTTTTTATACAAGTCAACCAATTAAGTAAGAATATGAACACAGTTGTGGAAAAACCTCCCCGTGGTGACGAGGCTGTGGAACCCTCTGACATGGCGAGCATTGGCTCTATAAAAGACTTTGATCCTGAGGCGGATTCTTGGGTTTCCTGGGTTGAAAGACTTGAGCAATATCTCACAGCTAATGACATTCCTGATGCCAAACAGGTTGGTGTTTTTCTATCAGCTATAGGAGCCAGAAGGTATGAAACCCTGAGGAGCCTCTTACACCCAGAGAAGCCGGCCAGCAAGTCACTGGGAAGCCTGATTGCCGTATTATGCGGCCATTTCCAACCAAAGCCGCGAGAGATAGCAGAAATATTTACTTTCTAAAGAAGAAAGCAGGACCCCGGGGAATCCGTTTCAGCGTACGCCATTGTATTATGTAAACTTGCCAGCACCTGTTGTTTTGGGGACTACCTGCTCACGGCTTTGCGAGACCAGTTTGTAATGGGCATTGCAAGTGACACAACGCTAAAGAGACGCTTACAGAAGATTTAATATTTCAGAAAGCGATTAACATAGCGAACGTCATGGAACAAGCCTCTAAGGATGCCAATATTTTACACAACAGAGTGGACAACACAGGGGAGGCAGAGCTGGACATTTTACAAATAGACACTAGAGCACAGAGTAAAGTACCGGAACAACCACATTACAAATGTTATCGCTGTGGAGCTACAACACATGAGGCGACTAAATGCAGATTCAGGGATGCCCGGTGTCATGCGTGTGGAAAATGGGCCACATACAGAGAGTCTGCAGATCCACACGAGAGAGGGGCAGAATTCGTATGAGAGACAAAGCAAAAGATGCCTATGGAGTGCAAATACAGGAGTCTGACGATTCAGATGTACAATCCCCTATAGAAAATGTAAGAATATATAAGCTGGGCAGTAATCTGGCTGCAGTAACAGTTCAGGTTGTTGTTAATGGCAGGAACTCGCTATGGATTTGATACAGGTGCAGCTGTATCTGTGATTTCTTGGAGAGACTGGAAATGCCTAAACATACATAGGCCAATACTTCAGACTCCAGTGTGACTGCAAACATATTCTAATGAGCTGTTAAAACCACTGGGATGTGCGACTGTCACCGGTACAGTGAATAGGAGAAAGAAAGATCTACCTCTGAGGGTTATTCAGAGAGAGCTGAAAACCAGGAGAATTGCCAGGAGAATGAACAATCTAGACCAAATAGACGATTTGGAATGTGAGATAAATGGGAGAATTTTTCTGGTTTGGTTATTTTGACCTAGAATTTTCGCTTCTCCAGTCATTCCCCTGGTTTTCACCTCTCTGAATAACCCTGTATATGTTTTGCAGAATGGAGGACCTCCATTGTTTGGCAGAGAATGGATAAAGGCTCTTGGAATGCCTGAAATTCATAGTTATCCATGTCATGTGTTAAATGAAAGACAGACCAGACTTGACTGGATTAAGGAGTTACAAGAGAAATATGCGCCGGGGTTTGACGGCCAGTTGGGGACTGGAAAGAGACGACAAGTTTCCTTGGAATTGAAGGAAGGAGCAACACCAAGAATTCTTAAAGCAAGACGTGTGACATTTGCTGTAAGAGCAGGAAGGCAGAAGGAAAGCAATGCATCAGTCACAACCAACAACAATTCTTACCTCACAATAACACACACCATACGTTCTTACAGTCTAACAACCCGTACATCACAGTATGTACCTGTAGGTGTATTTTATATTTGTCGTGTTTTGTGTGTGTACCTGTTGGTATATTTTATTTGTCATGTCTTGTGTGTGTGTACCTGTAAGTGTATTTTATTTGTTGTCTTTTGTGTGTGTGTGTACCTGTAGGTGAATTTTATTTGTCGTCTTTTGTGTGTGTGTGTACCTGTAGGTGTATTTTATTTGTCGTCTTTTGTGTGTGTGTGTACCTGTAGGTGTATTTTATTTGTCGTCTTTTGTGTGTGTGTGTGTGTGTGTACCTGTAGGTGTATTCTTGTTGTGAATTGCTTCCGATATAGTTCTTGCTTAAAATGATAAAGTTGTGTTTGTGTTATTATGAGTAGGGATGAGCCGAACACCCCCCGAGTTCGGTTCGGGCCCGAACCCGAGCTTCCCAAATGTTCGGTTCCGAACCCGAACCCGAACTCGAACTCAATGCAAGTCAATGGGGCTGAAAATTCGGTTTTTAGAGTGGCCTCCAAGAGGGCATATATGCTAGATATTTGCCATAAAAGGTGTATAGGGGTCCGGGTAGTGCCCTGGGGGACAGGAAACAAGGTAAAAAAGTAAAAAAAAAAAACGTTTTTAAAGGGACAGTGAGTTTTCCATGAAATAAGGGTTAAAAATAAAAACGAAAAATTCCTTCAAATATCGTGCCTAGGAGGTCCCCATAACCTGCCCGTGCAGTGGCGGATTTCTAGGATGTATAGAAACACTTAAAAACAAAAAAATGACGTTTCAAATGACGGTAAATGCTTTTCCTTTAATCTATCCATAAACAACTTCTTGGGGCGGCAGTCTGTATGAAAAGAGGAGACATTTTCGGACACGCAGAAAAAATTTACTGATTTTTTTTTGGGCTAAATTATTGTGAAACTTATGCAGGCTTTGGATGAAAGTAACAATAGGTGCTTCAAAATTGGTCCTTTAGCATCCCCAACAGTGCCGTCACACCGTAACCCCTCTGAGGATATGAATCTGATACAGGCGTCAGTAGCAGTGCACCCAAATATTGTGCTTTTGGTGCCAGTCCTGCAAGTACTATCATACAGTAACCCCTCTGTGGTATTGTGGAAGAATGCAGGGGTAAACCTAGCGGTCCTATATTAAAAAGATATGTATCTGGTTAAGGCGTCAGTGCACCCAGATATTCTGCCTTTGGTGCCAGGCCAGCAAGTATCATCATACAGTAACCCCTCTGTGGTATTGTGGAAGAGTGCAGGGTTGGACCCTGCTGTTCAAAAAATTAAAATGATATAAATCTGGCACAGGCGTCAGTGCAGCCAAATATTGTGCCTTTCATGGCAGCAAGTGCATTCACACCGTAACCCTTTTGTGGTATTGTGGAAGAGTTCAGTGCTGGAGGTTTTGTGCATGCAGAAGAGGACATCCCCGATCTATTCCCTTACGTCAGCATCAGGGGATTGATAACTGCTGATCCAGGACTGATTCATTTTTATAAATGTCAGCCGGTCTACAGAGTCGGTGGACAGACGCACTCTTTTGTCTGTGACAAAACCTCCAGCGGCACTGAACGTCCTTTCAGAAAGCACGCTAGATGAAGGGCAACCTAGTAGCTGCATAGCATATTGGCTAAGTTCTGGCCAGTGATCCAATCTCAACACCCAGTAAGCCAGTGGATCATCTGCTGGAAAGGTATCCAGGTCTGCCCTTGCCCCTAGGTAGTCCTGCACCATATGGTGAAGACGCTGGCAATGGGTGCCTACATTTGACGTCCCTGGGCGTCGAGGACTTAAAAAAATTAAAAATGCATCAGTCAAGTGGCCCTTGCCTTCACCACTATTCCTCTGATCACCCGCAGCCTCAGAAGCACGTGTGTCAGCACTTGGTAATCTACCATTGCCTGGAAAGGTGTTACACAAGTGTCGCTTTAGAGCGTCCTCAAGTTTTTTCACCCTGTGCTCCCTCTGTGCGGGCAGGATGAGCTCTGCAACTTTACCCTTGTATCGTGGATCAAGAACTGTTGCCAACCAGTAATGATCTCTCTCCTTGATAGCACAAATCCTGGGGTCTTTTAGCAGGCTTTGCATCATTAGGGAGCCCATGCAGCATAGGTTGAAGGTGGCATTAGCTTCCGAGTCTTCCTGGTCAATGAGGATGACCGTATTGTGCACTTCCTCCTCCCAGCCACGCACTAGCCCTTGTGTTTCTGGGCACACGAAACTCTCCCTTGAGGAATCCCCACCTTCAATGCCCCCACTACTTAAATATTCTGCCTCCTCCTCATCCTCCTCCTGTTTGATCTGAGTAGGACCCGCTGGAATGCTGTCTGCGGAAAGACTGGGGCCTTGAGAGCTAGGGAAGGCCTCCTCTTCCTCCCGCTGCTCTGCCTCTAGAGCCACATCTATAATTCCCTGCAGAGTGTGCTCCAGCAGGAACACTAAAGGAATTGTGTCACTGATGCATGCACTGTCCCTGCTCACCATCCTCGTTGCCTCCTCAAATGGTGACAGTACAGTGCATGCATCCTTGATCATCAGCCACTGCGGGGGGAAAAAAAAACAAGTTGACCTGAACCTGTCCTTCTGCCATACTCACACAGGTACTCGTTGATGGCCCTCTGCTGCTTGTGCAGACGCTGCAGCATTGCTAATGTCGAGTTCCACCTGGTGGGCATGTCACAGATCAGACGGTTTGTGGGAAGGTGGAATTCTCTTTGAATTTCTGCCAGGCGAACGCTTGCTGGGAATGACCGTCTGAAGTGGCTGCAGACTTTTCTGGCCTGGCTGAGAAGTTCTGGCAGCCCTAGGTACTTGGTTAGGAAACGCTGTACCACTAGATTTAGGATGTGTGCTAGGCATGGTACATGCGTCATTTTACCCTTGCGTAGGGCGGAGAGAAGGTTGCTGCCATTATCACAGACGATCATTCCCAGCTCAAGCTGGCGTGGTATTAACCATCTCTGCACCTGGCCCTGCAGAGCTGACAGAATTTCTGGCCCGGTGTGGCTCCTGTCCCCTAAACAAACCAGCTCAAGCACAGTATGGCTTCTTTTTGCTTGAGCCATTGCGTAGACCCTGTCAGGTGTCGGTTTAACTGCCACTTCGCCAGAGACAGAGAAGGAGGAGGAGGAGGAAGAGGGAGAGGTGGTGGTGGTGGAGCAGACAGACCTCATACAAGCAGCTTTCTGGAGGCGTGGTGGATGAACAAGCTCCAGCACAGAGCCCCATCTTGGATCCCTCCCAGCTGCAATCAGAGTTACCCAGTGTGCCGTGAAGGAAATATAACGACCCTGTCCATGCTTGCTGGACCACGTGTCTAAAGTCACATGCACCATGCTGCTGACTGCCTTTCCCAATGACTGGATAACATTGTCTTCCACGTGCTGGTATAGTGCTGGAATGGCCTTGCGTGAAAAGTAATGGCTTTTTGGAACCTGCCACTGTGGTACAGCACATTCAGCAAATTCACGGAAGGGAGCAGAGTCCACCAGCTGGAAAGGCAGCAGCTGCAATGCAAGTAATTTTGCTAAGCTGGCATTTAGACGCTGTGCTTGGGGATGGCTGGGACTATATTTTTTCTTTCGCTGCAGCAGCTGCGGCAACGTAATCTGACTGCGTAAATCTTCAGCTGCTGGGATGATGTCACATTGTGAGGAAGGACCTGGTACATCCATTACTGTAGCATCATCCCTGTCGGTGGAGGTTGTAGGCAATGACATGGCAGGACATACAGTGGGGGTAGAGACAGATGAGGAGGAGGAGGACCTACGCAAAGTTTTGCGCCAACGGGATGTGTGGCAGTTGTTCATATGTCGCCTCAAGCACGTGGTACCCAAGTGTCCGGTATCTTCCCACGCTTAAGCCTCATCTGACATAGATTACAAATAGCAACGCTGCGCTCTACTGCACATTTCTTAAAGAACTCCCAGACAACAGAGTTCCTGCGAGTGTTCTTTGAGACAACAGCGCTCTGCACCGGAGCAGCTCTGACATGTGATGCCTTGGACTGGCTAGTGCTACGGTTGGTCACAGAGGATGTTGTGCCTCGTGTTTGCTGCTGTGCCTCCTCCTCCTCCCTCTTCCTCACTTAATTACTCTGTTCGATCAGGCACCCAGGTGGAGTCAGTGACCTCATCATCATTGTCATCATCACCCCCTATCTCCTCGTCACTGGAGCCAACTTGGCAGTATGCTGCAGCTGCTGGGGCAACATGAGTGCCAGTATTTTGTGTGTCATCACTGGCACCCCCTTCCTCTAGGTTGATTATACTCACTTCTCAACCTCAGAGATTGAATCAGAGCACTGTACTTGCTGCGCATCCTCAAGCAGCATGTCACTCTCATTGTAGTCAAACAATTCAGCTGACTCCTCCATGTGTGATAGCGAGGCTACGGCAGGAGTAGCTGTGGACATGGAGGCTGCATTAGATGCTTTGGCAGCTGAGGTGGACTGTAAAGCACTAGAAGCCTGGCTGGCAGAGGTCTCGGAGGATGAGGATGGCCTGGTTAGCCAATCCACCAAGTCCTCTGTATGTTGCTGCTGCTTAAGACGGCCAGCACCAGTTAGAAAGGACAAGCGTGCCCCTGCAGAGGATGCACCACGACCAGAGGCACAGCCTCCCGACACAGGGGCTGCTTGCCCTCTTATCTGTGTCTGGGAGCGTCTGCCTGTCCTTTTTGTTCTTTCAGACATGGTGAGTGATATATAGATTAATATATACAGAACTCTGATTCAACTCTGGTATAAAGATTTAAAGAACTCTGGTATAACTCAGTGAGACACACTGATAGCTGGCAGCCAGTGACGAGACACAGATCACCTCAATTCACAAATGTTTTAAAGTAATTAGTGAGCCCCAAAATACTGCGTGGTACTGGTTGTGTGACAAGACACAGATCACCTCAATTCACAAATGTTTTAAAGTAATTAGTGAGCCCCAAAATACTGCGTGGTACTGGTTGTGTGACAAGACACAGATCACCTCAATTCACAAATGTTTTAAAGAAAGTAGTAAGCCCCAAAATACTGCGTGGTACTGGTTGTGTGACAAGACACAGATCACCTCAATTCACAAATGTTTTAAAGTAATTAGTGAGCCCCAAAATACTGCGTGGTACTGGTTGTGTGACAAGACACAGATCACCTCAATTCACAAATGTTTTAAAGAAAGTAGTAAGCCCCAAAATACTGCGTGGTACTGGTTGTGTGACAAGACACAGATCACCTCAATTCACAATTGTTTTAAAGAAATTACAGTAGGGATGCACCGATACCACTTTTTTAAGTACGAGTACAGATACTTTTGTTCAAGTACTCACCGATACCAAGTACCGAAACTTTTATTTTATGTCACGTGACGCTTTCCAATAAGAACAGACCTCATATAAAGCCCCCAGGTCTCATAGATATGCTCCCCCCAGCTCATGGCTATGCCCCCCAGCTCATGGATAATGCCCCCCAGCTCATGGATAATGCCCCCCAGCTCATGGATATTGCCCCCAGCTCATGGATATTGCCCCCAGCTCATGGATACTGCCCCCGCTCATGGATACTGCCCCCGCTCATGGATACTGCCCCCGCTCATGGATACTGCCCCCCAGCTCATGGATATTGCCCCCCAGCTCATAGATTTGCCCCCCAGCTCATGGATAATGCCCCCCAGCTCATGGATATTGCCCCCAGCTCATTGATATATGCCCCAGCTCATGGATTTGCCCCCCAGCTCATGGATATGCCCCCCCCAGCTCATGGATATTGCCCCCCCCCCGGCTCATGGATATTGCCCCCCCCCCCAGCTCATGGCTATGCCCCCCAGCTCATGGATAATGCCCCCAGCTCATGGATAATGCCCCCAGCTCATGGATATTGCCCCCAGCTCATGGATATTGCCCCCAGCTCATGGATACTGGCCCCCGCTCATGGATACTGCCCCCGCTCATGGATACTGCCCCCCAGCTCATGGATATTGCCCCCAGCTCATATAGATTTGCCCCCCAGCTCATGGATATTGCCCCCAGCTCATTGATATATGCCCCAGCTCATGGATTTGCCCCCAGCTCATGGATATTGCCCCCCCAGCTCATGGATATTGCCCCCCCCCGCTCATGGATATTGCCCCCCCCCCAGCTCATGGATATTGCCCCCCCAGCTCATGGATTTGCCCCCCCCCAGCTCATGGATATTGCCCCCCCAGCTCATGGATATTGCCCCCCCAGCTCGTGGATATTGCCCCCCCAGCTCGTGGATATTGCCCCCCAGCTCGTGGATATTGCCCCCCCAGCTCGTAGATAATGCCCCCAGCACATGGATTTGCCCCCCTCCCCCCTCTGCTCATACTTACCTTCCTTTAGCGACACCGGGAAAGTCTTCGCCCGCGCGCTCCTTGGAAGGTCCCCAGCCGCGACCACGTGGGACCATGTGATCGCGGCTGGGGTCCTTCCAACGAGCACACGCGCGGAAACTTTCCCGGCGTCGCTCAGGAAGGTAAGTATGAGCGGAGAGCAGCTGCAGGGCCTGTCCGTATGCTCTATCGGCATTCGGACAGGCCCTGCAGCTGCTCTCCTCACTTTGTTTATACTTACCTTCCTTAGCGATGCCGGGAAAGTTTCCGCGCGTGCACTCGTTGGAAGGACCCCAGCCGCGATCACATGGTCCCACGTGGTCACGGCTGGGGACCTTCCAAGGAGCGCGCGCGCGAAGACTTTCCCGGCGGCGCCCAGGAAGGTAAGTATTAAACAATGCGGAGAGCAGCTGCAGGGCCTGTCCGAATGCCGATAGGGCATTCGGACAGCCGCCCCAGCCCCTCGGATGCCGGCAAGCTGGCTCAATGCCGGCTTCCGATATCGGGGGTACTGCACGAGTACCAAGTACTCGTGCAGTACCTGGTATCGGCACCGATATCGATACTAGTATCGGTATCGGTGCAACCCTAGAAATTAGTGAGCCCCAAAAAGATTTGCTGGCACAGTGACAAGACACACATCACCTAAATTCCCTGATATTTGGTAGAAATGAGACCCCCCCCCCCAGGAGCGTGGCAGACCGGCAGTAACAACACACAACTATCTCCTCTGAAATCTCCTCTGAAATGCGTGCAGAATCGGCGCGTGGAAACGTTATATAGTGTGCTGCGGGACTTAGCTCTGTGAGCCCATGATTGGGCAAAATTTGCCCAATCAGGACTCTGAGCGGTGATTGGCATAGTGTTGAACCTGTCTTGCACCAGACCTGTGGTCAGGTGCAAGGCTGTAGCCAATTACGAGCTTCAGGCCAGTGGGAAAATGCATTGTGGGCCATAGTGATGCATTGTGGACTCGAACATGCGGCGAACACCCGGAAATGTTCGGTGTTCGCGATCTAATCGAACAGGCTAAGTTCGGGTCGAACTCCGAACCGTCCGAACCAAACCGCTCATCCCTAATTATGAGTGACGATTGGTGTATTTTGTCTTGTGTGTGTTGTTATTAGATGTGGAAGACACTGATGGAGCTTTATTTATGATGGTGTTTATGACTGTGTGTTTATTATACAGTAGCAAGATTTAGTATTTAAACCCTTTAGAAATGTTTGCGTTTATATTTACATATGTGTGAAATCAGGTTTCACATTCCTCACAAACCTAATCTGTTACACTCCTAACACACACATTTAGGTCTGCAACTAATGATTATTCTCACAATCGATAAGTTGGCTGATTATTATTTGATTAATCAATTCATCGGGGAAAAAAACTTGAAAGGAACATTATATAAAAAAAAAATAACCGCAACCCCTCCCCCTGTTTTCATAAGCAATTTGTGTAGTGCACGTAACTTTTGTACGTACATGCACAATTTTTTTTCTCCCCTTCCTTTCTAAGGCGGTGGCATTATGTGCTCTTTTTTTCTCTGCTTCCTTTATAAGGCGGTGGCATTATGTGCTTTTTTTTCTCCGCTTCCTTTATAAGGATGGTGGCATTATGTGCTCTTTTTTCTCTGCTTCCTTTCTAAGGCGGTGGCATTATGTGCTTTTTTTCCCTCTGCTTCCTTTCTAAGGCGGTGGCATTATGTGCTTTTTTTCCCTCTGCTTCCTTTCTAAGGCGGTGGCATTATGTGCTTTTTTTTCCTCTGCTTCCTTTATAAGGCGGTGGCATTATGTGCTTTTTTTTCCTCTGCTTCCTTTCTAAGGCGGTGGCATTATGCGCTCTTTTTTCCTCTGCTTCCTTTATAAGGCGGTGGCATTATGTGCTTTTTTTTCCTCTGCTTCCTTTCTAAGGCGGTGGCATTATGTGCTTTTTTTTCCTCTGCTTCCTTTCTAAGGCGGTGGCATTATGTGCTTTTTTTCCCTCTGCTTCCTTTCTAAGGCGGTGGCATTATGCGCTCTTTTTTCCTCTGCTTCCTTTATAAGGCGGTGGCATTATGTGCTTTTTTTTTCTCTGCTTCCTTTCTAAGGCGTGGCATTATGCGCTCTTTTTTCCTCTGCTTCCTTTATAAGGCGGTGGCATTATGTGCTTTTTTTTTCTCTGCTTCCTTTCTAAGGCGGTGGCATTATGCGCTCTTTTTTCCTCTGCTTCCTTTATAAGGCGGTGGCATTATGTGCTTTTTTTTCCTCTGCTTCCTTTCTAAGGCGGTGGCATTATGCGCTCTTTTTTCCTCTGCTTCCTTTATAAGGCGGTGGCATTATGTGCTTTTTTTCCCCTCTGCTTCCTTTCTAAGGCGGTGGCATTATGTGATTTTTTTTCCCTCTGCTTCCTTTCTAAGGCGGTGGCATTATGCGCTCTTTTTTCCTCTGCTTCCTTTATAAGGCGGTGGCATTATGTGCTTTTTTTCCCCTCTGCTTCCTTTCTAAGGCGGTGGCATTATGTGATTTTTTTTCCCTCTGCTTCCTTTCTAAGGCGGTGGCATTATGTGCTTTTTTTCCCTCTGCTTCCTTTCTAAGGCGGTGGCATTATGCGCTCTTTTTTCCTCTGCTTCCTTTATAAGGCGGTGGCATTATGTGCTTTTTTTTTCTCTGCTTCCTTTCTAAGGCGGTGGCATTATGCGCTCTTTTTTCCTCTGCTTCCTTTATAAGGCGGTGGCATTATGTGCTTTTTCTTTTTCGCAAAGCAAACAATTCCACTGGACTAACTCACCTTCTCATTTCCCTCGCCGTGACCAAATGTTGAGGTTATTACGCATTGGTCCATTTAAAACACAAGCTGCTTCAGGAGAGGGAGTGAGAAAAGGGTGTAGTGAAAGGGGGAAGAAACAGGGAAAAGGAGGTAGAAAAGGGGAGAGAGAGACTGAGAAAAGAGGATCCGGACCACCTACAATGCACAGGAGATCCCGAGTGATGCAGCAACACAATGATCCTAAACATGGAGGTAAATCCACTGCAGAATGGCTTCATAAAGAGAAACTTGTCCTTTTAGTGCGGCCCAGTCAGAGGCCGGAGTGGAACCCCATAGCAATGCTGTGGAGTGGGCTCATAGAGCTGCTCACATCAAACATCCTAAGGCTATGACTGAGCTGAGGACCATCTGTAAGGAGGAGCCTCCAAAATCTTCCTGAACACTGTGCACATTGTGTGTGCCTGTACGTCTTCTGAAATGGGCATGACATTTTATCACCCATTTGTGTGGAAAAGCAACTCATTCCAGTGGGTTCACATACTTTATCTTGCCTCTGTATCATTGGGTGCTGTGTGTCTGGCTGTGCGTCTGGCTGTGTGTCTGGCGTCTGGCTGTGTGTCTGGCGTCTGGCTGTGTGTCTGGCGTCTGGCTGTGTGTCTGGCGTCTGGCTGTGTGTCTTTCGTCTGGCTGTGTGGAGTCTGGCTGTGTGGAGTCTGGCTGTGTGGAGTCTGGCTGTGTGGAGTCTGGCTGTGTGGAGTCTGGCTGTGTGGAGTCTGGCTGTGTGGAGTCTGGCTGTGTGGAGTCTGGCTGTGTGGAGTCTGGCTGTGTGGAGTCTGGCTGTGTGGAGTCTGGCTGTGTGTCTGGCGTCTGACTGTGTGTCTGGCGTCTGACTGTGTGTCTGGCGTCTGGCTGTGTGTCTGGCGTCTGGCTGTGTGTATGGCGTCTGACTGGCGTCTGGCTGTGTGTCTGGCTGTGTGTCTGGCGTCTGGCTGTGTGTCTGGCGTCTGGCTGTGTGTCTGGCTGTGTGTCTGGCGTCTGGCTGTGTGTCTTCTGGCTGTGTGGCGTCTCGATGTGTGTCTTTCTTCTGGCTGTGTGGCGTCTCGATGTGTGTCTTTCTTCTGGCTGTGTGGCGTCTCGATGTGTGTCTGGCTGTGTGGCGTCTGGCTGTGTATCTGCCTGTGTGGAGTCTGGCTGTGTGTCTGGCTGTGTGTGTGGCATCTGGCTGTGTGTCTGGCTGTGTATCTGGTGTCTGGCTGTGTGTCTGGAGTCTGGCTGTGTGTCTGGCGTCTGGCTGTGTGTCTGGCGTCTGGCTGTGTGTCTGTCGTCTGGCTGTGTGTCTGTCGTCTGGCTGTGTGTCTGGCGTCTGGCTGTGTGTCTGGCGTCTGGCTGTGTGTCTGGCGTCTGGCTGTGTGTCTGGCGTCTGGCTGTGTGTCTGGCGTCTGGCTGTGTGTCTGGCGTCTGGCTGTGTGTCTGGCGTCTGGCTGTGTGTCTGGCGTCTGGCTGTGTGTCTGGCGTCTGGCTGTGTGTCTGGCGTCTGGCTGTGTGTCTGGCGTCTGGCTGTGTGTCTGGCGTCTGGCTGTGTGTCTGGCGTCTGGCTGTGTGTCTGGCGTCTGGCTGTGTGTCTGGCGTCTGGCTGTGTGTCCGGCGTCTGGCTGTGTGTCCGGCGCCTGGCTGTGTGTCCGGCGCCTGGCTGTTGGGTCAATGCATAATGATTTTGTGAAGTGATTGGTGCTTGAGAATGTTCTCTGAAATGTCCCACTCTTGCGGAGTCTCAGCGTGATTAACGTACAGCAGACCAGTATGTGTGGCTTACCTTGGCAGGAATACTGGCAAAGGTGACTTCCGCGACATTCCAGTAACACTAGTGTACCTGGAGCAGGTTGTATGATGGCGGTTATCTCCCAGAGACACCAGTGTACTGTACGTTTTGCAGGTCGTACCGATCTCAAGAAGATGACCGCTAACAGTGTGGTGCAGATCAGCAGGTCTTCTGGTAAGGTGACCATAAATCATGCCATGGGATTAGAATGGGCAGCAGATGCCAGTTGTAACAGCAACTAGGGTTAACTGGTCACCTGCTTGAGTCCCAAAACTGTTACAACGTCGTTACTTCTCTCCAGCCAAGCTGATCTGCAGCAGCTTTCCTTTTCTCACAACCCTCAGCCAGAACTTGAGGGAGCGCTGTATCTTTCTATGTATCTCTCCCCAAACACCAGACACCGCTTAATGCAGGGAAGAAGAATGATCTTTAATGTGAAATGGGGAGCAGTTATATGGGGGAGGGGGGCTAACATGCAGTGGCGTAGCGTGGGTTGTCAGCGCCCGGGGCCAGCCAAGAATTTTATGCGGCCCCCCCAACCTGTGGACACGTTAGCATGCCCCGATTCCCTTCCACCATTAGGGTATTGAACCCCTTAACTGTGATACAATGTAATTTGCAGAGTGTATGAGCGTATCACAGAGCTCCACAGCAATAAAACCCACAGTAATGTGCAGCTCACACATGGATATATATATATTGCCCCCAGCAGCTCAAACATGAATATATTTGCCCCAGTACCTCAAACACGAATATATTTGCCCCAGTAGCTCAAACACGAATATATTTACCCCAGTAGCTCAAACAGGAATATATTTGCCCCCAGTAGCTCACACATGAATATATTTGCCCCCAGTAGCTCACACATGAATATATTTGCCCCCAGTAGCTCACACATGAATATATTTGCCCCCAGTAGCTCACACATGAATATTTTTGCCCCCAGTAGCTCAAACATGAATATATTTGCCCCCAGTAGCTCAAACATGAATATATTTGCCCCAGCATCTCAAACATGAATATATTTGCCCCAGCAGCTCAAACATGAATATATTTGCCCCCAGTAGCTCACACATGAATATATTTGCCCCCAGTAGCTCACACGTGAATATATTTGCCCCCAGTAGCTCAAACATGTATATATTTGCCCCCAGTAGCTCAGACATGAATATATTTGCCCCAGCAGCTCAAACATGAATATATTTGCCCCAGCAGCTCAAACATGAATATATTTGCCCCAGCAGCTCAAACATGAATATATTTGCCCCCAGTAGCTCAAACATGGATATATTTGCTCCCAGTAGCTCACACATGAATATATTTGCCCACAGCACCTCAAACATGAATATATTTGCCCCCAGCAGCTCAAACATGAATATATTTGCCCCCAGCACCTCAAACATGGATATATATATTTGCCCACCCTATATATTTGCTCCGGTTTGGGGCATCATAGTGGGCCCCCGCTGGTTTCCCTGTGATGGTCATCAGTGGCAGTGCTCTTAACAGGCAGCCAGCGGCGCACTCTGTAAATGCCGCGGTGGCGCCTTCAGCCCAGTCTAAGCACGTTGCACTGGCGCCGCCCCTCATGTGACACGTCACGTGAGGGGGCGGCGCAGGCGCCACCGTGGCGTTTCCAGAATGCGCCGCTGGCTGCCTGTGTGCACTGCTGACCATCACAGGGCAGGGAAACCGATGGGGGCCCACTATGGCGCCCCCAAAAAAACTGCGCCCGGGGCCACCGCCCCCCCAACCCTCCCCACGCTACGCCACTGCTAACATGACACAATCAGCAGAATACATTATGTACATGAGGGGGTTGCATTCCTTCAGGAGACACAGAAACCTGATCAGTTACACTGAAAGAGATTAGCAAATAAACAACATCAATCAATCTAGGGTCAAACAACCACACAGACGGCAAGCACAATAGATCTACATTAGATAAACGGACACACTAAACTCCTAAAATACAATCAGCTTTAAGATAATAATACATATTATGACAGTAACCCTTTTAAGCCCACTGTCTTTTAGAGCTAGCTTTGCCACATTGATCCACACTTCTCTAACCGGTACAGAGGCTGTGTATAGTGTGGGCACGGTTGCCAAGGAGGGTGACGGAACAAAGATAGGGAGCTTTGGTTACACAGGTATTTTTGAGTTTCTTCACCTGGAGAGAAAGCAATAGAAAGGTGAATAAATTGGCACCAGAGCTGAATATGCAAGATGACCACATGACCTCACACATAAGTCGTGAAGGAGTCGGTCTGTGCCAGCCACATACAGCTCCACTAAGCTGCTTTGTGAGGTGGAAGCAGAGTCTCTTGGGTCAGAACTGTGACCTTTTAGGCTGGGGTCAGACGAGCGTAGTGTTCACGTCCGTGATTGCGCCTAAAAGTACGTCCGTGATAGCATGACAGAAAGCCCATTGGAGCCTGACACATGAAGTACGACCGAACTGAACTGCGGACGCACCACGGCCGCGGCCCACAGACGCAAGGCAGGCAAGAACGTACAACTCCTAGAACGGCCGCACAAAGTGCGCTGCGTCCGGAACGTCCGCATAGCTTTGTGTGTGAGTGATGGAACGTGGTCAGACGGACTGCATTTATACCTCCAGCATTTTTCAAGGACAAAATGGTTTTGCTTTTTAATTTATTTCTCCTCCTACATCCGTCAAAAAATAAACGTCAGTGAATAAACGGACTGTGTGGCCACTACTGCGTCTTCCGTACTGACGTACGTCCGTGTGCACGGACGTACACTCTGTAGAAATCACGCTCGTCTGACCCTAGCCTTAAATGGCTTGGATTCCAAGCCTCTGAGACTGGCTGGTGCCAGCACTCACAGTATTGCCCACACTACAGATAGACTGTGTGCCCTTTGGAGAGAAGTGAATGTCAGCCTCATGCCCACAGACTATAGGTGATTATGGCAGAGGATGTTCATAGGGCATTTGGGCATTGCCATACTGTTTGTGATTTAGGTTAAAGCTTGTTTCTGTGATTATGCAAGAATGCTATTGTCTGGCTCATATGTATCTGTTATCTTGCTGACAGGATTAGCTGTCCAGCCAACGCTTGTCTCGGGAATGTGTTATCTGTTTCTACTTGAATAGGTTATAAATCTGTTGATTTTAATCTGTCACCCGATTCCCATTGTCTGTCCCTAATGTAAATGTTTGTCCAACTATCTGTTTCGATCTGGTTGAGTACCCCAGCAGTTTCTAGGGGTGGTTTGTGTATTTAAATGACCCTTGTGTGACCGTATAAATGTACCTGTGTGTGTCCCTGATTTAAACCAGTTCCATTCTGACCCTACATGCAGTCACTACCCATGGTTTGGGTAAACGAACAATCATACAAAAGAACGCCGGCTCTCTAATTACAATAAGGAGTGCGGAGATAAAATATAACCTTTTATTGATGAATTAAAAACCTGCACTTATAGGAAGATGAACAATGGATTAAAAAATACACTAAAACACCATGACATCACAAGCGGGACCAAAGGGCTGTACCTCATCAGTCAGGATAATGTGTGGTGAAGGAAAATGGATTGGCGGTGGGCAAAGGGGAAAATAAGGAACAGTGGTAGATTCGAAAGGACACCCTTTATAATCCTGGATGCCTTACATCAAAAAAACAAATGAACCTAAATTGCCACCTCAAAAGATAGAGGAACAAGTGGACCAATCAGCCTACCGGAAATTCTATCAAGGGCTCACAAGGTAGCAGAGACTCCTTTTATCTGGAAACGGCATTATGACTTGGTCCTATAAACCCACAGACTTTGCTGAAACGATGCTAGTAAAAGATTTTGCTCCCACGTAATACTGTACAATCGGCAATACCGAGTATTAAATGATCCAGGATCACAATTATGCCACAAGACACGGAGGCGAGTATTATGTTATATTTCCTTTACTTAAGCCGATAGCAGCAAAGAAAATCTCTCAAATACAACAACAAAAGTATTTAGATTGTGAGTTCCTACGGGAATAGGGCCCTCATCTCCTCCTGTACTGTTTGTCAAATGTTGTTCAATGTATTGTAACCCTGTCTATACTGTGCTTATTGTACAGCGCTGCGGAATATGCTGGCGCTTTATAAATAATGAATAATAATTTAGAGAAAAAAACAGTTTAACAATACATATAACAATAGCAGGTAATGGTATAGTCCAGCTCCCTGCTGTCCAATCGTCAGGTAGACCGCTCCATAAATCATCCTGGTAACCCCTGGCTCCTCCTCTTTTCTTGCTGCTCGCCGAGATAAGATGAGTATTAGCAGCAATGCAAAACAGTTTATTGAAAAGGAAATGTTTTACTTTTCACTTATACTATTATGTAGTTATTTCATTTCTATACACACACACACACATTTATTGTGTCTTTTTGATTATTTTCTGGTTGTTACAGAGTTCATGAGTCACGTGTTTTAGTTGGCTTTTACTGTATTTTACATATATATGAGTTGGGCTGTACTGAGGTAATTTTTTTGCTCCCTGTTAGCACGGTTTCTCCGGAGAGAGGAATCTCTCACCAACAGTTACCAACGCTTTTACCGCACACTTCCCCTGCAACGTCTTCAGGGGAGGCGCAGCTTTTGCGCCGCTGGTTTCTCTGAGGTAAACGCTCGCTCATGTGCAGAGCGTCGCGGTCAGTTGCCTCAGACGAGTAGCGGTGTTCGTGAGGCAGCAGGTTACTCTTCCTTCAATAATTTTAGCCCAAAAATTATTTATGTCTAATCCGGCCCTGCCAACCTCCCCTGGTGCTATTATATCTATGCCCCATGTACATAATTCGGTAGAAGCACTTATGGCACGGCTTCGCGCCACTGCTCTGAGATAGATAGAGCTCGCGGCGGTTTGCGCATGCGTGGAACGCCGCGGCTTGTTGTCTCAGGAAATTTCCATTACAATTAATTAAAATGTAAAATAAATAAATAAAATAAATAAGTAGTATGACTGGCCCGAACCTGCCTGTTGCCCAGGTGCCCTCGTTCTTATGCCCACGTTTTTTTCCTCATACTTGGAGTATAATATGGTTAAAATGTCTAGAATCTCTCAGCCAGACGTTCATTTATAATTTCCCCAACTTCAGATAGATTTTTATCTAGTGATTCCTGACAGGATAATGAGGTCCCTGAGACTTCAATGAGGGAGAAGAGAAACTCCCAAAAAATATCCCTCATAAAACCTACGTCTACCCGTACTTGTAATGAATTCCCACAGCACATCACTGTGACGAAAAAAGGAGCCAGTTAACTCCGGCTGACAAAGAAAGAGGAAGCGCGCTAGAGACGCAAAGATACCGGCAGCTCCTCAGAACATTCTAGAGAGGAAGCAATGTCAGATTGTGAGGTGAATTCCTCTGAGCCGGAGTACGATCCGGTCTCCTCTCCTGAGGCCTCACATTCAGTTTCCTCACCTGATTCCACTGATTCTAAAAACCGCTTATTGATCCGGTAGATGCTGTAAGAAATTCAATGTTTGTACCAGAGCAATTAAAACATCCCCGGTCAGTGGAATGGACACACATAGAGCATGTGGCTGGTTATATAGAACAGCATATCCGTATGTCAATGGATAAACAAACCAGAAGTAATTTGAGGGCTGAGTGTCCAGCCCCAACTTTGTCACATAAGCTTAATGTAACCCCGAGTTAGATCCCGAAATTATTCACATCCTTAACCAGTCAAATTGGTCCCGAAAAAGAGGAGTAGAGGCACCTTAAGGGGTGTCATGATATATTGTTTGATTTGTAGGTACATTGGCAAAAATTAATGGATTCGATTGAGGTTTTTCCTCACTAATGAAAACCAGTCCTGTTTGAACACAGGGGCCGAGTACAGAGATTAGTCTGTGTTTTTGGTAACATAACACAGCTTTATCGAGCGAAAAGGAGACGCTCAATTCTCCTCAGGATCCACCCTAAAGTGGCGACCTTAGCACATAATAAACTGTTGGCGCTATATAAATGATAATAATAATAAGGAGCCTGGTCCCAACGCTGAGGGTCAGTTATTTGGAGAAGACATCTTCAAGGAGATGACCGAATATACAAGGTCCTTCTTGACCACAGGTAAAATAAAGGCTAATGTCAGGAAAGTTTTCTCGAATAGGTTTTTTCGCATTCCTTATTCCACCTCAAGAGGCTCCTTTAAACCCTCTTAACTAGACCCCAAAAGGACCCCCTTTGTTCCACAATGGACCGGAATTTCACCGTCAAAGTGGTTACAGGGGTTCGAGAAGATCAGGATTTTTGGTGAGTATAATTTCACACCAACATCCCAAAGCGGAGAATTCCGCCCAGTATCTATCTGGAAAAAGAACACCTAAACGAGTACGTTGTGTACAATCATTTCAAAAGGGAAGACATTACATCATTAAAAGGAGTTTTATCTCCGCAAGATTGGATGGTCAAAATAAACTGAAAGACGCTTATCTGACAATCCCGATAAACTACAAAATATCGGTCCTTACACCGACACAGTCAATCGAATTTCTAGGCGTCACCGTAACTGCGATGGAGATGTCTCTTTCTCTGCCTTCAGCTAAAGTTCGGCTGATTCACAGAGAAATCAGATGTCTTCTATCTGCAGAAGAATTCTCTCTGAGATGGTTAGCTCACCTCCTGGGTCTACTCTTTACAGGACCGCTTTATTGTCGAGCTCTTCCACGTCTGAAAGCACGATTTCTGCGGAGGGGATGGCTTTATCCAGATTGCATCTCTCTGGACGACGAGTCAAAATTGGAGATACAGTGGTGGCTAAATCATTTAAACTCCAAAGTTGGTCATAGAGTCAGACGCCAGCAGATCTGGCTGGGGCGCGCTGCGGATCGCTTTCCACAGGTGTCAGTTGGGTTTCCACAGAGATAGGATTGTATATAATTGTTTAGAACTCCTTGCAGGATTGTTTGCTATTCAAGTTTATTAAGTTTTTCCAGACGAGTCCCATACTCCTGGAGATGGACAACCTGTCTGCTGTGCGTTATCAATCTTATAGGTGGCCCCAGGTCTAAACAGTTGGCAGAGACACCAAAGTCTTTTGAGGATTTTGCCTGCCTCACAATCTCTCAGTCCAGGCCAATACATTCCAGGGTTCAGCAATGTAATGGCGGACTGGAATTCAAAGTATCTGATAGACTCCAGCAATTGGAGATTAGACGCCAAGATATGGGCCAGTTGGTCATCCCTCTGGGGTCTCTTCTCTACAGATTTGTTGGCTTCTCGCCTTAATATTCCTTTACCACAATACTACTGTTTGAGACCAGATCCCATGGCTTTGGCCACGGATGATCTGGTCCAAACCTGGACGCTTTCCCTCTATTCATTCTCATTTCAACAGTAATAAGACTAGTACAAGTACAATTAGCTACAATAGTGCTCATATCACCCTTATGGAGGTCTCAACCATGGTTCCCGCACCTCCTGAAACTGTCTGTGGACATTCCCAGGCTAATTTGTGTCCCTTCATCCACCCTAGGAGACCTAGAGGGAACGCTTCACAATTCTTTGAGTCTTCATTCACTTTTTAAGCTGTTAAGTGTAATATCAGGGGTCACTGGCCTTCAGTCAACATTTCCGATGCATCTGCCTCCTTTTTGTCACGTTCCTGGGCCCCTTCTCCTAGGAGGAGATATGGTACTGCATGGAACTCATGGCTCTCTTGGTGCATGGAACATCAAGTTGATCCCATATCCGTTCCTTGAGTAACTTGTTTAGTTTCTTCTACTTGGGGATGGTTAAGCGTTTCGCACGATTAATAACCTCAGGTCTGCGATATCTGCTTCACATCAGGGTTTTATTGGTATTCCTGCCGGGAAGCACCCCATTACATGTAGGTTTTTGAAGGGTATACAGTGTAACGACCCCTCGTTCCTGTTATTCTAACATCTGGAATGTCATTCTAGTTAGTTTTCTGGATAAGTGGCCGAGAATGAAACTCTGTCTATTAAACGGATTTCTGTGAAATTGGCCATTTTACTTTGCTTGATTTCCTGCAATAGAGTCTCACACGTTCGAGCCCTAAACTTAACGGGAAGGAGTTTTACCCGACACGGGGAGAAATGGTCAATTTTCCTATAGGACAAAGACTTCATTGTCAGCGGTCTTCTATCCAGCTTTTCGACAGCGTCCTGTCCTTTGCCCAGTGTGTTGTTTAAAAGACTATGAAAGAGCTTCTGCCCCTAACAGGTCACTCCAATCCCAACGGTTATTCATATCCTTACACAAACCATACAATTCTGTAACTTCCACCACACTCGCTGGGTGGGTTAAATGGATCATGTCGGAAGTTGGTGTAGTCATCTCCGTGTTCGGAGCTCATTCATCCCGGAGTACTTCTGCTTCCGAGGTTTTTTTCTACCGTGGATGTCGTCTTGTAGACATCTTAAAACAGCAGACTGGTCCAGAGAATCCACCTTTAGGGAGTGTTATGTTAAACCAGTGTGTCACATGTCACTATCACTAATTAATTAAGCTTTGAACTCACATAATAAGAGCCTCCGTGTCTTGTGGGATAATTCCCAGATTCCCCTATTATGACGGGGAATCATAATTATAATAAAGACACGGAGGCGAGTATTATCCCACCCGATAATTGGGTTATTCCCACCCTTTATATTTGGTTATTAGGTTTTGATGTTTCAGTAGTCATTACGGATTTTTTCAAACCTTCTTAATATAAGCTCTTGGTGAACTTTAATACATTTATGTTCCGACAGCCTAAACTTCATGTCAAAGCTTTCATTAGATGAGGACGAGTTCTTCCGTTGTTCTGTTCATTGAAGAGCTGGAGCTTCATGTTGGAGTTTGCGTTGAAGGCTGGAGTTTTGTGTTGGAGTTTTTCGTTGAAGGATGAATGTTCTTCCATGCTTGAGCTTCAAGTTGGAGTCTACGTTGAAGGTTTTAACTTCCTGTTGGAGTTTGTCAAAGGATGATTATTCTTCCATTGTTTCCATTTCATTGAAGAAGATGTTGACCCATCTCGCATCAAGAAAAGAAGAGGAGCCAAAGGTTACCAGGACGATTTATGGAGCGGTCTACCGGACGATTGGGCAGCAGGGAGCTGGACTGTACCATTACCTGCTATTGTTATATATATTGTTAAACTGTATTTTTTTCTCAATACTTTTGTTGTTGTATTTGAGAGATTTTCTTTGCTGCTATCAGCTTAAGTAAAGAAAAGATAGTATAATACTCGCCTCCGTGTCTTTATTATAATTATGATTCCCCGTCATGATAATAGGGGAATCTGGGAATTTACATACACAACATGTCAGTCACTTCTGCCCACAATCCGTTTACAACTCCCCAATGTGCAGAATCTGCAAGCTGACCCTCACTTGTTAGATTTCTGTGCTGGCCCTACAAATTGGTTGCTACACAGAGATGGGAAGGCCTGGAAAAAAAATGGAAAGAATTGGAAAAAACATTTTTTCCCAAAGCCATTTTTTGTTCCGTAAAAATTGAAATAACCAAAAGTGTGTGATAAGTTCCCTTACAATGTTAGACATATTACATATATATATAGATTTAATAACATATAACATTAAGACCTTAATGAAAGACGTCGGAGACTTTATTTAAAGTCTTAAATCATTGCAAGTTCTCTTGGCTGAAGACTAGCAAATCCTGGTATACAATTCAAGTAACACGTCTGTAACGACTGGGGGGGACCTGACTAGACATGGATAGGAGAGTGTGAGCTATTTTGCAGTCACTAGACAACATACAGACATGAAGCGTGAAAAGAGTAAAGGAATTTATATACAAGACTAATCAACAAAGAGGAACCAAAATAAACAGACAGGAGATCCAGAACTAAATACACATGAAACTAGAGAGACCAGGGAACTTAACAAAACATAAGCAGAAAGGGAAACAGACCTGAACTAAATATACAATGAAATACTAGACTATACCTGACAAAAGAATACAAGAACTGAGAAAACAAAAGCAGGATCAGAATGAGGCTAAAACTCAGAGGAAAACAAAACAGACTAGACTAGACCAGAACATGAATAAACCAGAGGCTCGAATCAGAGACAGTATCTATAACCATGAGCTCCAGAAAACAAATGAGGCAGCGTCCTTCTTTGGGCGCTGCCTGCTTTTAAGCACATGAGTTAATAAACCATTGATTCCAGCTGTGAATCCATGGCTTGAAGTCCAAAAAAGAAAAAGATAGTCCTGAAGAGCAATGTGAATCTCCGCCAGAGGGGGAGCCAGAGACCCAGAACGTAACACTTCTCAATGCAACACTCAAACAACAATATGCATTTCAGCCTCGAGGGGGCGCTGCAGGGAAAAGGCTTCAGTTTAGCATGATTGGGAGCTCCATCTTGTACCTCCTTACAGTGCTTGTTGGGATACAGTTGATGATAGTTTCTGTCTTCTCAGGCGTTAATTGACAGTTGAGAGGTTAAATTTGTCCCTATTTGATCCCTGTTAATGTTCTCTCCAGTACAGTCTGGGATTCTGCAAATCATATCCCTCCTGCAACATTGTGGCAAGGTCTCTGCACAACAAGGGTTGCCAGGTCGGCCATGTTTTCCTTGACTCATATAATTTATTCATGTTGATGGGCAGTGCATGAAAAATGCCACCCCGCAGTATGTACAATCCATATGCTGCAGGTAAGAAATCAAAAAGGAATCCCAGGTGATCTGCTTCCATCTCCTACCTGCATTGTATGAATTATACATGTTGCAGGGCAGCTCATTTCTAGGCACTCACCTTCTGAATGAAATGGTTATGTGTCCAGGAAAACATGGTCGATCTGGCAACTCTACTGCACAACACAACCTCTGACCCCTATTGCATCTCGCTTCCTGCGGATTCTGCATCTTTTGCTGCTGCGTGTGAGAGCATCTGCTCTATGTTTACTTATATTCAAACCAAGGATGCACTGGATTTTTGGCCACCGATAGATATTTTGAGCGGGTGGTGGATACATGGAACAGCCTTCCAGTAGAAGTGGTAGAGGCCAAAACAGTAATTGAATTTAAGCAGGCATGGGATAGGCATAAGGCTATCCTAAACAAAAGATAAATCCAGGTAAAGTATCCATGTAATTGGGCGACTAGATGGGCCGAAAGGTTCTTATCTGACCACATTTTTCTATGTTTCTATATCTGCTGATAATGGGGTTATCGGTTTCAGCCCGAAAGCAAAACACCAGCCGAAATTGCTGATCCCAGCTGACACTGAGCGAGCACTCTTTCAATGCTGCTTAGCTGGAGGTAATTGTAATTTGAAAGAGGCAGGAGCTGCTACACATTTATTTCTGCACACAAAGGGTTAGCTGCATGATTCACACTATCAGGGCAAGCCGTAACCTCTGGCCTCTCTGACAAGGAACAAGTGATTTATCACCGAACTTCTGCCAGCGGTGTCTGCTCGGAGGACAAGAGGGGGGGGAGGTTAATGTGGGAACTTACATCCATGCCTCCAAAAAGTTAATGGAACGTATACACATTCATTTTGCAATGGTTTGTCTTTTCCCTTGCATCTTAAAGGCCCCTTTATAATGCTTTGTTTTTCCGCACTTTAAAAAAATCATAAAGAGAAACAGACTGAGGTTTAGGCGCCATCTGAGCCATTATAGATTATATAGATATATATCTACTGATTTAAGTTGTTGGTGGAGGGCAGAAAAATTTGATTAAAAGCCTCCACACAACAAATAATAAACTTTATAGTTGCAGAGTTTTCTGAATTGCTGGGATATGTAAATGTCTTCTGCAACTACAGTGGCAAGAAAAAGTATGTGAACCCTTTGGGATTACGTGGAGTTTTGCATGAATTGGTCATAAAATGTTCTCTGATCTTCATCTAAGTCACAACAATTTGAAAAACACAGTCTGCTTAAAGTAATACAACACAAACATTATATGTTTTCATGTGTTTATTGAACATAACATGTAAACATTCACAGTGCAGGGTGGAAAAAGTATGTGAACGTTTTGGACTTAATAACTGGTTGACCCTCCTTTGGCAGCAATAACCTCAACCAAACGTTTCCTGTAGTTGCAGATCAGACCTGCACAACGATCTGGAGTAATTTTGGACCACTCCTCTTCACAAAAATGTTTCAGTGTAGCAATATTCTTGGGATGTCTGGTGTGAATCGCTCTCTTAAGGTCATGCCACAGCATTTCAATCGGGTTGAGGTCAGGGCTCTGACTGGGCCACTCCAGAAGGCGTATTTTGTTTTGTTGAAGCCATTCTTTTGTTGAATTACTTGTATGCTTTGGGTCATTGTCCTGTTGCATCACCCCTCCTCTGCGGAGCTTCAGTTGGCGGACAGATGGTCTTACGTTTTCCTGCAAAATTTCCTTGATAAACTCTGGAATTCATTTTTCCATCAATGACAACAATCCGTCCAGGCCCTGAGGCAGCAAAGCAGCCCCAAACCATGATGCTCCCTCCGCCATGTTTTACAGTGGGGATGAGGTTTTGATGTTGGTGTGCTGTGCCTTTTTTTCTCCACACATAGTGTTGTGTTTTTTTTCCAAACCACTCAATTTTGGTTTCATCTGTCCACAGAATATTTTGCCAGTAGTGCTGTGGAACATCCAGGTGCTCTTTTGCAAACTTCAAACGTGCTGCAATATCTTTTTGGACAGCAATGGCTTCCTCCGTGGTGTCCTCCCATGTACTCCATTCTTGTTTAATGCTTCCTTCTTGTAGATGTGTCAACAAAAATGTTAGCATGTGCCAGAGATTTCTGTAAGTCTTTAGCTGACACTCTAGGATTCTTCTTTACCTCATTAAGCATTCTGCGCTGTGCTCTTGCAGTCATCTTTACAGGACGACCACGCCTAGGGAGAGTAGCAACAGTGCTGAACTTTCTCCATTTGTAGACAGTCTATCTTACCGTGGACACATGAACATCAAGGCTTTTGGAGATACTTTTGTAACCCTTTCCAGCTTAATGCAAGTCAACAATTCTTGATCGTAGGTCTTCTGAGAGCTCTTTTCTGCGAGGCATGGTTCACATCAGGCAGTGCTTCTTGAAACCAGTAAACCCAAAACTGGTGTGTGTTTTTAAAGGGCAGGACAGCTTTCAGCAACACATCCAATAATATCACACTGATTGGACTCAAGGTTGGCTCACTCCTGGCTCCAATTAGCTCTTGGAGAAGTCATTAGGCTAGGGGTTCACATACTTTTTCCACCCTGCACTGTGAATGTTTACATGTTCTGTTCAATAAACACATGGAAACATATAATGTTTGTGTTGTATTATTTTAAGCAGACTGTGTTTTTCAAATTGTTGTGACTTAGATGAAGATCAGAGCACATTTTATGACCAATTCATGCAAAACTCCACGTAATTCCAAAGGGTTCACATACTTTGTCTTGCCACTGTACAAAGTGTGTGTGTCCAAAAATTTTACAGATGAATGTATGCACTAGATGCAAAGCAACTCCACCAAAACAGGACAAAAATATCTTAAACATTTTAATGTGGATTCAATTAATAAAGTCTAGTATTAAAACATTTAGTTTTTTGTGTATCTTAAAATAAATTGTAGGGGAAAAAAGTCATTCTCGGTTTCGTTCAAAAATTTTCATTTCGAAGCATCACTAATATATATATATTACACACACCAGACACATGTATACACAGTATGTTAATATATAGTCGTATATAGAAAGTCGTTTTCGGGCAAGCTCATCTTGCATTTTCGGTATCCGTTTCGGTCCCAAATTTTCATTCCAGTGCATCACTAATTCAAGCCAAATCAAGAAACAAACTGAGCGGTGACAGGGGAGAAACGCTTGTTTCAATCCGTGCAAACCGTACGTTTTTAGAGGTCAAGAGAAAAAGAAGAAACAGAAAAGGAGATTAAATTGTATATGTTGTGTCTTTTGTTTCCTTTTCTAATTTTCTAAAACACCGTTTGAAAGTTAAACCTCAACATGGAGCTTAAATATTGATGCATCCAGATCCTACAGACACAGATAATGCAGTGACTTCCTTTTGCTGTTGGTGCTAAGGGGCAGATTTGATATAGAAATCTATATATTGCTATGTTTTTATGTTGCTGGTTTCTTGCTTTTATTGTTGCTCTATAGGAATCAGAGGGCTGGTTACTTCTTCTCATAGTTGTTACTACTCATACGATCACACACAGAGGGCTGCTTACTTCTCGTAGTAGTTACTTCTTCTCATGCGATCACACACAGAGGGCTGCTTACTTCTTCTCGTAGTAGTTACTTCTTCTCATGCGATCACACACAGAGGGCTGCTTACTACTTCTCGTAGTAGTTACTTCTTCTCATGCGATCACACACAGAGGGCTGCTTACTTCTTCTCGTAGTAGTTACTTCTTCTCATACGATCACACACAGAGGGCTGCTTACTTCTTCTCGTAGTAGTTACTTCTCATACGATCACACACAGAGGGCTGCTTACTTCTTCTCGTAGTAGTTACTTCTTCTCATGCGATCACACACAGAGGGCTGCTTACTACTTCTCGTAGTTGTTACTTCTCATGCGATCACACACAGGGCTGCTTCCTTCTTCTCATAGTTGTTACTACTTCTCATACGATCACACACAGAGGGCTGCTTACTTCTTCTCGTAGTTGTTACTTCTCATGCGATCACACACAGGGCTGCTTACTACTTCTCGTAGTAGTTACTTCTCATGCGATCACACACAGAGGGCTGCTTACTTCTTCTCGTAGTAGTTACTTCTTCTCATGCGATCACACACAGAGGGCTGCTTACTACTTCTCGTAGTTGTTACTTCTCATGCGATCACACACAGAGGGCTGCTTACTTCTTCTCGTAGTTGTTACTTCTCATACGATCACACACAGAGGGCTGCTTACTTCTTCTCGTAGTAGTTACTTCTTCTCATGCGATCACACACAGAGGGCTGCTTACTTCTTCTCGTAGTAGTTACTACTTCTCATGCGATCACACACAGAGGGCTGCTTACTTCTTCTCATGCGATCGCACACAGAGGGCTGCTTACTTCTTCTCGTAGTAGTTACTTCTCATACGATCACACACAGAGGGCTGGTTACTTCTTCTCATACGATCATACACAGAGGGCTGGTTACTTCTCATACGATCACACACAGAGGGCTGGTTACTTCTTCTCATACGATCACACACAGAGGGCTGCTTACTTCTCGTAGTAGTTACTTCTTCTCATGCGATCACACACAGAGGGCTGCTTACTTCTTCTCGTAGTAGTTACTTCTTCTCATGCGATCACACACAGAGGGCTGCTTACTTCTTCTCGTAGTTGTTACTTCTCATGCGATCACACACAGAGGGCTGCTTACTTCTTCTCGTAGTAGTTACTTCTTCTCATGCGATCACACACAGAGGGCTGCTTACTTCTCGTAGTAGTTACTTCTTCTCATGCGATCACACACAGAGGGCTGCTTACTTCTTCTCGTAGTAGTTACTTCTTCTCATACCATCACATTCAGTCTTTGCTTGTTTTTCCATTTAAAACACAAGATAAAATTATAAAAAGCAAATTCAAGCCACTAAATAAACTGCACTTTTATTTCAAGTGAAACAAAATTCATTTTAATTTGTAAACCTGCTCCAGGCTGCATAGTTTAAATGTTTCCGGGGAAAAAAACGGGACATTTTTTTATTTATTTTTCCATGGCTTCAAAATTTCCGGAAATCTTATATCTCTATACACAGACAACATGTTAAAATAAATAAAGACCCCACACGGACACGTGTTTCGCCTATCCTATGTCGGCTTCATCGGGAGTCAAGATATATACTGCAGTATTTTCCTTCACCGACATTATCCTGATTGCGGGACGAGGTACAGCGCTTTGGTCCCTGCTGTGATGTCATGGTGTTTTTGTGTATTTTTTAATAAAGGTTATATTTTGTCTCCGCACTCCTGATGGTAATTAGAGAGCCGGCGTTCTCTTGTTTGATTGTTCATTCATTCATTTTTCAGGTTTAATCCTAATATAGGAGTGCTCACCTCCCTTTTTTTGTGTGGGTGGGGTGATTGCATAGTCTATCCACTTAGGTGGAGAAAATAGAGTTGTTCATGGTTTGGGTAGCAGCTATATTCTGTTTGCTGTTCCAACACAAAGCCACAGCTTATTTCTGGGGGACGCTAGCAGGCTCTCGTTTCCCCCATCTTTAAGCTGTGGCTAAGGACTGGAGGAAGGCATAAGAGTCTGCCTGGGGAAAACACTAGGGTCAAGCAAGGAAGCCGCATTGGCAGATGTGACCTTGTTGGAGTAGTGAGATCTCTTACAAGAACCAAGGAGGCCAAGGCCATAATTTTACCATAGTCAGCCAGGCATTTCCCAGCCGGTACGGGACTCTGGTAATGTTTTTTTTATGTTCTCTCCATACAGGGGGAAGATTTAAGAAAGAGATTGTGGTAGATGGACAGAGCTACCTTCTCCTTATTCGAGATGAAGGTGGCCCACCCGAGATGCAGGTAAGACCCTCTCTTCTTCAGACCATTTTATCTTTCCTATCTGCTTTCATGGTGATGTGAGATGTGGCCGGGGAGTCTGTTAAAGGAGGTGAGTGACTGTGCTGGGTGGTGTTTAGGTGGATGCCTCCATATGTTCATCTGATGTTTGTGTATGTCTATAAATAGATATATTGGAATAGTCTGTTTTCTGTATATTTCATGTAATTTTGTGTGTATCTGTTGGTGTCATTGTGGGTAATTGCTTCATAATGTAGTTTACCTGTCTGCTCTCCTTTCTCATGCAACCCTTTTTGGCTTTGTTGCCTTTTTGTGCTTCCCTTGCCGGCTCGCTTTCTCCCTCGTTGTCTCCTTGCTGGCTCGCTTTCTCCCTCGTTGTCCCCTTGCCGGCTCGCTTTCTCCCTCGTTGTCCCCTTGCCGGCTTTCATTCTCCCGCTTTCTCCCGTTTTCTCTGTGACGGAACCGTTCTCTTCCTCCTGTCCTGACTCTCCAGACACCCCTTCGTTGCGGTCAGCCCGGCTACTGGGAGCGCTGTCCTCAGCGCCTAGAGCAGCTTGACCTGCCTGCTTCTGTTCCTCTGCCCTGGAGCCGTTAGGAATTTCCAGAAGGCCGCTCGGTGCCTTCTGAGGTTGAGTGTATTGTAGCGTCGCTGAAATAAAACACCAGACGCGGCTGTATGCTTTAAAACAGGATTCTCTCTCTGTCTCAGTCTCTGAGAGTTCTGACTTTTAATGAACAAAAACGCCACCATTTATGATGAAATCCAACAGCCATAATTTGCATAAATGACGCACATCGTCCTACTAAAATGCTAATTACATTATGTCAGGTATTTACAATAAACATTCTTTAGCCTTTCGCTCACACAACATTTGCATAATCTATTGTTCTAACACATCAGATTAAAGACAAACCCTATCACAGACTTCTTGAATCAAACATGCAGCAAGATAAGGGGAAAAGCCCTGTTGCATAAATTACACAGCAGTAAAGCTTGTTTACTGGTTATACAGAAACACATTTACCTACAGGAATATAAGTATATTTAAAACTAAAGTTACGCCATTTTACACTAAACTAATTTAAACTAAAACCAAACGATGTAAAATATATTTAAAATCACACGATACAATTGAACATTAAGTCTCTTGGGGTTTGAAGCATGGAGCGTTACATCAGCTCCATGACATTCTCCCTTTGCCGGCTTGCTTTCTCCCTCGTTGTCTCCTTGCCGACTCGCTTTCTCCCACATTCTCCCCTTGCCGGCTCGCTTTCTCCCTCGTTCTCCCCTTGCCGGCTCGCTTTCTCCCGCGTTCTCCCTTGCCGGCTCGCTTTCTCCCGCGTTCTCCCCTTGCCGGCTCACTTTCTCCCTCGTTGTCCCCTTGCCGGCTTGCTTTCTCCTGCGTTCTCCCCTTGCCGGCTCGCTTTCTCCTGCGTTCTCCCCTTGCCGGCTCGCTTTCTCCCTCGTCCCCTTGCCGGCTCGCTTTCTCCCTCGTTGTCCCCTTGCCGGCTTGCTTTCTCCCTCGTTGTCCCCTTGCCGGCTCGCTTTCTCCCTCGTTATCCCCTTTCCGGCTTGCTTTATCCCGCGTTCTCCCCTTGCCGGCTTGCTTTCTCCCGTTTTCTCTGTGACGGAACCGTTCTCTTCCTCCTGTCCTGACTCTCCAGACACCCCTTCGTTGCGGTCAGCCCGGCTACTGGGAGCGCTGTCCTCAGCGCCTCGAGCAGCTTGACCCGCCTGCTTCTGTTCCTCTGCCCTGGAGCCGTTAGGAATTTCCAGAAGGCCGCTCGGTGCCTTCTGAGGTTGAGTGTATTGTAGCGTCGCTGAAATAAAACACCAGACGCGGCTGTATGCTTTAAAACAGAATTCTCTCTCTGTCTCAGTCTCTGAGAGTTCTGACTTTTAATGAACAAAAACGCCACCATTTATGATGAAATCCAACAGCCATAATTTGCATAAATGACGCACATCGTCCTACTAAAATGCTAATTACATTATGTCAGGTATTTACAATAAACATTCTTTAGCCTTTCGCTCACACAACATTTGCATAATCTATTGTTCTAACACTTCAGATTAAAGACAAACACTATCACAGACTTCTTGAATCAAACATGCAGCAAGATAAGGGGAAAAGCCCTGTTGCATAAATTACACAGTAGTAAAGCTTGTTTACTGGTTATACAGAAACACATTTACCTACAGGAATATAAGTATATTTAAAACTAAAGTTACGCCATTTTACACTAAACTAATTTAAACTAAAACCAAACGATGTAAAATATATTTAAAATCACACGATACAATTGAACATTAAGTCTCTTGGGGTTTGAAGCATGGAGCGTTACATCAGCTCCATGACATTCTCCCTTTGCCGGCTTGCTTTCTCCCTCGTTGTCCCCTTGCTGGCTCGCTTTCTCCCTCGTTGTCTCCTTGCCGACTCGCTTTCTCCCACGTTCTCCTTTGCCGGCTTGCTTTCTCCCGCGTTCTCCCCTTGCCGGCTCGCTTTCTCCCGCGTTCTCCCCTTGCCGGCTCGCTTTCTCCCACGTTCTCCCCTTGCCGGCTCGCTTTCTTCCGCGTTCTCCCCTTGCCGGCTCACTTTTTCCCTCGTTCTCCCCTTGCCAGCTCGCTTTCTCCCGTGTTCTCCCCTTGCCGGCTTGCTTTCTCCCGCGTTCTCCCCTTGCCGGCTCGCTTTCTCCCACGTTCTCCCCTTGCCGGCTTGCGTTCTCCCCTTGCTGGCTCGCTTTCTCCCGCGTTCTCCCCTTGATGGCTTGCTTTCTCCCGCATTCTCTCCTTGCCGGCTCGCTTTCTCCCACGTTCTCCCCTTGCCGGCTTGCGTTCTCCCCTTGCTGGCTCGCTTTCTCCCGCGTTCTCCCCTTGCCGGCTCACTTTCTCCCTCGTTGTCCCCTTGCCGGCTCACTTTCTCCCTCGTTGTCCCCTTCCTGGCTCACTTTCTCCCTCGTTGTCCCCTTGCCGGCTTCCTTTCTCCCGCGTTCTCCCCTTGCCGGCTCGCTTTCTCCCGCATTCTCCCCTTGCCGGCTCGCTTTCTCCCTCGTTGTCCCCTTGCCGGTTCACTTTCTCCCTCGTTGTCCCCTTGCCGGTTCACTTTCCCCCTCGTTGTCCCCTTGCCGGCTCACTTTCTCCCTCGTTGTCCCCTTGCCGGCTTCCTTTCTCCCTCGTTCTCCCCTTGCCGGCTCGCTTTCTCCCTCGTTCTCCCCCTGCCGGCTCGCTTTCTCCCTCTTTCTCCCCTTGCCGGCTCGCTTTCTCCCACGTTCTCCCCTTGCCGGCTTGCGTTCTCCCCTTGCTGGCTCGCTTTCTCCCGCGTTCTCCCCTTGATGGTTGCTTTCTCCCGCATTCTCTCCTTGCCGGCTCGCTTTCTCCCACGTTCTCCCCTTGCCGGCTTGCGTTTCTCCTTGCTGGCTCGCTTCTTCCGCGTTCTCCCTTGCCGGCTCACTTTCTCCCTCGTTGTCCCCTTGCCGGCTCACTTTCTCCCTCGTTGTCCCCTTCCTGGCTCACTTTCTCCCTCGTTGTCCCCTTGCCGGCTTCCTTTCTCCGCGTTCTCCCCTTGCCGGCTCGCTTTCTCTCCGCATCTCCCCTTGCCGGCTCGCTTTCTCCTCGTTGTCCCCTTGCCGTTCACTTTCTCCCTCGTTGTCCCTTGCCGGTTCACTTTCTCCCTCGTTGTCCCCTTGCCGGCTTCCTTTCTCCCTCGTTGTCCCCGTTGCCGGCTTCCTTTCTCCTCGTTCTCCCCTTGCCGGCTCGCTTTCTCCCTCGTTCTCCCCTTGCCGCTCGCTTTCTCCTCGTTCTCCCCTTGCCGGTTCACTTTCTCCCTCGTTGTCCCCTTGCCGGTTCACTTTCCCCCTCGTTGTCCCCTTGCCGGCTCACTTTCTCCCTCGTTGTCCCCTTGCCGGCTTCCTTTCTCCCTCGTTCTCCCCCTGCCGGCTCGCTTTCTCCCTCGTTCTCCCCTTGCCGGCTCGCTTTCTCCCACGTTCTCCCCTTGCCGGCTTGCTTTCTCCCCTTGCTGGCTCGCTTTCTCCCGCGTTCTCCCCTTGATGGCTCACTTTCTCCCTCGTTGTCCCCTTGCGGCTCACTTTCTCCCTCGTTGTCCCCTTGCGGCTCCTTTCTCCTCGTTTCTCCCCTTGCCGGCTCGCTTTCTCCCTCGTTCTCCCCCTGCCGGCTCGCTTTCTCCCTCGTTCTCCCTTCCTGCCGGCTCGCTTTCTCCCACGTTCTCCCTTGCCGGCTTGCTTTCTCCCCTTGCTGGCTCGCTTTCCTCCGCATTCTCTCCTTGCCGGCTCGCTTTCTCCACGTTCTCCCTTGCCGGCTTGCGTTCTCTCCCTTGCTGGCTCGCTTTCTCCCGCGTTTTCTCCCCTGCCGGCTCACTTTCTCCTCGTTGTCCCTTGCCGGCTCACTTTCTCCCTCGTTGTCCCCTCCTGGCTCACTTTCTCCCTCGTTGTCCCCTTGCCGGCTTCCTTTCTCCCCGCGTTCTCCCTTGCCGGCTCGCTTTCTCCCGCGTTCTCCCCTTGCCGGCTCGCTTTCTCCCTCGTTGTCCCCTTGCCGGTTCACTTTCTCCCTCGTTGTCCCCTTGCCGGTTCACTTTCTCCCTCGTTGTCCCCTTGCCGGTTCACTTTCTCCCTCGTTGTCCCCTTGCCGGCTTCCTTTCTCCCTCGTTGTCCCCTTGCCGGCTTCCTTTCTCCCTCGTTGTCCCCTTGCCGGCTTCCTTTCTCCCTCGTTGTCCCCTTGCCGGCTTCCTTTCTCCCTCGTTGTCCCCTTGCCGGCTTCCTTTCTCCCTCGTTCTCCCCTTGCCGGCTCGCTTTCTCCCTCGTTCTCCCCTTGCCGGCTCGCTTTCTCCCTCGTTCTCCCCTTGCCGGCTCGCTTTCTCCCTCGTTCTCCCCTTGCCGGCTCGCTTTCTCCCTCGTTCTCCCCTTGCCGGCTCGCTTTCTCCCGCGTTCTCCCCTTGCCGGCTCGCTTTCTCCCTAGTTTCCCCCGTTTGTTTGCTGCTCCTGTCTGTGCTGTTTGCCTGCGTTTTTTGCTTAATTTGCTCGCTTAGTTCTGTGCTCACTGACGAGTCTATGCGCTGTTATCTCCAGCCTCCTTCCTCTAATGCTCCTTTTTTGTCTTTCTTCTAACACGCCGTCTCCAGTTTGCTGCTTGGGTAGACGCTGTTGTCTTTGTGTTCAGCCTGGAAGATGAAATCAGTTTCCAGACCGTGTTTAATTATTACGCTCGACTTTCCAGTTACCGGAATACGGCTGATGTTCCAATGGTTCTTGTAGGGACCCAAGGTGAGCACTCCCCCCCCCCCCCCCCTGCTGCATCTCTGCGCTCCCTCTAGTGGCCGATGTGAGCATTGCTCCTGCCAGACCCTGTGTCTCCAGCCAGGGATTGTCCATCATGTTGTTATAACGAGACACACTGAGCGTACACCGCCTGATCGGGACGATGGCGCGCCAGAACACCGGCACCACACCGACACATACAATCATTTCCAGAAAATAGGATTTAATAAGCAGCAATAAAATCCCCTTTAAGATGGAAATGATATGAAGGCGCCCGGTCACGCAGGGAAGTCACAGCGTTTGTCTGACGGGTCTGGATATAGTAAGGGATTCATGGGGTGCAGAAAGGAATTTACTGTCCTTGGGTGCTCGTAAAGATCACCGTGGCGTAACCAGATTTGGTGATGTCTATGCAGGGTTAAATGGGGGAACAATTGGGCTTTGTTATATTTCAGAACGGAAATTCCCTCTCAGAATCCTGGACGCCGGTTCCACCCTTTTCCTCTCTCCTGCTGAGGCGGCTCCTCACCCCGACCTTACTGTCAATGTCCTCGTGCTCTCCTCCCCGGTGAAAGCAGACCTCCGACATGCCCTCCCGTGGCTGAACAAGAGGTCTCTGTGCTCTTACTACCTTCCATCCCACCTCCTCAAAACTTGAAACGCTTTATGCTTCCCTTGCTCCATCCTTGACCTTAAATTCTCTCTTGATCCTCTGGGTTTTTTCCTGCTTCCCTCAAGCAGCCACTGTGGTATGAATCCTAAAAAAAGTCCACCTCCTCATCCAACCACCGCCTGTATCCCAGGACCCGATCACCTCCCAACTCCTCAAAGCTCATGTAGTCCCCACCGATTAACTGCTCGCCTCTTACTCTCCCCGTGACCTGCTGTCATGTGGGGTTCATTCAATGTCCTCCACAGCCCTGACTAAGCTGACCACCGGCTTAACCACTGCTAGGTGTAAAACACACCATGTCCCTGCACAGGCCACCAGCGCAAGAAGGGTTAATCCGCTGCTGCCTCACCTTGAATCTGTAGTGTTCTGGATAATACGAGATGTCTTGGGTTTTCATCAATAGGTTTATTAACTACTAAGCAACAGGTTTCCTATAACAGCAACTGGCTGCGTCACTAGTCAACCTCAACTGGCAGACACAATGGACGACCAACTGTCAACAGCCAACTGCCAAAAGAAACACCTAACTCCCCCCCCCCCTCCATTGGCAGCCAGCACAACTACACCACAGAATCCACCCAGGCAGCACCTTTCAAGTACTGTTCTTGTCCGGTTGCAAGTCTAACTTTGTCCTGAGTGGTCTGCCAAACATCAGAACTGCTGGTAGCTGGCCGGTGGTTGGCTGAGTTGTGTTCCTGTACTGCAACAAGAATTGTTGGAGTTGTTGAGGTAAGCTTTTGCGGTCTCTCACAGTACTCCTTAAAAATCCTTTCAGAGTCTGGACAAATCTTTCAGCTAGACCTTTGGTAGCCGGATGATACGGAGCTGTACGGAGCTGATGAATACCATGATCCTTAATGAAACTTTGAAATTTCTGAGCTAATAACTGTGGCCCATTATCAGATACTAGTATCTTAGGCAATCCGAATGTGGCAAACAGCTTCTCCAGGGCATCAATGGTGGCATCAGTTGTAGTCTGAGACAGTAATATCACTTCAGGCCACTTGGAATGTGCATCTACCACCACTAAGAACATCTGTCCATTCACTGGTCCTGCAAAGTCAATATGAATTCTCTCCCATGGGTTAAGAGGCCAAAGCCAGGGCTGAACTGCACCTCTAGGATAGCATCTCTGAGTCTGGGCACATCCTGAACAGGCTGCAATGTAGTTGCCTATATCCTCATCCAAAGTTGGCCACCATACATGACCCCTGGCTTTTTGTTTCATCCGGACTATTCCTGGATGCCCTTCATGCAAAATTTGTAACGTGGGTTTCTGCAAGGCTGGAGGAACAATTAGCCGCTCTCCCCATAGCAAGCATCCCTCTCTGACCGACCTTTTCACTGCAGGAATCTTGAGCTGTCAGAGACGTGGAGAGCTTTGAAATGGCCAACCATGTTGTACATAAGACAAAACTTCTTGAAGATCAGCATCCTTACTGGTCTCTTGGTTTCAGCAGCAGTTAGTGTTTTGCTAAAGTAAATGGAAGGTGGTGAATCCCGAACATAATTGGTGGAGAGTGGAAGAGGAAGGCGTGAAAACGCATCTGCATTTGTATGTTTATCATGAGGCCTGTATGGGATTTCATACTGATAAGCCCCAGCAGTAAAGTAGACCTCTGGAGACGAGCGGCGGTGCTCTGAGAAATACTCTTTGTAGGATTGAATATTGCCAATAGCGGCTTATGATCGGTCAACACCGTAAAAGAACGGCCATAAATATAAAAGTGAAACTTCTTCAGGGCCAGATTATTGCTAAAGCCTCCTTGTCAATTTGTGAATAATGGCGCTCAGCTGGGGTGAGGGAGCGAGAAGCAAAAGCTACCGGTGGATCTGTACCATCAGGCATGGAATGGGACGGCACAGCCCCCGGCCCATAAGGAGAAGCATCACAGGCGATACTCAGTGGTTTAGACAAATCATAGTGAACCAAGACTCGGGAGCTGCGTATTAGTTCCTTTGAAGCTTTAAAAGCAGCCGAGCAGGACCATGTCCATTTCCATTTTTGTTGTCTTTCCAAAAGCCTATGCAGCGGAAACAAGGTATGGGCTAAATTGGGCAAAAATTTATTGTAATAGTTCAGCAGCCCTAATTATGAGCGCAGCTGCGTTACATTCCTTGGTATGGAGCCTCTACCAATGCTTTCACTTTCTCATCAGTGGTGTGAAGTCCAGTTTTATCAATAACGCGACCACAAAATTCCAGGTGATCTTTCAAGAACTCACATTTGTTTATATTAACTTTGAGTCCATTATCCATTAGTATCTGGAGCACGTCTTGTACATTCTGCCGGTGCTCCCTCTCCGTTCGGCCGGTGATCAGCATGTCATCCAGCAGACATTGTGTCCCCGGCACTCCAGCAAGCAATTCATCCATTGTACGCTGCCAAAGTGCTGGTGCTGGTGCTATCCCAAATCCCATTCTGTTATACTGGAACAGCCCCTTATGAGTATTGATGGGGAGGTAAGGCCTGGATTCTGGATGCGCTGGTAACTGCAGGTATGCATGTTTGAGATCCAGCTTGGTGAACTGCTGTCCCCCGGCCAAAGTCGCAAAAATGTCCTCAATCTTTGGAAGTGGATATTTATCTACAGCAAGTTGAGAATTAACGGCCATACGGAAATCCCCACATATCCCAATGTCTCCATTCGTTTTACGCACAGGCACAATCGGGGAGGCCCATTCACTGCAGCGCACTCTGGAAATGATCCCAAGGTTCTCTAGACGCATCAATTCCGCTTCAACACCAGCTTTAAGTGCAAAAGGTACAGTCCGTGCCTTAAAAGATTTTGGAACTGCATTTTCCCTCATGTTAAGGGACATTTGCCGTCCCTTAACAGTCCCCAAAGTATCATCAAAAACCGGAGCAAACTTCCTCTGCAAGTCCTGTATCCAAGCTGAAACCACAGGTAATGTCTGTAAGGCGTGGCAAGCATTATACTTTATGTCTGGCATTCCCAACTTATTATGAATCCATTCTCTTCCAAATAGTGGAGGACCCCCAGACTTCATAATATATAACGTCAGCTTCTACGAACGTCCATTTAACTGCACTCTTACATGTACACTGCCCCGAGGAGTTAATACATCCTTTGAATAAGTCGGTAGACGAACAGCTGTCTTAATCACTGGAACATTTACTTTTAATCTCCGCCAGTCTTGCTCAGTAATCACAGAAACAGCCGCCCCCGTGTCCAGGTCCATGGTCAAATATTTCCCTTCAATCTTCACTGGAACAGAAATGGCTGAATAAGCTGAATCCATCTTATAAAGTTTTACTGTTTGAATGGGAATGTGGCCGTCTGAGTCATCCGAGGAGACTTGGAGCGGAATTTGATATGTTCTCTTCTGAAGCAATTTATGTGGCTTCCCATCATGCACCGTCCCTTTCTTACAGACCCTTTGAATATGCCCTTTATTACCACAGGAGTGACAGACGGCATTGCGGAAACGACATGAGATTCATGTGAAGTCACCCCACATCCATAACATCCATTTCGGGGCTCTCCAGGCACCGTCCTTTGACGTAAGGAATTGTACTGTTTATTCCGCTTGTACCGCTCCCTGGTATCTGTTTGGAATATTTCCGCCTCTTTCTTGGTCTTTTGCTTCCTATGCAAAACATCAGCTTCTTTGGTGACTTGTTCCATGATGCTAGCGATATCCATAGCTTTGTGTAAGGTCAGCTCTTTCTCGGTAAGAAGTCTCTTAATCATAGCTTCACACTGTAACCCCATCACAAACTGGTCTCTGAGGGCTGTGACTAAGTACTCCCCAAACGGACAGGTACTCGCTAACTTCCTGAGAGTGGAGACAAAGGAGGAGACGCTTTCTCCAGGTTCCTGATGTCTTTTATAAAACCTCCATCTTTCAGCGATTTCAATTGGCTGTGGATGATAGTGGCCCCTCAGTAACGGCTTGCGTGCAGCTTTCTCTGGATACAGGAGATCTCTGAGTGTGTCGTACACCTTCGCTCCAATCGCTGTGAGGAATACAGCTACCTGTTTTGTCTCCAAAATGCCATTAGCAGTGAGATACTGTTCAAACCTTTCCACCCAAGAGATCCAAGAAGTCAGTGTCTGGATTAAAATCATGCAGAGCCAATCAGCACCATCATGCAGATCCAGCAGCCTCGTCGCCACTGTAGTGTTCTGGAGAATACGAGACGTCTTGGGTTTTCATTAATAGGTTTATTAATAACTAAGCAACAGGTTTCCTATAACAGTAACTGGCTGCGTCACTAGTCAACCTCAACTGGCAGACACAATGGACGACCAACTGTCAACAGCCAACTGCCAAAAGAAACACCCAACCCCCCCCCCTCCATTGGCAGCCAGCACAACTACACCATAGAATCCACCCAGGCAGCACCTTTCAAGTACTGTTCTGCTGTAGTGTGCCTCTCAGCAGCTTTCCGGCACTATCCGCAGGTGTCGGCTTAGAACCTGTAATGAGGTCTCCTCAATGGGAGGTCACGCCCCCCCCATGCTTCTGCATTATTTGTGGTCAGTGTGCTATCTAGCACCTCAGAAGCTGATTCTCACGTCTACCAGACCCTTGGCCTTGTTATCTGGATTTGCTACCCTCCACCTGCCAACCAACCCTCGGCTTCCTCCTGCAGCTTCTTTACGGACGACCCCTCTGGATTCCCCCTGGATGCCCCTCTGGATGCCCCCCTGGATACCCCCCTGGATGCCCCTCTGGATACCCCCGGATGCCCCCCTGGATACCCCCCCGGATGCCCCTCTGGATGCCCCCCAGATGCCCCCCTGGATACCCCCGGATGCCCCCGATGCCCCTCTGGATTCCCCCGGATGTCCCCCTGGATACCCCTCTCGATACCCCTGGATGCCCCTCTGGATGCCCCCCTGGATACCCCCTGGATGCCCCCCGGATACCCCCTGGATGCCCCTCTGGATTCTGCGCCAAAGACCCCTTTTATTGTTTCAAGGACTCTGCTTGTTCCAGAACCACTATCTGTACCTTTTTGTTTTGGGCTCTGTGTTCCCGGGTCATTGCCCTCAGCAGCCCTGGATCTCTGGACTCCTGTTTTACCTGCCTTCAAGCCCTGCAACCTGCCTTAGTTCATGCTCTGTCTGTAAATTCCCTGTGTCCAGCCCTCTTCCTGTCTTGCCCCTGTGTCTCTATCTTGTGTTATTGTCCCATGTATTATCTTATTCAGCCCCTTTCCTGTCTCGCCCCTCACTAGTATATTGCTTAATAAACCCTTGTTTATTAAACCATCTGTGCCTCTCATGAGAGTTACTGCACCCTGGGCTCGTACCCTCACCCCCCCCCCCCGTACACTGAGCGTTATAGCCCCCCCCCCATTTCCGGCTTGTGGACCCGAACCGCTTACAGTGTCCGTCCCTTCTCTCCAGCCAAGCTGATCCGCAGCAACTTTCCTTCTCACAACCCTCAGCCAGACCTTGAGCGAGTGCTGTATATTCTATGTTACCGTTACAAGTATTTATAAAGCGCCAACAAGTTCTGTAGCGCTGTACAAAAGGGAGAGACAGAATAACAAATATGCATATGTTACACACACCAAACAGTAGGAGAGAGAACCCTGCTCGAGAGCTCACAATCTAAGAGGAGAGGGGTGACACGCTAGGTATGGGTGAATAGAGTACAAGTAGTATTGGGGTGCATGTGGACTGAATGGGAAGATGGAGCAAGAGATGAACAATGGGGGATTAGCGAGTGAGCCGATAGGCTTCTCTAAAGTAACAGACTTCAGAGACTTCTTGAAGGACTGGAGAGACGGGGAGAGTCTGATGTTGCGGGGGAGGGAGTTCCATAGAAAGGGGCAGCTCGGGTGAAGTTCTGAAGGTGAGCGTTAGGGGTACGTGGAGCTGATAGCATCAGATCATTGGCCGAGCGAAGTGGTGGGGACGGGATGTACCTGTTAATAAGGGAGGAGACGTAGGCAGCGGCGCAGCATGGAGAGCTTTGTATGATCAATATAATGAATTGGATTCTAAAGGAAACAGCCAGCGTAGAGATTGAAAAAGGGGCGAGGTATGAGCGGTGCAGGAGGTGAGGTGTGAGAGGTGCAGGAGGTGAGGTGTGAGAGGTGCAGGAGGTGAGGTGTGAGAGGTGCAGGAGGTGAGGTGTGAGCGGTGCAGGAGGTGAGGTGCGGGAGGAGAGGTGTGAGAGGTGGGGGAGGAGAGGTGCGAGAGGTGAGGTGTGATAGGTTCGTGAGGTGAGGGAGGTGAGGTGTGATCGGTTCGTGAGGTGTGGGAGGTGAGGTGTGAGAGGTGAGGTGAGGTGTGGGAGGATAAGTGTGAGAGGTGTGGGAGGTGAGGTGTAGGAGTCAGGCACAGGCGTTCGTAACAGACTGCAGAGGGAGAATCTGGGATCTCTTGAGACCAGAGAGAAGGAGGTTACAGTAGTTGAGGTGGGAGATAATAAGAGCTTGGATGAGCATTTTAGCAGAGTCCTGATTAAGACAGGGACGGACGCGTACAATGTTTTTTAGTTGGAAGTAGCAGGATTTGGTGAGTGATTGAATGTGAGGAGTAGAGAGATCTAGTAAGGAGAGATCAGAGTCTGAGAGGACCCAGAGGCAACGAGCCTGAGAGGAAGACGTAATGGTGGCATCATTCACCTGAAGGGAAATGGGTGCAGGAATGGAGGATTTAGAGCAGTGTTTCCCGCACCTGTGCTCAGGACCCTCCGCCTCGCCAGGTTTTCCAGATATCGGAAGCTCAGCACAGGTGATATGATTCGCTGCTCAGTGATTGCAGGATTCAGTCTGTGTTTCCCCCAAGGTAATCTGCAAAATCTGGCCTGGTTGAGGGTCCCAGGACAGGTTTGGGAAACAATGATTTAGAGGGAGGGAAGACGAGAAGTTCAGTTTTCGAGAGGTTGAGCTTTAGGAAACGGGAAGTCATCCAGTCGGAGACAGCTGATAGGCCGGCAGTAACACGGTGCAACACAGGAGGAGAGAGATCGGAGGAGGAAAGGTAGATTTGGGTGTCGTCAGCATAGAGGCGATATTGAAGTACATATATAGAGATGAGGTTGCCCAGAGAGGACGTATAAATCGAGAAGAGTAGGGGACCCAGACCACAGCCTTGAGGTGCCCCAACTGAGAGAGGAAGCGGTGGTGAAGAGACAAAAGCGAAGGAGACACTGAAGGAGTGAAGAGAGAGATGGGAAGAGAACCAGGAGAGAGCGATGTCACTGAGGCCAAGTTGACGCAGTGTGAGGAGCAGGAGAGGGTGGTCAACAGTGTCAACTGCAACGGAAAAGTCATGAAGAATAAGCAGGACCTTTGGTTTTAGCAGCAACTAAATCCTTAGTCTCCTTGGACAGAGCAGTCTCGGTGGACGCTGGGAGCGAAAGCCAGACTGGTGCGGGTCGAGTAGAACGTTAGTGGCAAGAAAACTGGTGAGCTGGTTCCATCCACCAAAATCTCCATGCCCCTCTGTGGTGATAAAGTTGCAGCCTTTCATGAATTAGGCCACTGGAAAGAAGTAAAGGCTTCAGGAAGCCCCAAAGTCAGAATGGAATATGTGGTGCTGGTATCTCTCTTCGCAGTTGAGCCTGTGGTCTTTGCTTGGACAGTGATCTGGATAGGAACATCTCCTCGGACCTCTATCTGCAGCTGTGGAGATTTGCAGCATAAACCGATCCTCAATATGTCCCTTTGTTCCTGCATCTCAACCTGTGATGGGGAAGACAGGTCAACTCATAATTGCCCCCTGCGTATAATTGCCCCCTGCTCACATGGGTATAATTGCCCCCAGCTCACATGGGTATAATTGCCCCAAGCTCACATGGATATATTTGCCCCAGCACACATGGGTATAATTGCCCCCTGCTCACATGGGTATAAATGCCCCCTGCTCACATGGGTATAAATGCCCCTTGCGTATAATTGCCCCCTGCTCACATGGGTATAATTGCCCCTACTAACATGGGTTTAATTGCCCCCAGCTCACATGGGTATATTTACCCCCAGCTCACATGAGTATAATTGCCCCCTGCTCACATGGGTATAATTGCCCCCTACTCACATGGGTTTAATTGCCCCCAGCTCACATGGGTATATTTTCCCCCAGCTCACATGGATATATTTGCCCCAGCACACATGGGTATAATTGCCCCCTGCTCACATGGGTATATTTTCCCCCAGCTCACATGGATGAGCCCACCGGCAACAGGGACTTCAAGATGGCCGCCGGCGAGCTTCCTCTGACATCATCAGAGGGGGCCCGCCAGCAGCCATCTTGAAGTCCCTGCTCGCCGGAGGCTGAGCCCACCGGCGAGCAGGGACTTAAAGATGGCCGCCGGCGGGCTTCCTCTGACATCATCAGAGGGGGCCGTCGGCGGCTAACTTCAAGTCCCTGCTCGCCGGTGAGCATACATGGGCCCAGCCTCGGGCGAGCAGGGATCCGCCAAAAAAAAGAAAGCGGAGCCGTTGGAGAGGCGCGCGCAAAGCGCCTCGCTCACCTCCTCAGTGACTGAGCTGTGAGGAGGTGAGACAGGGAGAGGCGCGCGCCTCTCCAACGGCTCCGCTTTCTTTTTTTTCTAACCGTTTTTAAATGTCCGTCGCGCATGCGCAGTCAGCGCTTGACGGCGACGGACTTTAAAACGGTTTTATTATATAGATGTACACACCAGGGACGTGCAGTCGGGGAGGCAGGGCCTCCCCTGCCATTCCAGTAAATTAGTGTGCTCATTGTGCTGTAATGACATGTGTGTATATTTAAATTGTAAATAAAATGTTATTTATTGACAAAAAGTTCTCATACTCACCTGCTCCACGCTCCCTCGCTGTGCTTCTCTGTCCTCTGCTTTTTTCCCCCCTGCACTTTCAGTTTGCCGGCTGTTGTGTGTCTGTGTGATTCACTACACAGACAGCAGGGGCAGCACTGAGCCAGCCTAGCCTATGCAATTTGCGCAGCTGAACACTACACTAATTGCGTAGCTCAAGCTGACTTCCTGGTTCTACCCGGTGTATATCTGGCTCTGATACTAGCCAGTGCCTCACCAGCCACTGACCTCACCGCACGTCACTGGTACACACATAAAATAGGACATAGAGCCATCACAGCTGTAGAAATTCTGCCATTACTTTAATGTAGAAGTGGAAATCTATTGTGACTTTACTGTATTAATCTTATCAGTAAAATTAATGCTGATACGGATTAAAAGTATAGTTATACCGTATGAGAACACAGCAAACTTTAGATGCTGTGCTCTCTTACATACAACATAAGCCATTTTTTTTAGAAAAAATCTTAAAAAACACATTTAAAGTGATTTAGGGAATGATATGTTTGCTTCACTAAAACAGGGGGAGGGGTGACGTCACCAAGGAGCAGGACCGCTGTGGTGGGGAAAGCAAAGCTCAGTGCCCCCTTATCTGTCTGTAGAGATGCTATCTGCTTTCTGGGCTGTAAATCTCACCAGCTAAAGGAGAACACAGGGATCCATCTGCAGAAAGATCAATCGGCTCCTCTGCCTGCCCGACCGGGGGGGGGGGGTGAAACTTTCAGCTTTTCAATAAGCCTTCCCTTTATCTCTAATATCTGGATGCCCTCTCACCTGGAGACTCTAATATCTGGATGCCCTCTCACCTGGAGACTCTAATATCTGGATGCCCTCTCACCTGGAGACTCTAATATCTGGATGCCTCTCACCTGGAGACTCTAATATCTGGATGCCCTCTCACCTGGAGACTCTAATATCTGGATGCCCTCTCACCTGGAGACTCTAATATCTGGATGCCCTCTCACCTGGAGACTCTAATATCTGGATGCCCTCTCACCTGGAGACTCTAATATCTGGATGCCCTCTCACCTGGGGACTCTAATATCTGGCTGCCCTCTCACCTGGAGACTCTAATATCTGGATGCCCTCTCACCTGGAGACTCTAATATCTGGATGCCCTCTCACCTGGAGACTCTAATATCTGGATGCCCTCTCACCTGGAGACTCTAATATCTGGATGCCCTCTCACCTGAGACTCTAATATCTGGATGCCCTCTCACCTGGAGACTCTAATATCTGGATGCCCTCTCACCTGGAGACTCTAATATCTGGATGCCCTCTCACCTGGAGACTCTAATATCTGGATGCCCTCTCACCTGGAGACTCTAATATCTGGATGCCCTCTCACCTGGAGACTCTAATATCTGGATGCCCTCTCACCTGGAGACTCTAATATCTGGATGCCCTCTCACCTGGAGACTCTAATATCTGGATGCCCTCTCACCTGGAGACTCTAATATCTGGATGCCCTCTCACCTGGAGACTCTAATATCTGGATGCCCTCTCACCTGGAGACTCTAATATCTGGATGCCCTCTCACCTGGAGACTCTAATATCTGGATGCCCTCTCACCTGGAGACTCACACTGCACAGTTGCTGGGCTGTATAACAATCAGCAACAGGAAAAGCTTTTAAAAGTCCCGCTCGCTCGAGTAGCAGCGTGTGCTCCTGCTCCCAGCTAGCAGCCCGATCTCCACTAACACTGATAACCATTCAGTGGCCGGGGGCGTGAACTAGCCGCTCCCACCAGCACAAAGCAAGACAGATCCGAGGTCTGTTTAAATGCCTGTGATCGGCACAGCTCCTGCTACTTGCCCACCGGGCTGACTGCTCTCTGACAACTAGTTGCCCGGCTTAGAAATCCTCTTGTCCAGGGCGTCAGGCTATGCAAATTGCCCATCCCTGGGGTGATATGAGCGCCCGACGTCCACAGGTGGGGGTTGTGCTTACAGCCCAACACCGTGCAGGACTTTTGGCATTTGCCAGAGAACACCAAGATTGGCAGCTTCGCCACTGGCGTGCTGTGCTCTTCACAGATTAAAGCAGGTTCACACTGAGCACATGTGACAGGGTCTGGAGAAGCCGTGGAGAATGTTCTGCTGCCAGCAACATCCTCCAGCATGACCGGTTTCGCAGTGGGTCAGTAATGGTGTGGGGTGGCATTTCTTCAGGGGGCCGCACAGCCCTCCATGTGCTTGCCAGAGGTAGCCTGACTGCCATTAGGTACCGAGATGAGATCCTCAGACCCCTTGTGAGACCATATAATGGTGCGGTTGGCCCTGGGTTCCTCCTAATGCAAGACAATGCTAGACCTCATGTGGCTGGAGTGTGTCAGCAGTTCCTGCATGACGAAGGCATTGGTGCAATGGACTGGCCCGCCTGTTCCCCAGACCTGAATCCAATTGAGCACATCTGAGACATCAGGTCTCGCTCCATCCACCAACGCCACGTTGCACCACCGACTGTTCAGGAGTTGGGGGATGCTTTAGTCCAGGTGTGGGAGGAGATCCCTCAGGAGACCATCCGCCACCTCATCAGGAGCATGCCCAGGCGTTGTAGGGAGGTCATACAGGCACGTGGAGGCCACACACACTACTGAGCCTCATCTTGACTTGTTTGAAGAACATTACATCAAAGTTGGATCAGCCTGTAGAGTAGTTTTCCACTTTAATGTTGAGTGTAACTCCAAATCCAGACCTCCATAGGTTAATCAATTTGATTTCCATTGATAATGTTTGTGTGATTTTGTTGTCAGCTCATTCAAGTATGTAATGACCCCAGTATTTAATAAGATTTCATTCATTCACATCTAGGATGGCTTATGTTTGTGTTGCCTTTATTTTTTTGAGCAGTGTATATCACACACACCAGACACATGTATACACAGTATGTGTATATATAGTCATACAGTCAGGTGCAGAAATATTGGGACATGGACACAATTGTAACATCTTTGACTCTATACACCACCACAATGGAGTTGGAATGAAACAAACACAATGTGCTTTAACTGCAGACTGTCAGCTTTAATTAATAAATTTTCCTATTTCATAGCGGAAAGTTTGAATTTTATTAAGGACACGGAGGCGAATATTTGCAGTCTCTTTCTCGCTTTAATTTAAACAGCAGCAAGAAGACAGAAAAGTATAAAACTTGACAAAAAAAGATAGTACCAACATGGTACATCCTGCAACACCCCTCCCATAGCGCAGTATGGAATGTCCAAAGTCTATATATGTTCCTCCCCAACGTCCATTAAACCTCTTTCTTGAAAATAGCGAAGACGCCTAGAACTGAAGAAGTCCAACGGGAATTAAAACGGATGAAGGACGAAGATGGATCATCCAGTAGAAGAGAATCCAGTAAAGCCAGTACTTATTGAAATGCACCTGAGGCTGAAAAGAGAGAACACAAACACGGAATGTGTGTTAGCATGTGAGTCTTTGCGTGCAATACAAAGAACACGCTGGACTAGCACTGAAATAATTTCAGTACACGAAAAAATCGAATAACTTTATTGCATCAAACAGTGGAATATATAGATATATAAATACAGTATCGACATGTTCATAAAAAAACCACAAAGTCAGAATTTTATTCAAGTATTTGACAATCGTACAACTGGAAAAGGGAGGGAAATATTCGCCTCCGTGTCCTTAATAAAATTCAAACTTTCCGTTATGAAATAGGAAAATTTAGTAATTTTAAGGCAGGACACGGAGGCTCATATTTGCAAGTTCAAAGCTATCTGAAATCATATCTATATCAAATATCTAACACACCGGAGGACCAGTGTGATATAGGCTTAAAATAAAATTCTCTAAAGGTAGATTCTCTCGACCAATCAGCTGAGCGTAATAAATCTTCTAAACGGCAACCGGATGATACTGCCTTAGAAGCAACTGCACTTCGTACAGAATGTGCACCGTACCGGGAAACATCAATTCCTGTTAATTCCAAAAGCCAACGAATCCATCTCGCCAGGGTGGGCGAGCTGACCGGAAGGAAGGGCGGCTTAAATGAAATAAACAAGGGCGTTATCTGTAAATTATGTCGACGAGGAAGAGTACGTTCCTCATACTCTTGTAAACAACGGACGGGGCATAACCCGAGTTGTAACTGGAAACTCTGAAAAAATGCCTGAGAAATGGAAGTTTTTGTGCGTCTGGAAATATCAAAACGGACACCCTCAGGGAGGAAGGAGCGGACTCCAAAATCTAGTGCCCTCACATCTCCTACACGTTTACAAGACCCTAAACAAAGGAGCATCAACAACTTGGCTGATAACTTACGCAGGGATAAACCATGGTTATCAGGCCAGGCGAGTAAAAACCACAAAACAATATTAACGTCCCATGTCGTAACATATCGTGGTTGTGGGGGACGAGCAAAACGGGCACCTCGTAGGAGTCGACACACTAGGGGATGACGACAAAGCGAAACACCCTCAAAGCCTATATGTCCTGATGACATAGCTGATCGTAACACATTCAAAGAGCGATAAGCTATTCCGGAGTCGAGAACTGAAGACAAAAATCTAGCACAAAATTTAGAGGGGCAGAAAAGGGATCTTGAGCCCGTTCGATACACCAGCTAGACCATTCGGACCAGCAGGAACTGTATACTCCTCTGGTTCCTGGGGCCCAAGATTGTTCAAGCAATGCAACAGTAGAGCTCGATATGCCACCTGAAGTTCTACTGATCCTGACGGCAACCACCCCATGAGTTGCAGATGGCCTGAAGACATCAGTGGGTGGGGCCGTCCTTCCGGGTCCTGGAGTATATTCTGCATGTTCGGGAGCAGACGAGGTGTCTCGATCACCAGGTCCAGTAACGATGGAAACCACGCTTGAGATGGCCAGAATGGAGTCACCAGTACCAGGGTGACACGATGAGTCCTGATGACATTCAACACTCTTTGAATCAGGGCGAATGGTGGAAAAGCATAGTGACGTCCCTGTGACCATGTCTGGAGAAACGCGTCCGTCGCCACTGCGTCTGGGTCCGGACGCCAGCTGAAGAACTTGGGTACCTTTGCATTCAGCCGGGATGCAAATAAGTCCGTGTGGAATGGACCCCACCGTAGAGAGAGCGCTGAGAAGGCTGAAGAGTGTAGCGACCAGTCGCCTGCGTCGTGAAAATGTCTCGAATTCCAGTCTGCTATTACATTCGAGAGTCCCGGGATGAACTGTGCTCACACGTGAAGATGATGTTGGAAGCAGAAATCCCAAAGGTAAGGTGCCATCAACGTTAGTTGGACTGAACGTGGGCCACCTAGGCTGTTGATATCACGAACGGCTGGAAAATTTTCTTCTCTCAGGAGAATAGATTGATGGGTTGTCTCTTTCGTGAAGCATTTGAGAGCGAAGGAGGCCGCTAGTAATTCCAGGGCATTGATGTGGAATGATGTTTTGTCTAAGGACCATCGACCTCCTGTTTCCAGATCCTCGCATCGAGCACCCCAACCCAGGCGACTGGCATCTGATTCGATCACGAGTGTAGGAGCCGGGAAGTGAAGAGGGCTTCCATTCCAAAGGTGTAAATCTGAAATCCACCAGTGTAGATCCTGGATCACGTCCTCTGTGACCTCCACAATCGTGTTGTAGGAGGGGTCTGACCGGAGAAAACGGGCCTTCAATCTCTGGAGGGCTCGGAAATGTAGAGGAGCCGGAAACACTGCATGACGTGTTGCTGACATGAGACCTATGATGCGTGCTATCTGCCGCAATGGTGTTGATCGGTGACGTAACAGGGTACGGACTTCTTTCCTGATAGAAAGGACCTTGGAGTTCGGGAGGCTCAGAGTTTGAGACGTTGAGTCCAGAATGAAACCCAGGAACTCTAGTCGATGTGATGGTTGTAGAATCAATTTCTCCATATTGACCAGAAACCCGAGTCCTTGGAGTAGTTGAGTGGTCCAGTATAAATGTATTTGCAGAGTGGTGCGTGACTGAAACATTATTAGAATGTCGTCGAGATATATAACTAAGCGAATTCCTCTCGATCTGAGGTGAGCTATCACCGGTTTCATCACCTTGGTGAAGCACCATGGTGCTGATGACAGGCCGAACGGGAGGCATGTGAACTTCCACATTCTTCCGTTCCAGGGGAATACGAGAAATTCTCGAAAGTCTTCTCGAATGGGAACTGTCAAATAGGCGTCTTTGAGAACCAGTTTGACGAGCCAATCAACAGGCATTAGTAACTCCTTCATTGTGTGGATTCCTTCCATCTTGAAGTGGTGATATGACACCCAATCGTTTAATTCCTTCAGATTTATTACGGGGCGATAGCCGCCTCCTTTTTTTGCAACCACAAAGAGGTTGCTGATAAAAACTGGGTTGTGTGACGGCTCTATCGCTCCTTTTTCTTGGAGGCTCAAGACTTCGGTGTGTACCAGTGTGTGTAAGTGTGATGCCAGAGTCAACGGGCGTGGTGGTGACGACTGATGTGGAGTGTCGGTGAAGTCTATAGTGAATCCCTGAACCGTGTTTAGAACCCATGAGTCTGATGTTAGTAAGGCCCAATTGTGTGGAAAGTGTCGCAGACGCCCCGCGACCGGAACTGAGGAGTGAGGTATCACTTGCAAAATTACCTGCTGGGCGGCGGAGATAACCTCTGCCTCTGGTTCCTCGGAACCCGCGTCCTTGCCAGGGTCGAGCTCTTGTGGGGAAGAATTGTCCCATGAAACCGGTGCCTCTAGGTTTTGGGGTGGACAAGGAGGGCATATTTCCTGAGCGGGAAATTGTATTTGGGAGTATTTGCCCGGCCGGCAGGGCGCCCTCTGATTCTGCCGGCCCTTCCAAAAACACGCGGAGCGTGAAAAACTTTTTTGATGGCGATGTCCGCCTTATCGATGTTTGCAAAAGAATTTGCGTAGGTCCCCATCTCCTTCACAAATTTATCCCCAAATAAGAGGCCTTGTGCCTCACCCCCCAGGTCGTTAGGGGCCAGGGTAGTGAACTGAGGGTCTGCTTTGATTAAAATTGCCTTGCGGCGTTCTGCCACAACAGCGGCGTTAGCATTCCCAAACAGGCACATAGTGCGTTGGAGCCAGCCTCCCACCTCTTCAGGATCAAGGTGAGTACCTGCAATCTTAGTTTCCTCAATTAACTCAAACAAACGGGCTAGGGGACCCGACATGTCAAGGACCTTATCTTGGATCATGCGAAGGGCTTGATGAATTCCCTTTTTAACATTCCATCCTCTGGAACCCAAAATTTTCTCAGTGTTCGTCCACTACCAGGGTGAGGCAAGTCTTGCCTACCGTGGTTGGGCGAGGACATTCTGCTTTTAAAGTCGCTCTAGAGGGGCGATCTAAAGGGGCTCTAAAGTTAGCGTCAATCCATTTAGCAACGTGAGGAAGGGGGTACCAATCCGTGGAACGTGGGTGGGAGATGCTTTTCCGGTGGAAAAGGGGGTTACCCTGAGGGTCATAAATTATTTCCCTTGGAGCAGTGCCGGGGAAAGTGGTAACAATATCCCCTTCTAGTTGTGCGTCATATTCAGGGGCATGAACCTCAAAGGGTTCTTCTTCATAACCCTTATCCCCCTCTTCCTCCTCCTCAGAATCAGGGTAAGCTGGAAGGAGAGAGGTGCTTTTTGATTTTTTTAGGTAAGCAGACCGTTGTACACGCCTCACGGTCAGAGGCTCTTTTATGGAGGGGGGGTTTTGGAAAAGGCAGTTGAACGGGCATGCCAGCCCCTCTTGCGCTCAGATGGTCAGGCGTGGTCTCTTTCAGGATATGAAAACCTGAGGGTCTATTAAGGGCATGAGAGCCCATGTCAAAGTGAGGAGTATGAGAACTCCTATTTAAAGAAGGGCCATGGGAGCTCACAGAGCGTAGCGGGGTATGGGCGCTGGAGGCTACAGTTGGGCAGGGGTTAACTGAAATAGGAGGCATAAAAAATTGCGGAGCAAAGGATGTGGAGGGAGTGTGGGCAGGTACATTACGTTCTGACCAGGCTCTGGAGAAGGAATCAGACATGCAGGTGACCGTAGACTGTATCCTGGAGATGGAAGCTTCCATTGCCGCCATCCGCAGCTCCGGATCCTCTTGGTGCCTTTTGAAAAGGTAAACCCCCGTGCTGCTCTACCAGGGCACCCTGATGGAGCGAACTGCCGCCGGAATCGGAGTCTCTGCGCTCAGAACCAGTTGGTTTGGAGTAGGACATGTTAAAACACTTTCTTTCTGAAATAAAATGGCCGCCGTGCCAGAATGCCGCGCAAGCCGCGTGATAATTATGGGCGGAGCCTAATCGTGAGGCAATCGGCTGACCAAGTGCGCAGGCCGCGGGAGGCAAAACGGAACTGTACCACCGCGGTCACCAGTTCCAAACCCGACGGCCAAACACACCTACAAGTTAATTTAGTTAAAATACAGTAAAATACAGCAATTAAACTCGCCCCAGACTCCCTTTATCAGCGCAGGGAGTCTGGGAAAAAGATATACTTAACTGTCGCTGAGCAGCAAGAAAGAGGTTTAATGGACGTTGGGGAGGAACATATATAGACTTTGGACATTCCATACTGCGCTATGGGAGGGGTGTTGCAGGATGTACCATGTTGGTACAATCTTTTTTTTGTCAAGTTTTATACTTTTCTGTCTTCTTGCTGCTGTTTAAATTAAAGCGAGAAAGAGACTGCAAATATGAGCCTCCGTGTCCTGCCTTAAAATTTGAGGGTATGTACAGTTGTGTTCAAAATGATTCAACCCCCAATGCTGTAAAGGGTTTTAGGGAATTTAGTGACATTTGTAATTGTATTCAGAATGAAATCCTACAAGGACTTTTTAAAGAACCATATGCAACTAAAATGACATCAATTGGTTTTGTAATACAGTAGTAAATGTTTCTTTTGTGAATTCTTCATTGACACAATTATTCAACCCCTTAAAGACTAGCACTCTGAAGAACAGAGGTTCATTCAAGTGTTTTCAATCAGGTATTGAAAACACCTGTGGATGTCACGGAGCAGCAATAAAGCATAATAAGCACCAATTAGGCAGCTTTAAAATGACTGTGATACTCAGCTCCTTCTAGACATTTACTGGTGTGTTTACAAACATGGTGAAGTCAAGAGAATGGTCCAGGAAGACAAGAGAAGAGGTGATTACTCTTCACAGGAAGGGCAATGGCTATAAGAAGATTGCAAAGATGTTAAACATACCAAGAGAGACCATAGGAAGCATCATTCGCAAATTCAAGGCAAAGGGCACTGTTGAAACGCTACCTGGTCGTGGCAGAATGAAGATGCTGACTTCGACTGCTGTGCGCTACCTGAAGCGTAGAGTGGAGAAAAGTCCCCGTGTGACTGCTGAGGAACTGAGAAAAGATTTGTCAGATGTGGGTACTGAAGTTTCAGCTCAGACAATACGGCGCACACTGCGTAATGAAGGCCTCCATGCCAGAACTCCCAGGCGCACCCCCTTGCTGTCTCCAAAGAATAAGAAGAGTCGACTGCAGTATGCCAAAAGTCATGTGGACAAACCACAGAAGTTTTGGGATAGTGTTCTGTGGACTGATGAAACAAAATTAGAACTGTTTGGGCCCATGGATCAACGCTATGTTTGGAGGAGGAAGAACAAGGCCTATGAAGAAAAGAACACCTTGCCTACTGTGAAGCATGGCGGGGGGTCAATCATGCTTTGGGGCTGTTTTGCTTCTGCAGGTACAGGGAAGCTTCAGCGTGTGCAAGGTACCATGAATTCTCTTCAGTACCAGGAGATATTGGATGACAATGTGATGCAGTCCGTCACAAACCTGAGGCTTGGGAGACGTTGGACCTTTCAACAGGACAATGATCCCAAGCATACCTCCAAGTCCACTAGAGCATGGTTGCAGATTAAAGGCTGGAACATTTTGGAGTGGCCATCGCAGTCACCTGACTTAAATCCGATTGAGAACTTCTGGTGGGACTTAAAGAAAGCAGTTGCAGTGCGCAAGCCTAAGAATGTGACTGAACTGGAGGCTTTTGCCTATGATGAATGGGCGAAGATACCCGTAGATTGCTGCAAGACACTTGTGTCAAGCTATGCTTCACGTTTAAAAGCTGTTATAACTGTAAAAGGATGTTGTACTAAGTACTAAGATTGACTGTCACTTGGGGGTTGAATAAAACTGATAATGATGTGAGCACAGAAAAGACATTTGTGGTTATTTCATTATAAATGTTATGTTATATTTGTCTGACCTACACGTGCCTCTTTGATTTAATTGTAAGCAAGATGACTGAATGATCAAAATCAATGTCAAACTGGCCAAAACACTCAATTTCAGTGGGGGTTGAATAATTTTGAACACAACTGTACATCCAACTCAGGTGAACGGTGTAGGACTTACAGCAGTTTGCAGATGTGCCTCCCACTTGTTAAGGGACCAAAAGTAATGGGACAGAATAATAATCATAAATCAAACTTTCCCTTCTTAATACTTGGTTACAAATCCTTTGCAGTCAATCACAGCCTGAAGTCTGGAACACATAGACATCACCAGATGCTGGGTTTCATCCCTGGTGATGCTCTGCCAGGCCTCTACTGCAACTGTCTTCAGTTCCTGCTTGTTCTTGGGGCATTTTCCCTTCAGTTTTGTCTTCAGCAAGTGAAATGCATGTTCAATGGGATTCAGGTCAGGTGATTGACTTGGCCATTGCATAACATTCCACTTCTGTCCCTTCAAAAACTCTTTGCTTGCTTTTGCAGTATGCTTTGGGTCATTGTCCATCTGCACTGTGAAGCGCCGTCCAATGAGTTCTGCAGCATTTGGCTGAATGTGAGCAGATAATATTGCCCAAAACCCTTCAGAATTCATCCTGCTGCTTTTGTCAGCAGTCACATCATCAATAAATACAAGAGAACCAGTTCCATTGGCAGCCATACATGCCCACGCCATGACACTACCACCACCATGCTTCACTGATGAGGTGGTATGCTTAGGATCATGAGCAGTTCCTTTCCTTCTCCATACTCTTCTCTTCCCATCACTCTGGTACAAGTTGATCTTGGTCTCATCTGTCCATAGGATCTTGTTCCAGAACTGTGACGGCTTTGTTAGGTGTTGTTTGGCAAACTCTAATCTGGCCTTCCTGTTTTTAAGGCTCACCAATGGTTTACATCTTGCAGTGAACCCTTTGTATTCACTCTGGTGAAGTCTTCTCGTGATTGTTGACTTTGACACACATACACCTACCTCCTGGAGAGCGTTCTTGATCTGGCCAACTGTTGTGAAGGGTGCTTTCTTAACCAGGGAAAGAATTCTTCGGTCATCCACCACAGTTGTTTTCCGTGGTCTCCCGGGTCTTTTGGTGTTGTTGAGCTCACTGGTGCGTTCCTTCTTTTTGAGAATGTTCCAAACCGTTGTTTTGGCCACGCCTAATGTTCTTGCTATCTCTCTGAAGGGTTTGTTTTGTTTCTTCAGCCTAATGATGGCTTGCTTCACTGATAGTGACAGCTCTTTGGATCTCATCTTGAGAGTTGACAGCAACAGATTCCAAATGCAAATAGCACACTTGAAATGAACTCTGGGCCTTTTATCTGCACATTGTAATTGGGGTAATGAGGGAATATCACAAACCTGGCCATGGAACAGCTGAGAAGCCAATTGTCCCATTACCTTTGGTCCCTTAACAAGTGGGAGGCACATCTGCAAACTGCTGTAAGTACTACACCGTTCACCTGAGTTGGATGTACATACCCTCAAATTAAAGCTGACAGTCTGCAGTTAAAGCACATTGTGTTTGTTTCATACCAACTCCATTGTGGTGGTGTGTAGAGCCAAAGATGTTAGAATTGTGTTGATGTCCCAATATTTCTGGACCTGACTGTATATAGAAAGCCGGCTGGGTGGAGTAGCGGTAACATCACTGCTCTGCGTGGAGAGAGCCTGTGGAGTCATGGGTTCGATCCCAGCGAGCAACCTCTCCAGTAAGTGTCCTTGGGCAAGACACCTAACGGTACAGACTCGCCACCCAGGACATACTTGAAAGTGAGAGAAATCTCAATGTATCCTTCCTGGTAAAATCCTTTCACAAAAAAAAAAAGTTTCGGTTTTCGGCCAAACTCATCGTGCATTTTCGGTATCGGTTTCAGTCCCAAATTTTCATTCATTGCATCCCTAGTGCAGAGGGTGATAGGTGGCAGGGGAGGGTATAGAAGGGTAATGGGTGGGCTTGTGGCAGAGCAATACACATGGCGCGTACACAACCTTTAAGTGCTGCCCCCTGGTTTTCCAGATGCCATCAGTGCCACCAACCCTCGTGTGATTGATGACTCTCGGGCACGGAAGCTGTCAAATGATTTGAAACGCTGCACATACTACGAGACGTGCGCCACCTACGGCTTGAATGTGGAACGTGTTTTCCAAGATGGTAAGGTTGGCGCTGTGGGAGGGATAGGGTTAATATGAAATGGGGGTTAAACAGATAGATGTGTTACTCCAGACATCATCTTGCAATCCATACGTTGTGTCTTTCTCTCCCATGTTTCCCTCCTGGGTCCTCACTTTGCTCCATGTCACAGTGGCTCAGAAAGTGGTCGCCATTCGTAAGAAGCAGCAGCTCTCCATTGGTCCTTGCAAATCTTTACCAAACTCTCCGAGTCATTCTTCTGTATCCGCTGCCTCCATCCCACCGATGCACATGAACCCGGTGAGTGGTGTGTGTGCTGTCAGACCAATGGTACCATGTTATCCCTCCTCTTGGAGTTGAGTCAGTATGAGTGATGAGATGGGGGTCGTGGTGGATGAGATGGAGGGGTCGCGGTGAAGGAGGGGTGTGCAGTCATTGTGGGATGAGAGGGAAATGTCTTGGTGGCTGCAGGATGAGGATGAGCAGTCATTGTGGGATGAGATGGAGGGGTCACGGTGGCTGCAGGATGGGGGTGTGCAGTCATTGTGGGATGAGGTGGAGGGGTCGCGGTGGCTGCAGGATGAGGATGAGCAGTCATTGTGGGATGAGATGGAGGGGTCGCGGTGGCTGCAGGATGAGGGTGTGCAGTCATTGTGGGATGAGGTGGAGGGGTCGCGGTGGCTGCAGGATGAGGATGAGCAGTCATTGTGGGATGAGATGGAGGGTTTGTGGTGGCTGCAGGATGAGGATGAGCAGTCATTGCGGGATGAGATGGAGGGGTCGCGGTGGCTGCAGGATGAGGGTGTGCAGTCATTTTGGGATGAGATGGAGGGGTCGTGGTGGCTGCAGGATGAGGGTGTGCAGTCATTGCGGGATAAGATGGAGGGGTCGCGGTGGCTGCAAGATGAGGGTGTGCAGTCATTGCGGGATGAGATGGAGGGGTCGTGGTGGCTGCAGGATTGGTGTGTGCAGTCATTGTGGGATGAGATGGAGGGGTCGCGGTGGCTGCAGGATGAGGGTGTACAGTCATTGCGGGATGAGATGGAGGGGTCGTGGTGGCTGCAGGATTGGGGTGTGCAGTCATTGTGGGATGAGATGGAGGGGTTGTGGTGGCTGCAGGATGAGGATGAGCAGTCATTGTGGGATGAGATGGAGGGGTCGCGGTGGCTGCAGGATGAGGGTGTGCAGTCATTGCGGGATGAGATGGAGGGGTCGTGGTGGCTGCAGGATTGGGGTGTGCAGTCATTGTGGGATGAGATGGAGGGGTCGTGGTGGCTGCAGGATGAGGATGAGCAGTCATTGTGGGATGAGATGGAGGGGTCGCGGTGCCTGCAGGATGAGGGTGTGCAGTCATTGTGGGATGAGATGGAGGGTTCATGGTGGCTACAGGATGAGGGTGTGCAGTCATTGTGGGATGAGATGGAGGTGTCGTGGTGGCTGCAGGATGAGGATGAGCAGTCATTGTGGGATGAGATGGGGTCGTGGTTGCTGCAGGATGAGATGGAGGGGTTGTGGTGGCTGCAGGATGGGGGTGTGCAGTCATTAAGGGATGAGATGGAGGGGTAGCGGTGGCTGCAGGATGAGGGTGTGCAGTCATTGTGGGATGAGATGGAGTGGTCGCGGTGGCTGAAGGATGAGGGTGTGCAGTCATTGAGGGATGAGATGGAGGTGCCGTGGTGGCTGTAGGATGAGGGTGTGCAGTCATTGTGGGATGAGATGGGGTCGCGGTGGCTGCAGGATAAGGGTGTGCAGTCATTGTGGGATGAGATGGAGGGGTCGCGGTGGCTGCAGGATGAGGGTGTGCAGTCATTGTGGGATGAGATGGGGTCGCGGTGGCTGCAGGATGAGGAGTAGCAGTCATTGTGGGATGAGATGGGGTCGCGGTGGCTGCAGGATGAGGGTGTGCAGTCATTGTGGGATGAGATGGAGGGGTCGCGGTGGCTGCAGGATGAGGATAAGCAGTCATTGTGGGATGAGATGGAGGGTTCGCGGTGACTGCAGAATGAGGAGGAGCAGTCATTGTGGGATGAGATGGAGGGGTTGCGGTGGCTGCAGGATGGGGGTGTGCAGTCATTGAGGGATGAGATGGGTTCGCGGTGGCTGCAGGATGAGATGGAGGGGTCTTGGTGGCTGCAGGATGGGGGGTGTGCAGTCATTGTGGGATGAGATGGAGGGGTCGTGGTGGCTGCAGGATGAGGGTGTGCAGTCATTGTGGGATGAGATGGACGTGTCGTGGTGGCTGCAGGATGCGGCTGTGCAGTCATTGTGGGGTGAGATGGAGGGGTCGCGGTGGCTGCAGGATGAGGGTGAGCAGTCATTGTGGGATGAGATGGAGGGGTCGCGTTGGCTGCAGGATGGGGGTGTGCAGTCTTTGTGGGATGAGATGGAGGGGTCGTGGCAGCTGCAGGATGAGGGTGTGCAGTCATTATGGGGTGAGATGGAGGTGTCGTGGCTGCAGGGTGAGGGTGTGCAGTCATTGTGGGATGAGATGGAGGGGTCGTGGCGGCTGCAGGATGGGGGTGTGCGGTCATTGTGGGATGAGATGGAGGGGTCGTGGCGGCTGCAGGATGGGGGTGTGCGGTCATTGTGGGATGAGATGGAGGGTTCGTGGTGGCTGCAGCATGAGGGTGAGCAGTCTTTGTGGGATCAGATGGAGGGGTCGTGGTGGCTGCAGGATGAGGGTGTGCAGTCATTGTGGGATCAGACGGAGGGGTCGTGGTGGCTGCAGGATGAGGGTGTGCAGTCATTGTGGGTTGAGATGAGGGGTCGCAGTGGCTGCAGGATGAGGGTGTGCAGTCATTGTGGGATGAGATGGAGGGTGTGACGGAACCGTTCTCTTCCGCCTGTCCTGACTCTCCAGATACCCCCTTGCGAAGATCAGCCCGGCCTCTGAGTTGCTTGGAGCTCAGTGCCTCGAGCAGCCTGATCTGCAGCTCCAGATCTGCTTAATCTGAACCTCTGCCTTGGAGCCTCTTTGCATTTCCAGAAGGCCGCTCTGTGCCTTCTGAGGTTGAGTGTAGTGTAGCGTAGTTGGAGACACCAGTATGTTCCAACAGGATTCTCTCTTTATGGAAGATTTCACCGGATATTTATACAAAATACATCAATGCACATTCAAACTTCCCGCCCACCCCAACAGTTCTGATTGGTTGGTTCCAAGACCACTGCAGGTTTCCTTCAGGTCCTCTTCAGTTATAATTTGCATACCAAATGGTGAACATGTACCTAAAGTCTCTAATTACATTATGTCAGTTAGATTTTTACAATAAACATTCTTTAGCCTTTAGCTCACACAACATTTACATAATCTATTGTTCTAACACATCAGATTAAAGACAAACACTATCCCAGACTTCTTGAATCAAACATGCAGCCAGATAAGGGGAAAAGCCCTGTTGCATAAACTACACAGCAGTAAAGCTTGTTTACTGGCTATACAAAAACACATTTACCTACAGGAATAGAAGTATTTTTAAAACTAAAGTTACGCCATTTTACACTAAACTAATTTAAACTAAAACCAAATAATGTAAAATATATTTAAAATCACACGATACAATTGAACATAAAGTCTCTTGGGGTTTGGAGCGTTATGTCAGTTCCATGACAGAGGGGTCATGGTGGCTGCAGGATGGGGGGTGAGCAGTCATTGTGGGATGAGATGGAGGGGTCGTGGTGGCTGCAGGATGGGGGGTGAGCAGTCATTGTGGGATGAGATGGAGGGGTCGCGGTAGCTGCAGGATGGGGGTGTGCAGTCATTGTGGGATGAGATGGAGGGGTCGTGGTGGCTACAGGATGGGAGGGTGAGCAATCCTTGTGGGATGAGATGGAGTGGTCGTGGTGGCTCCAGGATGGGGGGTGAGCAGTCATTGTGGGATGAGATGGAGGGGTCGTGGTGGCTGCAGGATGGGGGGTGAGCAGTCATTGTGGGATGAGATGGAGGGGTCGCGGTGGCTGCAGGATGGGGGTGTGCAGTCATTGTGGGATGAGATGGAGGGGTCGCGTGGCTGCAGGATGAGGGTGTGCAGTCATTGTGGGATGTGGATGGAGGGGTCGCGGTGGCTGCAGGATGGGGGTGTGCAGTCATTGGGGATGAGATGGAGGGGTCGCGGTGGCTGCAGGATGGGGGTGTGCAGTCATTGGGGATGAGATGGAGGGGTCGTGGTGGCTGCAGGATGAGGGTGTGCAGTCATTGTGGGATGAGATGGAGGGGTCGGGTGGCTGCAGGATTGGGGTGTGCAGTCATTGTGGTATGAGATGGAGGGGTCGTGGTGGCTACAAGATGGGGGGTGAGCAGTCATTGTGGGATGAGATGGAGGGGTCGCGGTGGCTGCAGGATGGGGGTGTGTGACTCAATCATGTCTTGTGTCTACATTTTTGGCCATATCAATTACCCTTCTTTTCTGTGTATTCAAAGGCGACCAATGGTGGCGGGACTTTCAGCGACTACTCCTCCTCTGTGCCCTCCACTCCCAGTATAAGCCAACGGGAGCTGCGCATCGAGACCATTGCTGCCTCCAGCACACCGACTCCAATACGCAAACAAAGCAAACGACGCTCCAACATCTTCACAGTGAGTACCGAGCACCAGCTCCGAGGGTGCCATGGCGGTGTCAGGGCCGAACCCGAGAGAGGAGATGCATTTGGTTGCCCGCTGGAGTCTAAACTGATTGAGAAAGTGAGGGCATTATAGAGAAGCCACAGGGGCCCGTGGCCAAAGGAGGACAAGGGAGGCCTTGCTGCTTATATTGGAGATACAGGGCTGAAAGGGTTTTATTTGGGCATAAAGAGTTTCATCACCATCTCTTCTCTGCGAACATCAGCTTATAGTTAGCAGGATAGAGGTCCAGGATCTCTCCACAGGGAGCATGAATGGAAAGCGGTACCCCACCATATCATTTTGTGAGGGGCAAAGGACCTGCTAGGGAGCCTCCATCTTCCCTGGCTACAGGAGACACATACTGCTAGGGATCCCCATCTTCCCTGACTACAGGAGACACATACTGCTAGGGATCCCCATCTTCCCTGACTACAGGAGACACATACTGCTAGGGAGCCCCATCTACCCTGGCTACAGGAGACACATACTGCTAGGGAGCCTCCATCTTCCCAGACTACAGGAGACACCTACTGCTAGGGATCCCCATCTTCCCTGGCTACAAGAGACACATACTGCTAGGGATCCCCATCTTCCCTGGCTACAAGAGACACATACTGCTAGGGAGCCCCATCTACCCTGGCTACAGGAGACACATACTGCTAGGGATCCCCATCTTCCCTGACTACAGGAGACACATACTGCTAGGGAGCCTCCATCTTCCCTGCCTACAGGAGACACCTACTGCTAGGGAGCCTCCATCTTCCCTGCCTACAGGAGACACATACTGCTAGGGAGCCTCCATCTTCCCTGCCTACAGGAGACACATACTGCTAGGGAGCCTCCATCTTCCCTGCCTACAGGAGACACCTACTGCTAGGGAGCCTCCATCTTCCCTGCCTACAGGAGACACCTACTGCTAAGGGAGCCTCCATCTTCCCTGGCTACAGGAGACACATACTGCTAGGGAGCCTCCATCTTCCCTGGCTACAGGAGACACATACTGCTAGGGAGCCTCCATCTTCCCTGGCTACAGGAGACACATACTGCTAGGGAGCCTCCATCTTCCCTGGCTACCGGAGACACATACTGCTAGGGAGCCTCCATCTTCCCTGCCTACAGGAGACACCTACTGCTAAGGAACCTCCATCTTCCCTGACTACAGGAGACACATACTGCTAGGGAGCCTCCATCTTCTGTCATGTGTTGTCCTGCCAAGTATCCGGACATATGGGCCGTCCTTTGAAGAAATAGATGGTTGCTGTATCTCCAACAGCTTGGCCCGCTTGCTTCTGCCTGCTGGGAGACCTGGGCTGGCTTGTAGGGATCTATGTCAGTGCTGGGCTGAAGTTACAGCAGCTTCTGGGGATCTGCAGGTTTTCCGATAATTCTGCCGATACAATTTCTTGACCTGTAGCCCCGATGTTAGGTCAGTCTTTCAGATGGCCGCTCGGTGCCTTCTGGTGGTGAATGTAGTGGAATAGTGCAGAGGAATAACACACCAGACAAGCTGCATGTATCAACCAAGAACTAGATCTGCCTTTTACTGAGAAAACCATACCAGTATTTATGCTCCAGTCCAACAGGGGTCATTAGCATATACAAACTCACAACCTCTTCCAGTGGGACCTAATTACACTGAAACATCGTTGAACAAACATTGACTTCTTGGAAGGTGAAATCTAATTCCATCAGGTCAATTAGATTAGACGGTTACAGTCAACATTACTTAGCATTCGGTTATCACACACCATTTACATTATTCATTGTCCCAATGAATCATATTGGGACAGTGTTCGACTTGCCAAGGCTGACTCATGACTCCTCTAACATGCAAACAGATAAAGAGAAAAAGCCTTCTTGCATAATCACACATTACTCAAAACAATCCACACGGAAGAGGGCATTGAACATTAACTCAGGCTGCACCTTCAATCCACATCTCCAAATTCACATTTACATACAGTAAGAAAAATACATTTAAACTAAAACCAAGCATAGAAATGGGCAGCCTTAAGGAATGCAGACGCAGTGGTCGGTCAAGGAGACCTGATGTAGTGGATGAAACCCCCTTTCCTTCAGTCTGAAGATGTCTAGCAGCGCCATAAGCCCACATGTGCTCTAAACCAACAGGTCTGGTTACACCCATGTACTGCCTAGAGAAGTCTGGTGGCAAGCAGAGCCGGATTTTCCAGTAGGCACATGCCTACAGGCGCCTGGACACAAGGGAAAGCCTGTATTCACTCTTATTTTTAGGTCTGCGTGTTTTTCTCACTATTTACCCTCTGCATCCGACAAGTCAGAACACAAAGAGTTAACTTCTCCCACATAGATCTGCAGCCCATACATGATCTAGGTGTTTGCTAATCTTTGCTATCATTACTGTAAAACTGCTTCCTGGACAGACCCGTAGCAGACACCCCATGGTCAGGATCAACCATCAGCTCCAGTCCACTTAAACCTGACCGGCCACCTCTGCGGGTCACCTTAAAGCGAGTCGGTAACAATCAGAGCGTCATCATGTGCGAGTCTGTGGATGTATGTTTGGGGTAACATTCCTTTTCTGTGGACATTGGATTTACAGTGATGGCTATGATGTGCTGTGGTGGAGGTGGAATGCTTGTGGCCAAATGTTCATATTTCTGATGTGGCAACCAATATACCCAGGAGCTGGGGCAAAAAAATAGTGGTTGGTGCTCTGGACCGACGAGTCTAAATGTGAACTGCAGAAGGGCTGGAGAGCTGCAGAAAATTAATGTCTGCTGCACATGGTGAAGCGGGGTGGAGGTTACTTCAGGACATGGTGAAGTGTGTTGGAGGTTCCTACAGGGCACAGTGAAGCATGGTGGAGGTTCCTACAGGACAAGGTGAAGCATGGTGGAGGTTCCTGCAGGACACGGTGAAGCATGGTGGAGGTTCCTGCAGGACACGGTGAAGCATGGTGGAGGTTCCTGCAGGACACGGTGAAGCATGGTGGAGGTTCCTGCAGGACAAGGTGAAGCATGGTGGAGGTTCCTGCAGGACACGGTGAAGCATGGTGGAGGTTCCTGCAGGACACGGTGAAGCATGGTGGAGGTTCCTGCAGGACACGGTGAAGCATGGTGGAGGTTCCTGCAGGACACAGTGAAGCATGGTGAAGGTTCCTGCAGGACATCGCTGAAGCATGGTGGAGGTTCCTGCAGGACACGGTGAAGCATGGTGGAGGTTCCTGCAGGACATCGCTGAAGCATGGTGGAGGTTCCTGCAGGACACGGTGAAGCATGGTGGAGGTTCCTGCAGGACATCGCTGAAGCATGTGGTAGGGTCCTGAGGGACATGGTGGAGGATGCTGAGGGAAACGGTGAAGCGTGGTGGAGGTTGCTGAGGGCCACGGTGAAGCATGGTGGAGGTTGCTGAGGGCCACGGTGAAGCGTGGTGGAGGTTGCTGAGGGCCACGGTGAAGCGTGGTGGAGGTTGCTGAGGGCCACGGTGAAGCGTGGTGGAGGTTGCTGAGGGCCACGGTGAAGCGTGGTGGAGGTTGCTGAGGGCCACGGTGAAGCGTGGTGGAGGTTGCTGAGGGCCACGGTGAAGCGTGGTGGAGGTTGCTGAGGGCCACGGTGGAGGTTGCTGAGGGCCACGGTGAAGCGTGGTGGAGGTTGCTGAGGGCCGCGGTGAAGCGTGGTGGAGGTTGCTGAGGGCCACGGTGAAGCGTGGTGCAGGTTGCTGAGTGACACGGTGAAGCATGGTGGAGGTTGCTGAGGGACACAGTGAAGTGGAGGCTATTGCTGAGGGACACAGTGGAGCGTGGTGGAGGCTATTGCTGAGGGACACAGTGGAGCGTGGTGGAGGCTATTGCTGAGGGACATGATGAATCGTGGTGGAGGTTGTTGCTGAGGGACATGATGAATCGTGGTGGAGGTTGTTGCTGAGGGACATGATGAATCGTGGTGGAGGTTGTTGCTGAGGGACATGATGAATCGTGGTGGAGGTTGTTGCTGAGGGACATGATGAAACATGGTGGAGGTTGTTGCTGAGGGACACAGTGGAGCGTGGTGGAGGCTATTGCTGAGGGACACAGTGGAGCGTGGTGGAGGCTATTGCTGAGGGACACAGTGAAGCGTGGTGGAGGTTGTTACTGAGGGACATGATGAAACATGGTGCAGGTTGTTGCTGAGGGACATGATGAAGCGTGGTGGAGGCTATTGGAAGTGTAGTTGAGTTAGCTGCAGGATAGCACTGAAGCGTGGTGGAGGTCCCTGCAAGTTTGTGGCTGCATTTTTTGTCAATGAAGATGACATTCAGTCAGAGTAAATTGTCTCTTCAATGGTGAGAAGTTCAGGCAGATACTTACCCATCATGCATTAGTCAGGGAAGGCGCCTGATTGTCCCGAAATCTGTTGAACAGCAACATCCCCAAACATTCATGAGTCGTTATGATCCATCTTCAGCTTAAAGAAGAATAAGGAGCCCTGCATGTGATGGTTTGGTTCCGCAGAGCCCGGATCATGGAGTCCATCTGGGATCCCGTGGACAGAAGGAGTTGAGACGCCTAAATCCACAGAGGAGCCGGTATTACTTCTCGAAGAGTTTTGGAACAACTGCCCAGCTGTGGCCCTGTGCAAGATCACCTAGAATAAGGCAAAGGGCGTCACTGCGACGGATGAATCGATTTTAGAAAATATTAACATTTCCTTTTCTAGAAGATTCTTACTTTACAGCATGTCTCACATGGTATAAAACTTCAGTGTTTGTCTCCTATGTCCTCCTGAGGAGACCTAGAGTTCCACTTTGTTGCGGGATTGGATAGACTTGGGATGAATTTGTCATACACCGTAGCGACGTGCAAAATACAATTTCAGCAGAAATCTTTGGCCAGTTCTGCCGCTGAAATTATCAAATTTTCCTATTTTATAATGGAAAGTTTGAATTTTATTAAGGACACAGAGGCGAATATTTGCATCTCTTTCTTGCTTTAATTAAATAGCAGCAAGTGTATATATATGAAACTTGAGAATAAACAAAATTGAACAAGTGTAACCTTGGTACATTCCATAAGTAGCCCCCCCCCACCCACTCATAGTCCATTCCACGCTGTATATATGTCCCTCGAGAGAGTGCCACTTCCAATTTTCTTGGCTGCGAGGAAATTCAGAACAACACGAAGATCCAGAAGAAGAACCCTTGGATATGTAACATCATCATAAATAGAAGCATTCGGGAACAGGGAAGCCGAACTTTAGAAGGTTGGACGGGAGGCTGGAAGAGAAAACAAACACGAAACAGCCATCAGAAATTTGAACCGTAACTGTATGTTATATACAGGACAAGTAGTACTAGCGCGGAACAGACGAGAGGATATTCAAAAGAAGGACTCATAATTTATTAAATAACATGTCAACACAAACACATGTAATGCATTACATGAAGTAAGACCAGACGACTATAAATCTTTATTAAGACAAACAAACATGTAAACAGAAATAAGTTATGTCAAAAGGGGTAGGGTAAATGAACAACAGGGGAGGGAAATATTCGCCTCCGTGTCCTTAATAAATTCAAACTTTCTCTTATAAAATAGGAAAATTTGATAATTTTAAGGCGGGACACGGAGGCTCATATTTGCAAGTTATCAGCTGAACGTAATAAATCTTCCAATCTACAACCAGAAACAACCGCCCTGGAGGCTACAGCGCTACGAACTGAATGTGCACCAAAATGGGATACATCAATACCTGCCAAATCTAAAATCCAACAAATCCACCGTGCTAAAGTGGGTGAGCTAACTGGAAGGAACGTACCTTAAAAGAAATAAACAAGGGGGAAACCTCTTCCTGCCGGAAAAACAAAGTACGTGATTCGTACTGTTTGAGACAACGAACTGGGCATAATAATGGCTGAACTGGAAAAGTGGGAAAAAACGCATGACGTATAGAAGTTTTGGTACATCTAGAAATATCAAAACGTACCCCGTCGGGTAGAAAGGAACGCACTCCAAAATCAAGAGCTCAAACATCCCCAACGTGTTACATGAAACTAAACCTAACAACAATAGCTTAGCAGATAATTTACGTAGAGATAAACCCTCGTTATCAGGCCAAGAAGTTAGAAAGCGTAAAACTATCGTGACATCCCATGTAACCACATACCGAGGCAACGGAGGGCGAGTCAACCAGGCCCCTTTAAGCAAACGACATACTGTCAAAACCTAAATGTCCTGCCGAGATAGCCGAACGGAGAACATTAAGGGACCTGTAGGCAGAGCCCGAATCAAACATAGATGATAAAAAATTGAGGACATAATTTAAAGGTGCTGAAAAGGGATTCTGATTCCGTTCAGCACACCAACCAGACCATTTGTTCCAAGAAGATCAGTAGATTCCTCTGGTTCCAGGAGCCCAGGATCGTTCGAGTAATGCTGTCGACGATTCTGAAAAACCAACTTCCGGTCCTTTGATCCGGAGATTAACCAAGCCAGGAGGGGCAAGTTGTTGGATAGTATTAGTGGGTGAGGATTCCCTTCCGCATCCAGAAGTAGGTCCTGAGATTGTGGTAATAAACGAGGAACGTCTATAGTCAGATCCATCAGTGACGGAAACCATGCCTGAATGGCCCAAAAAGAAGTCACCAGAACTAGGGTGGCACATGGAGTCCCTTCATTGGCTAGTACCTTGGAAATCAGGATAAAAGGAGGAAAGGCATGATGACGATTCCTTGACCAATCTTGGAGCATCTGTGGCTGCTGCTTCTGGGTCTGGACGCCAACTGTAGAACGTCGACAGCTTTGCATTCAGCCGGGAAGCAAAGAGATCCGTGTGGAAAGGACCCCACAGACGAGAAAGCGCTGAAAAGACTGAGAATCAAAGAGACCAATCTTCGGCGTCTTGGAGATGTCTGGAGTTCCAATCCGCCACTACATTTGAAAGACCTGGTATGAACTGTGCCCGAACATATAGATGTTGCTGGAAACAAATTCCAGAGACGTCGAGCCATCTCCGTAAGTTGGATCGAACAAGGACCTCCTAATCGGTTGATGTATTGTACCGCCGGAAAGTTGTCCAAGCGAAGAAGTAGCGAATGGTGATTCCTGTTCTTCACGAAACACATGAGTGCGAAGACGGCTGCCAGGAGTTCCAAGGCGTTGATATGAAGTAATGATTCTTCGCGGGACCATCGGCCCCCTGTTTCTGAATTGTTACAACGAGCACTCCAACCTAGGCGGCTGGCATCTGACTCTATCACAAGAGATGGAGGTGGGAAAAGGAGAGGGTTCCCGTTCCAGAGTGTTAACTCTGATATCCACCAATGGAGATCGTCCTCCACGTCTGCAGTAATTTCTACTATCGCATTGTAAGGAGAGCCGGACCGGAGAAAATGGGCCTTCAATCGTTGGAGGGCCCTGAAATATAGTGGGGCTGGGAGCACCGCTTCCCTGGTTACTGACCTCAATCCTATGAGTCATGCTATTTGTCGAAGGGTCGCAGAACGGCTACGAAGAAGAGAACGAGCCTCTTTCTGGATGGAAAGGACCTTCAAGGATGGGAGGCTCAGGGTCTGAGTCATAGTATCTAGAAGGAAGCCCAGAAATTCCAATTGTTGAGTTGGAGATAGAATTGATTTTTTCATATTTATGAGAAATCCCAAGTCTTGAAGTAATTGAACCGTCCATTGAAGATGAGTGCGTAGTATGGAAGGAGAGTGAAACATTATTAACATGTCATCGAGATAGATAGATCACAAGGCGGACTCCTCTCTAGGGATGAGCTGTTCGATCGGTTTGGAGTTCGATTCGAACATTGGCCGTTCGAAAGTTCACGAACTACGAACATTTCCACGTGTTCGGTTCGAGAAAGAAATTTTTTTTTAAAAAGTATAAAAAATGCTTTAAAAAAATCCTAAAAAATCTATAAATAGACTCTTTACTGCAGAATATTATAAGCAACGGTTTATTAGATATTGAATTAAAACGGGAATATTTTTAACATTGAAGCCTATGGGATAAAACATTTTTTAATAAAATCCGAGGACATTTTTAAATGTCCGCAGCAACATAAAGCACGTGTTCCTGCGTGCTGTAAAACACCCAGGTATGAACAAGTCCCATAGCAAATAATGGGATTTCCCTGTTTATGCGTTTTACATCGTGCAGGAACGCGCTGTAAAACGCTTAGGTGTGAACCGGGCCTTAAGGTGCTGCCCGGCAGTGTGAGGATTCATAAGCTGCATTAATTAGTCTTCTTACAAATTTGGTTACATAACCCGTTTGCGTTTGGATTGTAATATTGTGACATCCAGGGCCCCGGGTGGCGATCGGGGGGCCCCCGACGCATGGTGCCGCCAGCTGGCCGAATGCCAGGAGCTCCGGCGGCACCCGGCGCAGCTGTGAGTGATCAGGGGGCAGGGCGCGGCGTGATGACGCAGAGCCGCCGGGACTGGTGTGAGCCAATTCTCACCATATACAGTAGCGCAGTACTAGTGCCTAAACATTGTTGAGCTGGTTTTGTTATAACAACTACTCTCGCTCTGTGCCCCTGTCTGTTATATTCCGCTGCTTGTTACTGCTGGTGCACTTCCATCCCGCCATACCTTATAGCGCAGTAATATTTGGCTGCACTGCCACTGACGCCTATACCAGATTCATATCATTGTAATATTGGACCGCAGGGTCCAACCCTGCCCTCTTCCACAATACCACAGAGGGGTTACGGTGTGACAGCACTGTTGCTGACACTAAAGGCCCAATTTTAAAGCACCTATTGTTACTTTCATCCAAAGCCTGCATAAGGCTGGGGTCAGACGAACCCAGTGCGAATGCGCGTGCAGCGCACGATGTTACGGCCGTAGTAACAGCAAATGACGGGCAATATACGAAGTGCAGCCGCGCAATGCAAGCAGCAAACCACATTTTTTAGAGAATGTGATACCGCTAGTACTGACGTACAGAGTATTGACAGAATTATCGTATCGACAGAAAATATCGGATCCGAAAAACAAACCAATAAACCATTAGTTTACATCAAAACGAATAGACACTTTGAAACGAGGAGAACAGACGTTCCGAAAAACATGAAAAGTTTCAAAAAAGAAGTCGATACGAAAACGGCCAATATTCCGAAAAAAAAGTCGATACGAAAAACGAACCGAAATGGAAATCGGCCAAAACAAGTAAAAATCGGCGCACAAGTCTAGTTTTATTGATGATCCGTACAAAATCATGGACGAAAATGCGCATCATATGACCGCTATCGCGTATTCCGTGAACAAAAATACGTACATTCGTGAAAAATGCGTTTGTCTGACCCTAGCCTAAGTTTCACCATAATTTAGCCAAAAAAAAATCACTAAACTTGTTCTGCGTGTCCTAAAATGTCTTTTTTTTTCATACAGGCTGCCGCCCCAAGCAGTTGTTTTTGAATAGATTAAAGGAAAAGCATTTACCGTCATTTGAAATGTCATTTTTTTGGTTTAAATGTGTCTATACATCCTATAAATCCGCCACTTCACGGGCAGGTTATGGGGACCTCCTAGGCACGATATTTGAAGGAATTTTCCGTTTTTATTCTTAACCCTTATTTCATGGAAAACTCACTGTTCCTTTAAAAACGTGTTTTTTTTTAAAAAAACTTTTTGTCCTTGTTTCCTGTCCCCTAGGGCACTACCCGGACCCCCATACACCTTTTATGGCAAATATCTTGCATATATATGCCCTCTTGGAGGGCACTCTAAAATTCGAACTTTCGAGTCCCATTGACTTGCATTGAGTTCGGTTCGTGTTCGAACTCGAACTTTTGAAATTGTTCGAGTTCGAATGCGAACCAAACACGGGGGTGTTCGGCTCATCCCTACTCCTCTCGACCACAGGTTGGCAACCACTGGTTTCAAAATTTTGGTGAAACACCAGGGGGCCGATGATAGGCTGAACGGGAGACATGTGAATCTCCACATGCGACCGTCCCAAGGGAATACGAGGAAATCTCAAAATTCCTCTCGAATGGGTACTGTGAAATTGGCTGGCGAAACTGGATTTAAAAGACGCCTATCTCTTGGGTGAAGTGAGTCCTTCATGGTGTGGATACCTTCCATTTTGAAATGGCAGTAAGTAACCCATTCGTTTAGCTCCCGTAGATTGATGATTGGACGGAAGCCTCCTTCCTTTTTGGACACTATAAATAAATTGCTGACAAACTTGGTTTGTTGACTGTAAGATGGTTCTATTGCTCCTTTTAGAAGGAGGCCGTGAATGTGCGTTGAAAACACTAATGAACGTGTGTGAATTGATTTTGTTGGAGGTTCGACAAAATCTATTGAGAACCCTTGAACCGTGTGAAGGACCCAAGGATCTGAGGTGATCATAACCCAATTGTGTGTAAAGAGACTGAGTCTCCCTGCAATGCGAACTGAAGAATGAGGGATAATAGTATTTACCTGTTGGACGACGGAAGAAACCCCTGTTTCTCGTCCCTCTTAAGCCTCGACCGTAGTAGAAGCGAGATCTTGTTGGGAAAAATGTTCCCTGGAAGCCTGTTGGATTGGCATTTTGCTGTTGTTGCAGCATAGGTGGAGCACCGGGGCGTGAGGCAGCAGAGGCTGCACGGCCGACAGGTCGCCCCCTGTACCTGCCGGCGCTGCCAAAAACACGACCCTGACCAAATACTTTTTTAATAGTGGATTCTGATTTATCCATGGAGTTAAATGTATTTACATAGGAACCCATCTCCTTGATGAACTTGTCGCCAAAAAGGAGGCCCTGTGCCTCTGCAACCAGATCGTTAGAGGCCAATGAAGTTAATTGGGTATCCATCTTAATCAATATAGCCTTACGGCGTTCAGCCGACAAAGCGGCATTGGCATTACCAAAAAGACACATAGTCCTTTGGAGCCAACCCCCCACTTGTGAGTTAGAGGTTTTCCAGATAGTTTGGAATCTTCTACCTTCTCAAATAGGTGGGTCAAAGGACCCGACATGTCCAGTAATTTATCTTGGCACATGCGAAGTGCTTGGTCTATGCCTTTTTTTAATTACCAAACGTCTTGTACCTAAATATTTTACAAAGTGTTCGTTGACAGTTGGTGTGACGGACGTTTTACCCACTGTAATGGGACGTGGGCATTCCGCTCTAAGAGTGGCTCTGGTAGGTTTATCTAGGGGAGCCCTGAAATTGGCGTCAATCCATTGAGCCACGTGAGGTAAAGGGTACCAGTCGCAAAAACGAGGGTGAGACAACGACTGGGGGTGAAATAAAGGGGCATAAATAATTAATTTTTCAGGGACCCCAGGAAAAGAAGGTTGGACCTCAACTCCCTCTAATTGAGGGTCATACTCTGGGTCGTAGAGTTCTAAAAACTCTTCACTCCATTGATCTCCCTCCTCCTCCTCAGAATCTGGGTAATCCGAAAACAATTTAGGTTTTTTGGGGAGAGCAACCGCGTTGTTCGCCTCGCGGTCAGAGGGTCTTTTTCTAGTGGGGGGTTTTGAGGTCTCAGGCAGTTGCACGGGGGTGCCAGCCCCTCTAGCGCTGTGATGGTCAGGCGCGGTCACTTGCAGAGTATGAGAACCCGCGGTCAATAACGCAACCTGAGCGTCCGTGTTATTCTCTGGTGAGGGGGGTGCAGAGCGTATATCAGGGCATGGGTTTATTATAACAGAAGGGTGAGCAGGGCGATTGAAGGAGGCTGAAATATTCGTTACAGCGCTTTGAATTTTAAAGAGAGAGGCTTCTAAGGCAGAGAGACGCAGGTCCTGATCTACCCTGTTCAGGCGTGACTGTAAGTCTGCATAGTGCTCCATAGGGGGACAGTCTGTTGTACAGGGAGTCGTGGTCGGATGTTTCAGACCGTTCTGGGGAGTTATGCACGGCGGGCTTTGAGAGCGACATTCTCCTCAGAGAAAAGAGCGGCAAAATTTAAAAAGTTTTGCCGCCGCACCACGCGGAAGTGGGCGGGGCTACACGCTGCGCGAGCGGCAGCCGGATTGAGCGCAGACCGCGGGAGGTGAAAACGGATTTCAGTAAGCCTGAAAATCCTAAAGCCAGCGGTCAGAGCGCTATGCCAGTTAACAAAGAGTAGAAAACCGTAAATACAATAATACATTTTTTATGCACACACTCCAAACTCCCGAGAGGAGAATCAGGGAGGCTGCAGGAAAAACACTTATCTCTCTGACCAGCAGCAAAAAAGAGGGGAAGTGGTACGCTCTCCAGTGACATATATACAGCGTGGAATGGACTATGAGTGGGTGGGGGGGGGGCTACTTATGGAATGTACCAAGGTTACACTTGTTCAATTTTCTTTATTCTCAAGTTTCTTATATATATATACATGCTGCTATTTAATTAAAGCAAGAAAGAGATGCAAATATTCGCCTCCGTGTCCTTAATAAAATTGATGATTTTAGTGCTCGTGCATGGTTGAGATTGTCTGGTTACAGACGTTATGGTGTGGGTGACTTTGTGTTTAGTAAATCTGTGCATGGCTGGTAAGCCAAAGTTCTCCACTCTTCCTTCTCATCTTCCTCTGATAGGGTAATAATCACAGCTGACGGGTTCTGGGATCCGGCACAGAGATGTCATGTGGCAATGCCAGCCATGTAGATCTTTGGGGCCATCGTTTTGGAATAATTGGCTCCATGTCAAAGATGTCTTGCCTCAACTTCCTGCAGACTCCATAAACACTAGGGCCCATATTACAAAGTTGATGCCAACTTAACCAGAGCTGGTGTAATCTTACCAGAGCCCTTACGGTCCATGGAGTTAGGTTTACAGCAGCTCTGGTTAAGTTGGCGTCAGCTTTGGAATTCGGCCCTAGATGTTTAGTTTTCTTCCACATCTGAAGATTTTCCTGGAAGGAAGACGGAGACCAACAATCCACGTCCATGATCAAACCGAGCTTCTACAGCTTTTTGGACGGGGTCACAAATGATTTTTCCATGATTCTTAAACAAGATCGATCGTCACATCCGAAACGTTAGCAACGAAAGGTTAACGCTCATTTGAACCTACCTATCAGATTCTCCTAGTGCATCAGAGACTTCCACCAAGCACCCTCCACCTGGTGACGTGCCAGCGACCTGAAGGAATGTGGCAGGGTTTTGAACGTCCTTTTCATCTCTTCCACTGACACTGGAGATACATGTCGGAAGGATGGATCTTCTCCGGTGGAGATCCTGTGGCTGGTATCTCTCACTGCTGAAAATGTCTGAGTTACAAAGATGGTGAGACTTGTCAGATTTATGACTGGACGGAGACCAGATGCTGCTGGTGTACCAATTTACCGGCCTCATGGCTTCCGTCTGAAACGGCTTGTCTGCTTCATCTGCTGCAGCTCCTCGTGGCGTGAACTGGAGAATGGATGGATGAACTCCGATCATGGGGAGAATTCTCTATACCTGCCCTTTTAAAAATGTCTGTTTTGGATTTGGTAAGTCAGTCCTGATCTTGTGATGTTATAGCATTGGCTGAGGAGGGCGCTACAGTCAGCCCAGATTAAAGGAAAGGTCCAACATTCATCCTCATTGATCAGCAGCTAGAAGAGATATTTGGGGGAGCTTGTACAGGGCATTATACTCAAGGGTTCACATTCTTTTTCCTGCTGTGAATGACTACTCATGGTTTTCAATAAGGGTTTAATAAACCAGGGGTTTGTGTGTTTGTTGTGACCGGGGAGGGTTTGCGAAAAGGTTTGTCCCTGTCCATCTAAACCCCATTCCATCTGATTTATAATTTGTCCCAAGATCTTTTAACGTGTCTAAAGCTGACAGCGCACCGATAACTAGCAAAGTCTATCAGTCCTCCTAAACCCTATAAATGATCCGAGCGACCCCGTGGAAGCTGCTCGAATACAACGCTGTGTCTACAGACAGACGTGCATCTTGCATTTAACCAGCAGGAGAGTGGTCTACAGCCTGTCTGTCCTAGTGGGGAAGTGCAACATGACCCCCATGTCCCATTAGTCTGCCCTCCACTTATGGTCACCTATTTCAAGGTTAGACCACATTTTAGGAGTAATCAATACAGAAATCGATGTCATTCCAAATGGTCTATGTTACAGATTCTAGTACCCAAGCTCGGTACTTCCGTCTTCTTGCCCCTTCTGCTGTCCCTTCCACTGTACCAGGAGAAGATAGTGGTGTAGGCGATTGAAGCTCCACAGACTAGACGACACGTAGTACTGTGACAAAAGGCTGAAGCTGATCCTTACAGGGTGAAAACCAAACTGGGACTGTCTTTATTCTGAGTTTACAGTTACAGACATTGAGAAGTAAAAACACGCCCCAGCATTTCCTTTCTGAAAATCTTCCCAATAGCCTCCCCTTCCCAGATACACGCCCTGGTCTGCTAACAAAGGCTGGAATATCCAGTCCAAACCAGTTACTGGAGGTTGGATGGAGACAGAGCAAATGTTTACGTACAGGGAAAACAGCACAGTGCAATCATGCAACACTGTCCCCTAAATACAGGGAAAACAGCACAGTATAATCACACAACACTCTACCCTAAATACAGGAAAAACAGCACAGTATAATCACACAACACTCTACCCTAAATACAGGAAAAACAGCACAGTATAATCACGCAACACTCTCCCCTAAATACAGGGAAAACAGCACAGTGTAATCACGCAACACTCTACCCTAAATACAGGGAAAACAGCACAGTATAATCACGCAACACTCTCCCCTAAATACAGGGAAAACAGCACAGTATAATCACGCAACACTCTCCCCTAATTACAGGGAAAACAGCACAGTGTAATCACGCAACACTCTCCCCTAAATACAGGAAAAACAGCACAGTATAATCACACAACACTCTACCCTAAATACAGGAAAAACAGCACAGTATAATCACGCAACACTCTCCCCTAAATACAGGGAAAACAGCACAGTATAATCACACAACACTCTCCCCTAAATACAGGAAAAACAGCACAGTGTAATCACGCAACACTCTCCCCTAAATACAGGAAAAACAGCACAGTGTAATCACGCAACACTCTCCCCTAAATACAGGGAAAACAGCACAGTATAATCACGCAACACTCTCCCTAAATACAGGGAAAACAGCACAGTATAATCTCGCAACACTCTCCCCTAAATACAGGGAAAACAGCACAGTATAATCACACAACACTCTACCCTAAATACAGGGAAAACAGCACAGTATAATCACAAAACACTCTACACTGTGCTGTTTTTCCTGTATTTAGGGGAGAGTGTTGCGTGATTACACTGTGCTGTTTTTCCTGTATTTAGGGTAATCACGCAACACTCTCCCCTAAATACAGGGAAAACAGCACAATAAAATCACACAACACTCTACCCTAAATACAGGGAAAACAGCACAGTATAATCACAAAACACTCTCCCCTAAATACAGGGAAAACAGCACAGTATAATCACACAACACTCTCCCCTAAATACAGGGAAAACAGCACAGTATAATCACAAAACACTCTCCCCTAAATACAGGGAAAACAGCACAGTATAATCACACAACACTCTACCCTAAATACAGGAAAAACAGCACAGTGTAATCACGCAACACTCTACCCTAAATACAGGGAAAACAGCACAGTATAATCCCAAAACACTCTACCCTAAATACAGGAAAAACAGCACAGTGTAATCACGCAACACTCTCCCCTAAATACAGGAAAAACAGCACAGTGTAATCACGCAACACTCTCCCCTAAATACAGGAAAAACAGCACAGTGTAATCACGCAACACTCTCCCCTAAATACAGGAAAACAGCACAGTGTAATCACGCAACACTCTCCCTAAATACAGGGAAAAAGCACAGTATAATCACGCAACACTCTCCCCTAAATACAGGAAAAACAGCACAGTGTAATCACGCAACACTCTACCCTAAATACAGGGAAAACAGCACAGTGTAATCACGCAACACTCTCCCCTAAATACAGGGAAAAACAGCACAGTATAATCACAAACACTCTCCCCTAAATACAGGGAAACAGCACAGTATAATCAAGCAACACTCTCCCCTAAATACAGGGAAAACAGCACAGTATAATCACAAAACACTCTACCCTAAATACAGGAAAAACAGCACAGTGTAATCAAGCAACACTCTCCCCTAAATACAGGGAAAACAGCACAGTATAATCACGCAACACTCTACCCTAAATACAGGGAAAACAGCACAGTGTAATCACGCAACACTCTACCTAAATACAGGGAAAACAGCACAGTATAATCACGCAACACTCCCCTAAATACAGGAAAAACAGCACAGTGTAATCACGCAGCACTCTCCCCTAAATACAGGGAAAACAGCACAGTATAATCACACACCACTCTACCTCTACCCTAAATACAGGAAAACAGCACAGTGTAATCACGCAACACTCTCCCCTAAATACAGGAAAAACAGCACAGTATAATCACACAACACTCTCCCTTAAATACAGGGAAAACCGCACAGTATAATCATGCAACACTCTATCCTAAATACAGGAAAAACAGCACAGTATAATCACGCAACACTCTCCCCTAAATACAGGAAAAACAGCACAGTATAATCACACAACACTATACTGTGCGGTTTTCCCTGTATTTAGGGTAGAGTGTTTTGTGATTATACTGTGCAGTTTTCATTGTATTTAGGGTAATCACAAAACACTCTACCCTAAATACAGGAAAAACAGCACAGTATAATCACGCAACACTCTCCCCTAAATACAGGGAAAACAGCACAGTATAATCACGCAACACTCTCCCCTAAATACAGGGAAAACAGCACAGTATAATCACGCAACACTCTCCCCTAAATACAGGAAAAACAGCACATTATAATTACGCAACACTCTCCCCTAAATACAGGGAAAACAGCACAGTATAGTCACGCAACACTCTCCCTTAAATACAGGAAAAACAGCACAGTGTAATCACGCAACACTCTCCCCTAAATACAGGGAAAACAGCACTGTGTAATCACGCAACACTCTCCCCTAAATACAGGGAAAACAGCACAGTATAATCACAAAACACTCTACCCTAAATACAGGAAAAACAGCACAGTATAATCACGCAACACTCTCCCCTAAATACAGGAAAAACAGCACAGTATAATCACACAACACTCTCCCCTAAATACAGGGAAAACAGCACAGTATAATCACGCAACACTCCCCCCTAAATACAGGGGAAAACAGCACAGTATAATCACGCAACACTCTCCCCTAAATACAGGGAAAACAGCACAGTATAATCACGCAACACTCTACCTCTACCCTAAATACAGGAAAAACAGCACAGTGTAATCACGTAACACTCTACCCTAAATACAGGGAAAACAGCACAGTGTAATCACGCAACACTCTACCCTAAATACAGGGAAAACAGCACAGTATAATCACGCAACACTCCCCTAAATACAGGAAAAACAGCACAGTGTAATCACGTAACACTCTCCCCTAAATACAGGGAAAACAGCACAGTATAATCACACAACACCCTACCCTAAATACAGGAAAAACAGCACAGTGTAATCACGCAACACTCTCCCCTAAATACAGGAAAAACAGCACAGTATAATCACACAACACTCTACCCTAAATACAGGGAAAACAGCACAGTATAATCGCAAAACACTCCCCTAAATACAGGGAAAACAGCACAGTATAATCACACAACACTCTCCCCTAAATACAGGGAAAACAGCACAGTATAATCACAAAACACTCTCCCCTAAATACAGGGAAAACAGCACAGTATAATCAAGCAACACTCTCCCCTAAATACAGGGAAAACAGACAGTATAATCACAAAACACTCTCCCTTAAATACAGGGAAAACCGCACAGTATAATCACACAACACTCTCCCCTAAATACAGGGAAAACCGCACAGTATAATCACGCAACACTCTATACTGTGCTGTTTTTCCTGTATTTAGGGGAGAGTGTTGCGTGATTACACTGTGCTGTTTTTCCTGTATTTAGGGTAGAGTGTTGCGTGATTATACTGTGCTGTTTTCCCTGTATTTAGGGGAGAGTGCTGCGTGATTACACTGTGCTGTTTTTCCTGTATTTAGGGTAATCACGCAACACTCTCCCCTAAATACAAGGAAAACAGCACAGTATAATCACGCAACACTCTCCCCTAAATACAGGGAAAACAGCACAGTGTAATCACGCAGCACTATCCCCTAAATACAGGGAAAACAGCACAGTATAATCACAAAACACTCTACCCTAAATACAGGAAAAACAGCACAGTGTAATCACGCAACACTATCCCCTAAATACAGGGAAAACAGCACAGTATAATCACGCAACACTCTATACTGTCAATTTTTCCTGTATTTAGGGTAGAGTGTTTTGTGATTATACTGTGCGGTTTTCCCTGTATTTAGGGTAATCACAAAACACTCTACCCTAAATACAGGAAAAACAGCACAGTGTAATCACGCAACACTCTCCCCTAAATACAGGGAAAACAGCACAGTATAATCACGCAACACTCTCCCCTAAATACAGGGAAAACAGCACAGTATAATCACACAACACTATACTGTGCGGTTTTCCCTGTATTTAGGGTAGAGTGTTTTGTGATTATACTGTGCGGTTTTCATTGTATTTAGGGTAATCACAAAACACTCTACCCTAATACAGGAAAACAGCACAGTATAATCACGCAACACTCTCCCTTAAATACAGGAAAAACAGCACAGTGTAATCACGCACACTCTCCCCTAAATACAGGGAAAACAGCACTGTGTAATCACGCAACACTCTCCCTAATACAGGGAAAACAGCACAGTATTAATCACAAAACACTCTACCTAAATACAGGAAAAACAGCACAGTATAATCACGCAACACTCTCCCCTAAATACAGGAAAAACAGCACAGTGTAATCACACAACACTCTCCCCTAAATACAGGGGAAAAACAGCACAGTATAATCACGCAACACTCCCCCCTAAATACATGGGAAAACAGCACAGTATAATCACGCAACACTCTCCCCTAAATACAGGGAAAACAGCACAGTATAATCAAGCAACACTCTCCCCTAAATACAGGGAAAACAGCACAGTATAATCACACAACACCCTACCCTAAATACAGGAAAAACAGCACAGTGTAATCACGCAACACTCTCCCCTAAATACAGGAAAAACAGCACAGTATAATCACACAACACTCTACCCTAAATACAGGGAAAACAGCACAGTATAATCACAAAACACTCCCCTAAATACAGGGAAAACAGCACAGTATAATCACACAACACTCTCCCCTAAATACAGGGAAAACAGCACAGTATAATCACAAAACACTCTCCCCTAAATACAGGGAAAACAGCACAGTATAATCAAGCAACACTCTCCCCTAAATACAGGGAAAACAGCACAGTATAATCACAAAACACTCTACCCTAAATACAGGAAAAACAGCACAGTATAATCACACAACACTCTCCCTTAAATACAGGGAAAACCCCACAGTATAATCACGCAACACTCTATACTGTGCTGTTTTTCCTGTATTTAGGGGAGAGTGTTGCGTGATTACACTGTGCTGTTTTTCCTGTATTTAGGGTAGAGTGTTGTGTGATTATACTGTGCTGTTTTCCCTGTATTTAGGGGAGAGTGCTGCGTGATTACACTGTGCTGTTTTTCCTGTATTTAGGGTAATCACGCAACACTCTCCCCTAAATACAAGGAAAACAGCACAGTATAATCACGCAACACTCTCCCCTAAATACAGGGAAAACAGCACAGTGTAATCACGCAGCACTCTCCCCTAAATACAGGGAAAACAGCACAGTATAATCACAAAACACTCTACCCTAAATACAGGAAAAACAGCACAGTGTAATCACGCAACACTATCCCCTAAATACAGGGAAAACAGCACAGTATAATCACGCAACACTCTATACTGTCCATTTTTCTTTATTTAGGGTAGAGTGTTTTGTGATTATACTGTGCGGTTTTCATTGTATTTAGGGTAATCACAAAACACTCTACCTAAATACAGGAAAAACAGCACAGTATAATCACGCAACACTCTCCCCTAAATACAGGGAAAACAGCACTGTGTAATCACGCAACACTCTCCCCTAAATACAGGGAAAACAGCACTGTGTAATCACGCAACACTCTCCCCTAAATACAGGGAAAACAGCACAGTATAATCACAAAACACTCTACCCTAAATACAGGAAAAACAGCACAGTGTAATCACGCAACACTCTCCCCTAAATACAGGGAAAACAGCACAGTATAATCACGCAACACTCTCCCCTAAATACAGGAAAAACAGCACAGTATAATCACACAACACTCTCCCCTAAATACAGGGGAAAAACAGCACAGTGTAATCACAAAACACTCTCCCCTAAATACAGGGAAAACAGCACAGTATAATCACGCAACACTCCCCCCTAAATACATGGGAAAACAGCACAGTATATCACGGCAACACTCTCCCTAAATACAGGAAAACAGCACAGTATAATCAAGCAAACTCTCTCCCTAAATACAGGGAAAACAGCACAGTATAATCACACAACACCCTACCCTAAATACAGGAAAAACAGCCAGTGTAATCACGCAACACTCTCCCCTAAATACAGGAAAAACAGCACAGTATAATCACACAACACTCTACCCTAAATACAGGGAAAACAGCACAGTATAATCACAAAACACTCCCCTAAATACAGGGAAAACAGCACAGTATAATCACACAACATCTCCCCTAAATACAGGGAAAACAGCACAGTATACGTAATCAAAACACTCTTCCCTAAAATACAGGGAAAACAGCACAGTATAATCAAGCAACACTCTCCCCTAAATACAGGGAAAACAGCACAGTATAATCACAAAACACTCTACCCTAAATACAGGAAAAAAGCACAGTATAATCACAACACTCTCCCTTAAATACAGGGAAACCCCACAGTATAATCACGCAACACTCTATACTGTGCTGTTTTTCCTGTATTTAGGGGAGAGTGTTGCGTGATTACACTGTGCTGTTTTCCCTGTATTTAGGGTAGAGTGTTGTGTGATTAACTGTGCTGTTTTCCCTGTATTTAGGGGAGAGTGCTGCGTGATTACACTGTGCTGTTTTTCCTGTATTTAGGGTAATCACGCAACACTCTCCCCTAAATACAGGAAAACAGCACAGTATAATCACGCAACACTCTCCCCTAAATACAGGGAAAACAGCACAGTGTAATCACGCAGCACTCTCCCCTAAATACAGGGAAAACAGCACAGTATAATCACAAAACACTCTACCTAAATACAGGAAAAACAGCACAGTGTAATCACGCAACACTCTATACTGTCAATTTTTCCTGTATTTAGGGTAGAGTGTTTTGTGATTATACTGTGCGGTTTTCCCTGTATTTAGGGTAATCACAAAACACTCTACCCTAAATACAGGAAAAACAGCACAGTATAATCACGCAACACTCTCCCCTAAATACAGGGAAAACAGCACAGTATAATCACGCAACAGCTCTACCTCTACCCTAATACAGGAAAAACAGCACAGTGTAATCACGCAACACTCTCCCCTAAATACAGGAAAACAGCACAGTATAATCACGAAACACTCTACCCTAAATACAGGGAAAACAGCACAGTATAATCGCGCAACACTCTCCCCTAAATACAGGAAAACAGCACAGTATAATCACGAAACACTCTACTAAATACAGGGAAAACAGCACAGTATAATCGCGCACACTCTCCCCTAAATACAGGGAAAACAGCACAGTATAATCACGCAACACTCTACCCTAAATACAGGAAAAACAGCACAGTGTAATCACGCAACACTCTCCCCTAAATACAGGAAAACAGCACAGTATAATCACAAAACACTCTACCCTAAGTACAGGGAAAACAGCACAGTATAATCACAAAACACTCTACCCTAAATACAGGGAAAACAGCACAGTATAATCACAAAACACTACCCTAAATACAGGAAATACAGCACAGTGTAATCACGCAACACTCTCCCCTAAATACAGGGAAAACAGCACAGTATAATCACGCAACACTCTACCTCTACCCTAAATACAGGAAAAACAGCACAGTATAATCACACAACACTCTCCCCTAAATACAGGGAAAACAGCACAGTGTAATCACGCAACACTCTCCCCTAAATACAGGGAAAACAGCACAGTTTAATCACGCAACACTCTCCCCTAAATACAGGAAAAACAGCACAGTGTAATCACGCAACACTCTCCCCTAAATACAGGGAAAACAGCACAGTTTAATCACGCAACACTCCCCTAAATACAGGGAAAACAGCACAGTATAATCACGTATCACTCTCCCCTAAATACAGGGAAAACAGCACAGAATAATCACGCAACACGCTCTCCTAAATACAGGGAAAACAGCAAATACAGGGAAAACAGCACAGTATAATCACGCAACACTCTCCCCTAAATACAGGGAAAACAGCACAGTATAATCACGCAACACTCTCCCCTAAATAAAGGGAAAACAGCACAGTATAATCACGCAACACTCTCCCCTAAATAAAAGGGTAAACAGCACAGTATAATCATGCAACACTCCTAAATACAGGGAAAACAGCACAGTATAATCACGCAACACTCTCCCCTAAATACAGGGAAAACAGCACAGTGTAATCATGCAACACTCTCCCCTAAATACAAGAAAAACAGCACAGTATAATCACGCAACACTCTCCTCTAAATACAGGGGAAACAGCACAGTATAATCATGCAACAGTCTCCCCTAAATACAGGGAAAACAGCACAGTATAATCAGGGAAAACAGCAAATACAGGGAAAACAGCACAGAATAATCACGCAACACTCTCCCGCAAATACAGGGAAAACAGCACAGTATAATCACGCAACACTCTCCCCTAAATACAGGGAAAACAGCACAGTGTAATCATGCAACACTCTCCCCTAAATACAAGAGAAACAGCACAGTATAATCACGCAACACTCTATACTGTGCTGTTTTTCCTGTATTTAGGGGAGAGTGTTGCGTGATTACACTGTGCTGTTTTTCCTGTATTTAGGGTAATCACGCAACACTCTCCCCTAAATACAAGGAAAACAGCACAGTGTAATCATGCAACACTCTCCTCTAAATACAGGGGAAACAGCACAGTATAATCATGCAACAGTCTCCCCTAAATACAGGGAAAACAGCACAGTATAATCAGGGAAAACAGCAAATACAGGGAAAACAGCACAGTATAATCACGCAACACTCTCCCGCAAATACAGGGAAAACAGCACAGTATAATCACGCAACACTCTCCCCTAAATAAAAGGGTAAACAGCACAGTATAATCATGCAACACTCCTAAATACAGGGAAAACAGCACAGTATAATCACGCAACACTCTATACTGTGCTGTTTTTCCTGTATTTAGGGGAGAGTGTTGCGTGATTACACTGTGCTGTTTTTCCTGTATTTAGGGTAATCACGCAACACTCTCCCCTAAATACAAGGAAAACAGCACAGTGTAATCATGCAACACTCTCCTCTAAATACAGGGGAAACAGCACAGTATAATCATGCAACAGTCTCCCCTAAATACAGGGAAAACAGCACAGTATAATCACGCAACACTCTCCCGCAAATACAGGGAAAACAGCACAGTATAATCACGCAACACTCTCCCCTAAATACAGGGAAAACAGCACAGTGTAATCATGCAACACTCTCCCCTAAATACAAGAAAAACAGCACAGTATAATCACGCAACACTCTCCTCTAAATACAGGGGAAACAGCACAGTATAATCACGCAACACTCTCCCGCAAATACAGGGAAAACAGCACAGTATAATCACGCAACACTCTCCCCTAAATACAGTTAAAACAGCACAGTGTAATCACGCAGCACTCTCCCCTAAATACAGGGAAAACAGCACAGTATAATCACAAAACACTCTCCTCTAAATACAGGGAAAACAGCACAGTATAATCACGCAACACTCTACCTCTACCCTAAATACAGGAAAAACAGCACAGTGTAATCACGCAACACTCTCCCCTAAATACAGGAAAACAGCACAGTATAATCACGCAACACTCTACCCTAAATACAGGGAAAACAGCACAGTATAATCACGCAACACTCTCCCCTAAATACAGGGAAAACAGCACAGTATAATCACGCAACACTCTACCCTAAATACAGGAAAAACAGCACAGTGTAATCACGCAACACTCTCCCCTAAATACAGGAAAACAGCACAGTATAATCACACAACACTCTCCCCTAAATACAGGGAAAACAGCACAGTATAATCACACAACACTCTCCCCTAAGTACAGGGAAAACCGCACAGTGTAATCACGCAACACTCTCCCCTAAATACAGGGAAAACAGCACAGTATAATCACGCAACACTCCTAAATACAGGGAAAACAGCACAGTATAATCACGCAACACTCTCCCCTAAATACAGGGAAAACAGCACAGTATAATCGTGCAACAGTCTCCCCTAAATACAGGGAAAACAGCACAGTATAATCACAAAACACTCTACCCTAAATACAGGAAAAACAGCACAGTGTAATCACGCAACACTCTCCCTAAATACAGGAAAAACAGCACAGTGTAATCACGCAACACTCTCCCCTAAATACAGGGAAAACAGCACAGTATAATCACGCAACACTCCCCCTAAATACATGGAAACAGCACAGTATAATCACGCACACTCTCCCCTAAATACAGGGAAACAGCACAGTATAATCAAGCAACACTCTCCCCTAATTACAGGGAAAACAGCACAGTATAATCACACAACACTCTCCCCTAAATACAGGGAAAACAGCACAGTATAATACACACACAACACTCTCCCCTAAATACAGGGAAAATAGCACAGTATAATCACAAAACACTCTCCCTAAATACAGGGAAAACAGCACAGTATAATCAAGCAACACTCTACCCTAAATACAGTAAAAACAGCACAGTATAATCACGCAACACTCTCCCCTAAATACAGGGAAAACAGCACAGTATAATCACACAACACTCTCCCTTAAATACAGGGAAAACCGCACAGTATAATCACGCAACACTCTATACTGTGCTGTTTTTCCTGTATTTAGGGGAGAGTGTTGCGTGATTACACTGTGCTGTTTTTTCTGTATTTAGGGTAATCACGCAACACTCTCCCCTAAATACAAGGAAAACAGCACAGTATAATCACGCAACACTCTCCCCTAAATACAGGGAAAACAGCACAGTGTAATCACGCAGCACTCTCCCCTAAATACAGGGAAAACAGCACAGTGTAATCATGCAACACTCTCCTCTAAATACAGGGGAAACAGCACAGTATAATCATGCAACAGTCTCCCCTAAATACAGGGAAAACAGCACAGTATAATCAGGGAAAACAGCAAATACAGGGAAAACAGCACAGTATAATCACGCAACACTCTCCCGCAAATACAGGGAAAACAGCACAGTATAATCACGCAACACTCTCCCCTAAATAAAAGGGTAAACAGCACAGTATATAATCATGCAACACTCCTAAATACAGGGAAAACAGCACAGTATAATCACGCAACACTCTCCCCTAAATACAGGGAAAACAGCACAGTATAATCGTGCAACACTCTCCCCTAAATACAGGGAAAACAGCACAGTATAATCACGCAACACTCTCCCTAAATACAAGAAAAACAGCACAGTATAATCACGCAACACTCTCCTCTAAATACAGGGGAAACAGCACAGTATATCATGCAACAGTCTCCCCTAAATAACAGGGAAAACAGCACAGTATAATCAGGGAAAACAGCAAATACAGGGAAAACAGCACAGTATAATCGCAAGCACTCTCTCCGCAAATACAGGGAAAACAGCACAGTATAATCACGCAACACTCTCCCATAAATACAGGGAAAACGGCACAGTGTAATCATGCAACACTCTCCCCTAAATACAAGAAAAACAGCACAGTATAATCACGCAACACTCTCCTCTAAATACAGGGGAAACAGCACAGTATAATCAGGGAAAACAGCAAATACAGGGAAAACAGCACAGTATAATCACGCAACACTCTCCCGCAAATACAGGGAAAACAGCACAGTATAATCACGCAGCACTCTCCCCTAAATACAGGGAAAACAGCACAGTATAATCACAAAACACTCTACCCTAAATACAGGTAAAACAGCACAGTGTAATCACGCAACACTATCCCCTAAATACAGGGAAAACCGCACAGTATAATCACACAACACTCTATACTGTCAATTTTTCCTGTATTTAGGGTAGAGTGTTTTGTGATTATACTGTGCGGTTTTCCCTGTATTTAGGGTAATCACAAAACACTCTACCCTAAATACAGGAAAAACAGCACAGTATAATCACGCAACACTCTCCCCTAAATACAGGGAAAACAGCACAGTATAATCACGCAACACTCTACCTCTACCCTAAATACAGGAAAAACAGCACAGTGTAATCACGCAACACTCTCCCCTAAATACAGGAAAACAGCACAGTATAATCACGCAACACTCTACCCTAAATACAGGGAAACAGCACAGTATAATCACGCAACCTCTCCCCTAAATACAGGGAAAACAGCACAGTATAATCACGCAACACTCTACCCTAAATACAGGAAAAAGCACAGTGTAATCACGCAACACTCTCCCTAAATACAGGAAAACAGCACAGTATAATCACACAACACTCTCCCCTAAGTACAGGGAAAACCGCACAGTGTAATCACGCAACACTCTCCCCTAAATACAGGGAAAACAGCACTGTATAATCACGCAACACTCTACCTCTACCCTAAATACAGGAAAAACAGCACAGTATAATCACACAACACTCTCCTCTAAATACAGGGAAAACAGCACAGTGTAATCACGCAACACTCTACCTCTACCCTAAATACAGGAAAAACAGCACAGTATAGTCACGCAACAATCTACCTCTACCCTAAATACAGGAAAAACAGCACAGTATAATCACACAACACTCTCCCCTAAATACAGGGAAAACAGCACAGTATAATCACAAAACACTACCCTAAATACAGGAAAAACAGCACAGTGTAATCACGCAACACTCTCCCCTAAATACAGGGAAAACAGCACAGTATAATCACGCAACACTCTACCCTAAATACAGGGAAAACAGCACAGAATAATCACGCAACACTCTACCCTAAATACAGGGAAAACAGCACAGAATAATCACGCAACACTCTCCCCTAAATACAGGGAAAACAGCACAGTATAATCACGCAACACTCCTAAATACAGGGAAAACAGCACAGTATAATCACGCAACACTCTCCCCTAAATACAGGGAAAACAGCACAGTATTATCGTGCAACAGTCTCCCCTAAATACAGGGAAAACAGCACAGTATAATCACAAAACACTCTACCCTAAATACAGGAAAAACAGCACAGTGTAATCACGCAACACTCTCCCCTAAATACAGGAAAAACAGCACAGTGTAATCACAAAACACTCTACCCTAAATACAGGAAAAACAGCACAGTATAATCACACAACACTCTCCCCTAAATACAGGGGAAAAACAGCACAGTATAATCACGCAACACTCCCCCCTAAATACATGGGAAAACAGCACAGTATAATCACGCAACACTCTCCCCTAAATACAGGGAAAACAGCACAGTATAATCAAGCAACACTCTCCCCTAAATACAGGGAAAACAGCACAGTATAATCACACAACACTCTCCCCTAAATACAGGGAAAACAGCACAGTATAATCACAAAACACTCTCCCCTAAATACAGGGAAAACAGCACAGTATAATCAAGCAACACTCTACCCTAAATACAGTAAAAAACAGCACAGTGTAATCACGCAACACTATCCCCTAAATACAGGAAAACAGCACAGTATAATCACGCAACACTCTATACTGTCAATTTTTCCTGTATTTAGGGTAGAGTGTTTTGTGATTATACTGTGCGGTTTTCCCTGTATTTATGGTAATCACAAAACACTCTATACTGTGCTGTTTTTCCTGTATTTAGGGTAATCACGCAACACTCTCCCCTAAATACAGGGAAAACAGCACAGTATAATCACGCAACACTCTCCCCTAAATACAGGAAAAACAGCACAGTATAATCACGCAACACTCTCCCCTAAATACAGGGAAAACAGCACAGTATAATCACGCAACACTCTACCTCTACCCTAAATACAGGAAAAACAGCACAGTGTAATCACTCAACACTCTCCCCTAAATACAGGAAAACAGCACAGTATAATCACGCAACACTCTACCCTAAATACAGGGAAAACAGCACAGTATAATCGCGCAACACTCTCCCCTAAATACAGGGAAAACAGCACAGTATAATCACGCAACACTCTACCCTAAATACAGGAAAAACAGCACAGAGTGTTGCGTGATTATACTGGGCTGTTTTCCCTGTATTTAGGGTAGAGTGTTACGTGATTATACTGTGCTGTTTGCCCTGTATTTAGGGTAATCAGTATAATCACACAACACTCTCCCCTAAATACAGGAAAAACAAAATATAGGAAAATTAAACGCAAACAAACATTGTGGCGGCCGTTCCATCATAAGGGTGAATTTGTGACACTTGGACGGCTTGGTTCCGTCACCGTCTACAAACGTTTTCTTGCATCTGCACATAGCACACATTCAGGCCTTGTGTGGGAGGCAGGTTGGATTCTGGATTCCCATGGACCTAGTGATGGAGATCTGACGAGTAGGGCGAAAGAAGTCAATAGAGGGGGCTCAACGATGAGGTCAGCATAGATAACAGGAGCGCTAAGTTAGAAAAGCCTTGTTTTCTTCAGGCCTTTATTTTTGTTCTACCTAAAATGAACATGTGACGGAGATTTACCCAAATTGGTCGTTTGGTGGTGAACGTAGCAGAGAAGAGTGACTCTGGCACATGTCTTCATGATGAACCAGAGAGAGGTTGGCGGCAATTGAAACATCCTCAGTAAGTAATGAAAAATTTGCTTTCCGACTGTGTCCAGTGGACGGACGGACCAGCAATGACAGGACATACACAGCTATTAGGGGGGTGGGAGATGATGGTGATGGATTTTCCATATGGTGGGGAGATTTTTTGGTATAATGTACTTGTAACAGATCTCCGTACCCCGACTGGGTCACATCTTTTTGATGCCGGTCACTTCCTGGACCCCAGTTTTCTCACCAGCAGTATTTCGTGCCTTTCTCCAGCCCTTAGCCGAAGCTTAAGGACAGGTATGTGCAAACAGCTTTGGTAGACTCCCCCAAAATGAGGCAACACGCAGATCTGGAGGTTTAGCTGACACCAACACTTTTCTCAGCCTTTAATGGAATAATATATACAGTGCCAGGCGGAGCCCGACGGCCAATGGAAACCGAAGCCCTGGCCTCCCACTGTCCCTCCTCATAATTCCTCCCCTGGAATAATGTTCAGGTGTTCCTGCTCTCCAGTCTACTTCTCAGAGTCTAGGACACAATCCAACCAGGGACAGACAATGTGAACAGTATCGCTCAACATTTGGCAAACAGAACAATATCCATTCAAGCATCAAATAGATACAAACACATTCTAGAAAGGGGGAGCTGGAAAAGGCAAAGATAACCCACCTTGTAATCCCATCAGCAGACAGTAACAGATACACATAGACAATAACATTATTCATACATAACACAGATTACACCCTCACAGACACAGGGTGGCTTAAACATAAAAGAGGGCAGGGAAATAATACAGAACATCAGTCTCGCACCTCCCAAATACATTTCTGGGCTCATGTACCCCAAGTTCAGAGTGACACACGTCACAGTAGTGATATCCGGTTGTTTTCAGACATTGGGGTTGAACGTGACGGGGAGATCATTACCATGTGAGGGCGATGGATTGGTTTGTAAATTGCAGGTGTTGGGCTCCAAATGAAAGCCAATGGGATTAATCCATGTGGAGAGCGTGAGCGTAGATGGACAATGAAATTGCCAGACTCCAAGCCTCGATATAGCCCGTCCGAGAAGGTCCACACATCAGCCTTCCAATTCATAGACTGCAGGTGTTCACAGGTTTCATCATGTCTCGGGAACCTTCACCCTGGAATAGGAGCAGAAGGTTCCGGTATAAAAGGTCTGCACACCCTTATGAAATTGCAGGTTTTCAAAATGTAAACCATGAAATAATGATGTCAATGTCCGGACCTTTTCCACCTGTATTACCTGAGGACAAGCAATTATTAGAAATATTTTAAATAAAATAAAGTCTGCACCCCAGCCTGTTAACCCTTTGTAGCAGCAGCTCTTGCACTTGTTCCAGCAGTGAGTCTTTGTAAATTATCGCTTGTAACGTTACACGTCCAGGCTTTGGCCTTTTTTCTCCCACTCATCTTTGCCTTCACGTTACTCCGGGATCTCCTGTGTTCAGTTCCCTTAAGGTCATTTCATGGGGCCAAGGTCTGGACTGTGATTGGTCCATTCCCAGGCTGTGGTTCTCATGTCCTAATGCCAGGCCTTGGTGGACTTGGTACTGCTTTGAGTCATGCTGGATGTTCATCTGGCCCTGGTGAAGATATGCAGCAGCCACCACCATGCTTCAAAGTGGCTGAGTTGTTCCTTGGGCGATGACTTTCAAACATCTGTTTATCAATATAGGACAAAAGGTTCAGGTTGTCTGGTCAGACCGGGGCACGTTTTGGCAGATGGTTTGGGGGGAGTCTTCTGGCGTTATTTAGCTGGCCTTGGATGTTGCTTTTTGTAAAGGGTTTCCGTCTTGCTCCCCTCCCCGTCGCCCAGAGTTTGGCAATATAAAAAGTTAGTGTCACATGCGAGGAACGATTAGTACCAGACAAACCTTCCTAGAGCTCCTTCAGTCTCGCTGGTGACCTACATCAGGGCTTGACAAATTTGCTTGGAATCTAAGAGCCAGCTACAAACGTTAGGAGCCAGGTTTTTCATCAGACTAACAAAGCTTTACATTCAACAACTAAAGATATACCAATACCATTTTTTTTAAGACCGAGTACAAGTACTGATACGTTTAAAGTCATGTGACCACTTTCCAATACATATACCCACTGCACACCTTGCCACACACACACACACACTACCTCATAAATATATACACACCAGATCTCAGATACATGTATACCCAGGCACATCAGACCTCAGATACATATATACATGTGTGTATTTATATTAAATTACAGACCTCAGACAAGGGGTGGCTGTCAGAATGCACTAAAGATCTGCAAGCTTTCGACCTCCAAGATCTCGCGATAGCGCGACTGAAGGGCCCAGCGTGTGGCCACCTTACAACCTTTGCCGTTGGCCTCTTGCTGGAATGAGGCGACAGCCAGAGGGGCCTGCCAGAATGCTGTTAATGCATTCTGCCAGACCCCACATACTGGCAGGGGTGGCAGAGAGGGGGTTGCAGAGATGCTGACGATGGTGGCAGAGACGCAGATGGGGGTTGCAGAGAGGGGGTGGCAGAGAGGCATAGAGGGGTTGCAGAGAGGGGTGGCTGAGAGACAGAAGGGGGTTGCAGGGGTGGAGGGAGGCAGATGGGGTGGCAGAGAGGGGGTTGCAGAGAGGCAGGAGGGGTGGCAGAGAGGCAGGAGAGGGTGGCACAGGCAGACGGCGATTGCAGAGGCAGAGGGGGGTGGCAGAGAGGCACAGAGGGGGTGGCAGGGAGGCAGACAGGTTTACAGAGAGGGGGTGGCAGAGAGGCAGACGGGGTTGCAGAGAGGCAGAGAGGGGGTGGCAGACGGGGTTGCAGAGAGGGGGTTCCAGAGAGGGAGAGAGTGGGTGGCAGAGAGGCAGATGGGGGTTGCAAAGAGGCAGAGAGGGGGTTGCAGACAGGGGGTGGCAGAGAGGCAGACGGGGTGGCATAGAGGGGGTGACAGAGAGGCAGAGAGGGGGTTGCAAGGCATTGCCCTCAGTTCCATGCTGTGCCCAGTCCACTTACAAAGCAAATAGTCCAGCACTGGCTGAGGTGTCACTAAAATCATTTGCTGTCTGACCCCTCTAGGCCGGCTGTTTGCTCCAGGAGGGTCTCTCAGGCAGATGCTGATAGAGGCAGCCATGCAGGCAATTAACCCTTTTGCTGTCCTGCTGTCCCTGGACTCATGGCTCTACAGTTAATGGCAGAGAGCAGGCAGGCACGATCTCCCATCAAGACTGTGCCCTGCATGTTAAACGCTGTGTCTGTATTATGTGTGACATTGTGCCCCCATACCCTCCTCTCCTTTCTCTGTACCTGCTCCTCCCCTGCATTCCCTGCTTATCTGGGGGATCATTTTTAGCTGGCTGGGCTTTGTCACAGGCACTTTTTTAAAGATGCTGCCAGACACGCGCTCTTCCTCGGCCAGAGCTGCCCGGTCCCCATTTGTAGGAATGCTACCATCAATCAGCAGCCGAGGGAGGGAGGGGGCGGGCCGGCAGTTCCTTCACACACAGCCTGTCACAGATTTAACCCCCAGCCATACGCAATGATCAGCCCCGGTATGTAATGCAAATCATTTTGCACACTGCCGACGCTGATCTCTACAACGTGCCCTCTGCTAGCCTGCCAGACAAAGATTTATAAGCAGCTAGTTGTCCGGCTGCTCATAGAGCCTGCCCCATGAGTCTATGCATCCAAACCCCGGCGCCAGGACAGCATTTTTAGTCGCCATGGCGACTCTGGCGCCCGTCTTTGTCGAGCTCTGACCTACATGATAGATTTCCTCCCTTTCCTCTCTAAATCTTTGCAGCCCTTGTCTTCTCCTGGAGGTGCAAACCCCAAATATTCAGCTAATCGTCCAGCGAGAGCTACCTCTAATCATAATCCCAATCCCTTTTAATTATTTATTTATTTATAAAGGATTTTACCAGGAAGGATACATTGAGATTTCTCTCGTTTTCAAGTATGTCCTGGGTTCGAGAACATTGAGTGGTTAATTAAAGGCCGTTGTGCGCGTTATACCAAGGGAAAGGCTTAAGCCTGAGATACACTGAGCGCGTGGCGACGCACGACCTAGTGGCGCACGGCCTAGCGAAGCAAAGAGAAGCAAACCTTTTGCAGGCTTGACTTCACTCCGCTCCGCCTCGCAGCCTGTCTACACTGCATGACGTTTGCTTCACTCCGCTCCACCTCACATCCTGTCTACACTGCATGACGTTTGCTTCACTCCGCTGCACTTCACTGCCCGTCTACAATGCATGACATTTGCTTCACTCCGCTCCACCTCGTTGGCAGTCTACACTGCATTGCATACAAAAGAAAACATGTGATCACCCCCGTGGTTAATAAAATAACTTTGTACGTATCTGCTTCCTCCAAGGCAACGCACTGTCCCCTCAGTGCTTACAGGACAAATGTGGGAAAAAGTAGGAGCAGTGTCTGCAAAATAAATCACAAATACATAGTGCAGACCGCAGATAAATGTATACAATTAATATAGCCCCGCTGGAATCTCACTCACAGAATAAGCAAATAGTATTGGCATATAGCAGGTTCTTGTTACCCCTCCTGGATGGAATAAGAGTTGATCACCTCCTGGAGTCCAGAAACAAGGAACACCATCGGTACCTCCTTCCAAAGAAACTTGCCAACAGGTAAGTCCAGGACTAGGGGAGCTTTACAGATTCAGGCCCAGGCTCTTTCTGGTATTTTAAAACAAATTTAATAACATATAAAATTAAAATAAAAGTTGGAACACATTCCATACATAGTTCCAACTTTTATTTTAATTTTATATGTTATTACATTTGTTTTAAAATAGCAGAAAGAGCCTGGGCCTGAATCTGTAAAGATCCCCTAGTCCTGGACTTACCTGTTGGCAAGTTTCTTTGGAAGGAGGTACCGATGGTGTTCCTTGTTTCTGGACTCCAGGAGGTGATCAACTCTAATTCCATCCAGGAGGGGTAACAAGAACCTGCTATATGCCAATACTATTTGCTTATTCTGTGAGTGAGATTCCAGCGGGGCTATATTAATTGTATACAATTATCTGCGGTCTGCACTATGTATATGTGATTTATTTTGCAGACACTGCTCCTACTTTTTTCCACATCTACACTACATTGCGTTTGCTTCTCTCCACTCCGCCTCGCAGCCTGTCTACACTGCATGACGTTTGCTTCTCTCCGCCTCGCAGCCCGTCTACACTGCATGACGTTTGCTTCACTCCTCACTGCCTGTCTACACTGCATGACGTTTGCTTCACTCCGCTCCGGCTCACTGCCCGTCTACAAATGCATGACGTTTGCTTCACTCCACTCCACCTCGTTGCCTGTCTACACTGCATGACGTTTGCTTCACTCCTCTCCGGCTCACTGCCTGTCTACACTGCATGACGTTTGCTTCACTCCTCTCTGGCTCACTGCCCGTCTACAATGCATGACGTTTGCTTCACTCCACTCCACCTCGTTGCCTGTCTACACTGCATGACGTTTGCTTCACTCCTCTCCGGCTCACTGCCTGTCTACACTGCAAGACGTTTGCTTCACTCTACTCCGCCTCACTACCCGTCTACACCGCATAATGTTAGCTTCTCTCCGCCTCGCAGCCTGTCTACACTGCATTGCATTTGCTTGTCTCCACTCCGCCTCGCAGCCAGTCTACACTGCATTGCGTTTGCTTCTCTCCACTCCGCCTCACAGCCTGTATACACTGCATGACGTTTACTTCTCTCCGTTCCGCCTCGCTGCCCGTCTACACTGCATGACGTTTGCTTCTCTCCGTCTCGCTGCCCGTCTACACTGCATGACGTTTGCTCCACTCCGCCTCGCAGCCTGTCTACACTGCATGACGTTTGCTTCTCTCCGCCTCGCAGCCTGTCTACACTGCATGACGTTTGCTTCTCTCCACCTCACAGCCTGTCTACACTGCATGACGTTTGCTTCTCTCCGCCTCGCAGCCTGTCTACACTGCATGACGTTTGCTTCTCTCCACCTCACAGCCTGTCTACACTGCATGACGTTTGCTTCTCTCCGCCACGCAGCCCTTCTACACTGCATGACGTTTGCCTCGCTCCGCCTCGCAGCCCGTCTACACTGCATGACTTTTGCTTCTCTCCGCCTCGCAGCCTGTCTACACTGCATTGCATTTTGCTGCGTGGCAGAGTGGAGTGAAGCAAACGCAATGCAGTGTTGACAGGCTGCGAGGCGGAGAAAAGCAAATGTCATGCAGTGTAGACGGGCTGTGAGGCGGAGCGGAGTGAAGCAAACGCAATGCAGTGTAGACAGGCAGCGAGGCGGAGTGGAGAGACGCAATGCAGTGTAGACTGGCTGCGAGGCGGAGTGGAGAGAAGCAGTCTACACTGCATGACGTTTGCTTCTCTCCACTCCTCCTTGCAGCCTGTCTACACTGCATGACGTTTGCTTCTCTCCCCTCCGCCTCGCTGCCTGTCTACACTGCATGACATTTTCTTCTCTCCGCTCCGCCTCACTGCCCATCTACACTGCATGACGTTTGCTTCTCTCCGCTCCGCCTCGCTGCCCGTCTACACTACATGACGTTTGCTTCTCTCCGCTCCGCCTCGCTGCCCGTCTACACTACATGACGTTTGCTTCTCTTCTCTCCGCCTCGCAGCCTGTCTACACTGCATGACGTTTGCTTCTCTACGCTCCGCCTCGCAGCCTGTCTACACTGCATGACGTTTGCTTCTCTCCGCCTCGCAGCCTGTCTACACTGCATGACATTTGCTTCTCTCCGCCTCGCTGCCCGTCTTCACTGCATGACGTTTGCGTCTCTCCGCCTCGCAGCCTGTCTACACTGCATTGCATTTTGCTGCGAGGCGGAGTGGAGTGAAGCAAACGCAATGCAGTGTAGACAGGCTGCGAGGCGGAGAAAAGCAAATGTCATGCAGTGTAGACGGGCTGTGAGGCGGAGTGAAGCAAACGCAATACAGTGTAGACCGGCAGTGAGGCGGAGCGGAGAGAAGCAAACGTCATGCAGTGTAGACAGGCTGCGAGGCAGAGTGGAGAGATGCAAATGCAATGCAGTGTAGACTGACTGCGAGGCGGAGTGGAGAGAATCAGTCTACACTGCATTGCGTTTGCTTCTCTCCACTCCGCCTCGCAGCCTGTCTACACTGCATAACGTTTGCTTCTCTCCCCTCCGCCTTGCTGCCCGTCTACAATGCATGACATTTTCTTTTCTCCACTCCGCCTCGCTGCCCATCTACACTGCATGACGTTTGCTTCTCTCCGCTCCGCCTCGCTGCCCGTCTACACTACATGACGTTTGCTTCTCTCCGCTCCGCCTCGCTGCCCGTCTACACTGCATGACATTTGCTTCTCTCCACCTCGCTGCCCGTCTACACTGCACGACGTTTGCTTCTCTCCGCTCCGCCTCGCTGCCCGTCTACACTGCATGACGTTTGCTTCTCTCCGCAATGAACAGGGATCCACTAACTAAATTAAAATGTACACACCAAAACCTTTTATCTTCACAAAGCGCATGTCATATAGGCAAAAACTTTTCTATTGAATAAAATGCATCTATATTACTGCCAATTTAATAGAAATAGTATAAAAAAATTAGAAAAAAGTAACCCTAATATATATTCTAGGGACACAGGGAGCGCTATGTATAGAGTAGGGATGCATTGATACCACACATACATACATATATGTATGAGGTCTGCGTGTTAAAATATATGTACCCACAATATATATATATATACACACCCACCCACACAGACCTCAGACCAGACCATATATACAGACACACATTGGGGGGTGGTGGCATGTGGACAGCCTCAACTGTCCCCTTTTTTCACTCACTGCTCTGTCAAGTTCAGCATTTCTTCTGGAGGGATCAGTCAAATGGGGGGGAAGCATTTAGTTGAGGCTGTCCACATGCCTCCCCCCCAATGTGTGTGTAATATATATATATATATATATATATATATTATATATATATATATATATATATACACACACACACTATATTACCAAAGGTATTCGCTCACCCATCCAAATAATCAGAATCCAGTGTTCCAATCACTTCCATGGCCACAGGTATATAAAATCAAGCACCTAGGCATGCAGACTGTTTTTACAAACATTTGTGAAAGAATGGGTCGCTCTCAAGAGCTCAGTGAATTCCAGCGTGGAGCTGTGATAGGATGCCACCTGTGCAACAAATCCAATTGTGACATTTCCTCGCTCCTAAATATTCCACAGTCACCTGTCGGCTGTATTATAAGAACGTGGAAGTGTTTGGGAACGACAGCAACTCAGCCACGAAGTGGTAGGCCACGTAAACTAACGGAGCGGGGTCAGCGGATGCTGAGGCGCATAGTGCGAAGAGGTCACCAACTTTCTGCAGAGTCAATCGCTACAGACCTCCAAACTTCATGTGGCCTTCAGATTAGCTCAAGAACAGTGCGCAGAGAGCTTCATGGAATGGGTTTCCATGGCCAAGCAGCTGCATCCAAGCCATACATCACCAAGTGCAATGCAAAGCGTCGGATGCAGTGGTGTAAAGCACGCCGCCACTGGACCCTAGAGCAGTGGAGATGCATTCTCTGGAGTGACGAATCGCACTTCTCCATCTGGCAATCTGATGGACGAGTCTGGGTTTGGCGGTTGTCACGACCACTACGCGCGCTGCTGCGAAAGACGCGGGGTTGCGCCACCCACGATCTGTCTCTACGCAATTCTCTGTCGCAACAGGGCCGCAGAGCGCAATATAATGATCCCAGGATTGCAACGCAGTACAAGTCTTCTCTTGAAGCGGGTAATGACTACGTCTCCCACAATCCCTGAGCTCACTTTCCTATTCTATTAGTTACGCTGCCACCAGTCCTCATGGACACTACGCACGTCGCAACGGGAGACGCCGGGCTAAGCAACCGCACTATCTACCTACCCTAGACTCGGACAGTGACTGCAGACCACACAATCCCTGCCGTCTCCGACGACCGCAACTCGCAATTTCTTATATAACCGAGCTTAAAGCAAATAGCAATACTCCCAATCTCTTCGTTAGCGTGGATCTCATCAGCCAGAAGCAGAAACTTAAATACGTGTTGTTTATTTATGATATAGAAAAATCACAGTGCATTGTTATAGGAAAAATTATAACTAGAATAAATCAATTAATTACACACTACACAGCAAATAAAAGAAAAGGGTTAACCACAGAGCATTACTTACGACGGACTAATCAGTAAGCTAGCATCGATGGCCTCCTGGAGATCGAGCATGGACCGATCAGTCCTCTTTCGAATGTACCCCAAGTGATCAGCCAAAGCACATGGCCAGTTTTCAGAATTTATACACTTCCTGGTCCTTCCCACCCACAAATGGTCCAGCCTCCGGCACTACATATCTCAGAGTTCCCTTCTACAGAGCATGCTCAGTACGCTTGTCATTAATCTTTAATTGCCCCAAGGTGTCCCTCTTCCCCCCCAGACCCCCCTTAGAGATCAAGGATGTGCTTCCTGTCTTTGAAGATAGGGTCTAAATCTAGGTGCCTGGCTGGCTCCCAAGGTGTGATTACCAGGATACACAATATGTCAGGGCACAAAAGACATTCCCTTTTACAGTTACGTGTTATATCCTCCCCCAAGGGAGAAAGCTAACCATTTTAATTACATTTTAGCACTCCCTCTTAACAGCTGTGGACTGGGGATACACTTCCCAAATGCTGCCACAGCGGTTGCCAGGAGAACGGTACTTGTCTGACTGCATTGTGGCAAGTGTAAAGTTTGGTGGAGGGGGGATTATGGTGTGGGTTTGTTTTTCGGGAGCTGGGCTTGGCCCCTTAGTTCCAGTGAAAGGAACTATGAATGCTTCAGCATACCAAGACATTTTGGACAAGTCCATGCTCCCAACTTTGTGGGAACAGTTTGGAGCTGGCCCCTTCCTCTTCCAACATGACCATGCACCAGTGCACAAAGCAAGGTCCATAAAGACGTGGATGACACAGTCTGTGCAGGCCAGTCAAGTTCATCCACACCAGAGTCCTGACCTCAACCCGATAGAACACCTTTGGGATGAATTAGAGCAGAGACTGAGAGCCAGGCCTTCTCGTCCAACATCAGAGTGTGACCTCACAAATGCGCTTCTGGAAGAATGGTCAAAAATTCCCATAAACACCCTCCTAAACCTTGTGGGCAGCCTTCCCAGAAGAGATGAAGCTGTTCTAGCTGCAAAGGGTGGACCGACGTCATATTGAACCCTATGGATTAGGAATGGGATGTCACTTAAATTCATATGCCAGTCAAGGCAGGTGAGCCAATACTTTTGCCAATATAATGTATATATCTCTTACCTGCCCTTACCCTCCTATAAATTTGCAAAGGGTACAAAAAAACCCACTGCCTGAGACCCCTAGCAGCCCACATGCCACCCCCTCTACCTGGATGTATATATGTATGATTATAATTAGATACATACAGCCGGGTCGAGGGGGTGGCATGTGGGCTGCGCGGGCTCTCAGGCAGTGGGGGTTTTTTTGTACCCTTTGCAAATTTATTGTAAGGCAAGGGCAGGTAAGATATTTACATTATGGAGGGGGGGTCCCGTCGGCACCTGGCCCCAGGCCCTGCTGGAGGGTGGCTCTCCTCTCCCTGTGCTGCTGGACAAGATGGAGGGAAGAGTGCGGAGCAGCGCCGGTGGGAGGGATCTACAGCACACAGAGCAGGCGCCGTGTGCTGCAGATCCAGCCCCTCCTCTCAGCGCGTTGCTCCTCCGCCGGTAAAGTTGGATTTTTCCAACTCCCGTCGCTCAGTGCCGCATCGTGAGATGGAAAAACCTGGACACACTGAGCGTGTCTTATCCTGACGTGTGGCGCCGCCTTGCGCTCAGCGTATCTCAGGCTTTACTGTGAGCACAGCAAGAGTCCACTTTATGAAAGGAGCTGCAGACATCTGCAAACGGGGCACATAGTTTTTATTCCATGCGTCACTTTGGACTTGGGGCGCATGGACATTATTATTATTATTATTATTATCATTTATATAGCGCCAACAGTTTCCGCAGCGCTTTACAATAACCATAGGGAACGAACTACATATAAATGGACATAAGATGGAAACGAGGTGTAGAGGGCCCTGCTCATAGGAGCTTACAGTCTAGAGACATGTGTATGGGAGGTACAGGCCTGTAGTTCTTTATTATTTTTTTTCCCTTTCTTGTGTGCAGAATGTTAGCATAATGCTATTGTCTGGTTCATGTCTATCTGCTATCTGTTGAAAGGATTAGACTTTGAGTCTATCCTGTCTGAGGAATGTGTTTATCTGTTTCTAGTTGAATAGGTAAATCTGCTGACTGTAATCTGTTATTCTAATTACAATTTGTGACGGAACTGTTCTCTTCCGCCTGTCCTGACTCTCCAGACACCCCTTCGTTGCGGTCAGCCCGGCTACTGGGAGCGCTGTCCTCAGCGCCTCGAGCAGCTTGACCCGCCTGCTTCTGTTTCTCTGCCCTGGAGCCATTAGGAATTTCCAGAAGGCCGCTCTGTGCCTTCTGAGGTTGAGTGTGTAGTGTAGCGTTGTTGAAGGAGACACCAGACGCGGCTGTATGTTCCAACAGGATTCTCTCTCTCTGAGCTCTTTAATGAACAAAAACGCCACAATTTATGCTGAGATCCAACAGCCATAATTTGCATAAATGACCCACATCTTCCTACTAAAATGCTAATTACATTATGTCAGACTAGTTGTAAAGCCTGCCCAGAGGGCAGTCTATTGTGGATATACTGCCCCTGCTCATGGATATACTGCCCCAGCACGTGGATACTGCCCCAGCACGTGGATACTGCCCCAGCACGTGGATACTGCCCCCGCACGTGGATACTGCCCCAGCCTGCCCAGAGGGCAGACTATTGTGGGTATACTGCCCCAGCTCGTGGATACTGCCCCAGCACGTGGATATTGCCCCAGCATGTGGATACTGCCCCAGCATGTGGATACTGCCCCAGCACATGGATATTTGCCCCCAGCACATGGATATTTGCCCCCAGCACATGGATTTGCCCCCAGCTCATGGATTTGCCCAGCACATGGATTTGCCCCCAGCACATGGATTTGCCCCAGCACATGGAGTTGCCCAGCTCATGGATTTGCCCAGCACATGGATTTGCCCCAGCTCATGGATTTGCCCAGCACAATGATTTGCCCCCAGCTCATGGATTTGCCCCCAGCTCATGGAGTTGCCCAGCTCATGGATTTGCCCCCAGCTCATGGATTTGCCCAGCACATGGATTTGCCCCAGCTCATGGATTTGCCCAGCACATGGATTTGCCCCAGCTCATGGAGTTGCCCAGCTCATGGATTTGCCCAGCACATGGATTTGCCCCAGATCATGGATTTGCCCAGCACATGGATTTGCCCCCAGCTCATGGAGTTGCCCAGCTCATGGAGTTGCCCAGCTCATGGATTTGCCCAGCACATGGATTTGCCCCAGCTCATGGAGTTGCCCAGCTCATGGATTTGCCCAGCACATGGATTTGCCCCAGCTCGTGGATTTGCCCAGCACGTGGATTTGCCCAGCTCGTGGATTTGCCCCCAGGTCGTGGATTTGCCCCCAGGTCGTGGATATGGTCCCCCAGCTCGTGGATATGGACCCCCCCAGCTCGTGGATATTGACCCCCCAGCGCTCATACTTACCTGTCGAGCGCCGCCAGGGAAGTGAAGATTTCCCCGCTTCCGGTCTTTGAAGGACCCAAGCCGCGGTCACGTGACCGGGGCTTGGGTCCTTCAAAGCGGAAGCGAGGGAACTTTCCCTTCGCCGCTCGGGGGACCCGTTAGATGCACACAGCAGCCGGGTAGAGGCTGCGCTCGCAGCCTCTACCCGGCTGCCGCGCGCATCCAACCCCCGAGCGGCGGAGGAAACTTTCCCTTCGCCGCTCTGGGGTTGGATGCGCGCGGCAGCCGGGTAGAGGCTGCGAGCGCAGCCTCTACCCGGCTGCTGTGTGCATGTGTAACCGCCGCGGCGAGCCGGCAGCCGGCTCGTGCCGCGGCGGTTGCATGCGCGCGCAACCAACCGCCGCTGGTTGCGCGCGCATGCGCAGTAAGGCTTTGGCGACGGACAGCCAAAGCCTTACTCTTTTATTATATAGATATTTACAATTAACATTCCTCTTTCTTCTTATCGCACATCATTTATATAATCTATTGTAAAGAAAATCAGGTTTTGGCTGAGACAATGGTGACTCCCAACCTCTGAGACATGTAAACAGATAGGAGATGAACAAAGAGAAAACCCTTTTGCCTAATCACAAGTTACTCAAACCTATTTTACAATCTATACGAAAGAAAGCATTTGAACTCGCTGCAGGTAGTATCTTTAAAAAAAAACTCATTTTTACCTAAAGAAATATAAGTATATTTAAAACTAAAGCTACGTAATTTACACTAAACTTAATTTAAACTAAAACCAAACAATGTAAAATATATTTAAAATCACACGCTATAAATGAACATAAAGTCTCTTGGGGTTTGAAGCATGGAGCGTTACATCAGCTCCATGACACAATTGTCCTGCCTCGATTACAATTGTAATGTAATGTTTAATTTCACTGTATGTATTATAATTATAAGAAGCAAATGTGTCCCATTGTATGTTTCGATCTGGTTAGGTCCCCCAGCAGTTTCTAAAGGGTGTTTGTGTATGTAAATGACCCATGTGTGACCATATAAATGTGTGTGGTGTGTGTGTGTGTGTATCCCTGATTAAAAGAGTTCCATTCTAACCTTGAAAAACCTCAGATCTTCAGCCTCGTCTTATTTCTGGGGACGCTAGCGGCTCTGTGTCCCGGTCATTGAGATTTGCCTGAGGACTGGAGGGAGGCATGGGAGTCTGGCTGTGGAGAACATGGGGGGTCCTGCGAAGAACCAGCTTCGGTAGATGTGACCGTCGGTACGGAGATCTGTCACATTATGGTTTTTTTTTATTTGTCACAGCACAGTTAATTCTTTAGATGGTAATTCCTGCCTTTACATTTCATAAGGATGTGCAGATGGTTTATGTCCATGCTAGGCGTCACTTTCTTCAGGACAGACTTGCTTAGTGTTTATACTGTGCTTGTTACTTGTCTGCCATTATATATATCTATATCTCTCTGCTACATCATGTTGATGAAGACAAAGCAATTTATAATGTATCACAATAATAGAGCATCCTCCATTTGTCAGATGGTTTTTGGGTCCCCCTCATGATACAAGGCGAATATTCCATAAACTTCAGTCATGTCTTGTTTTCAACTCCCCATATCCATAAAGTAATCCTTTCCCCTCTCATATTTTCATACATTGCTGGAATACTGTTACTCCTATCAAACTCTATAAAGAGACACTTTTTCCTAATTCTCCTAACCTACTTCGTAGAGTATCCCTCTCCTTAGTAATCTGCAGAGAGAGGTCATTCCTCCTCTTCTATCCCATAGTCAGGGTCTTCCTCCTTGATTTGTATCCTATAGAGGGGTCTTCCTCTTCTTGTATCCCGTAGGCAGAGTCTTCTCCTCTTGTATCCCATAGACAGGCCTTCCTCCTCTTGTATCCCATACACAGGCCTTCCTCCTCTTCTATCCCATAGACAGGCCTTCCTCCTTGTCTTGTATCCATTAGACCGTGTCTTCCTTCTCTTGCATCCCATAGACAATGTCTTCCTCGTCTTGTATCCATTAGACGGTGTCTTCCTCCTCTTGTATCCCATAGACAGGTCTTCCTCCTCTTGTATCCCATAGACAGGTCTTCCTCCTTGTCTTGGATCCATTAGACAGGGCCTTCTTACTCTTGTATGCTGTAAATGGGGCCATCCTCCTCATGTATCCCTTTTTATCATGTAGAAACATAGAAAAATGTCAGCAGATAAGAACCTTTCGGCCCATCTAGTCTGCCCAATTACATGGATACTTTACCTGGATTTATCTTTTGTAGGCAGGGCAATCCTTCTCTAGTATGCTGCAGACAGTGCACTTCCACAACAGATTAACCCTTAGTGACGCCCTTCCTGTCCACCCTTAATGAGGCAGTTCCTCTCGACCCTTTGTGATGTCCTTCCTCTCGACCCTTTGTGATGTCCTTCCTCTCGACACTTTGTGATGTTCTTCCCTCGTCACATTGTGATGTTCTTCCCTTGACCCTTTCTGATGTTCTTCCCTCTACCCTTTGTGATGTCCTTCCTCTCGACCCTTTGTGATGTTCTTCCCTCGTCACTTTGTGATGTTCTTCCCTCGACCCTTTGTGATGTTCTTCCTCTCGACCCTTTGTGATGTTCTTCCTCTCGACCCTTTGTGATGTTCTTCCCTCGTCACTTTGTGATGTTCTTCCCTTGACCCTTTCTGATGTTCTTCCCTCTACCCTTTGTGATGTCCTTCCCT
>CM019067.1:344229273-344490534 GCA_009667805.1 Leptobrachium leishanense | reverse complement strand
GTTCAAAAAACACGAAGGAAAACTTAATTGGCTTGTATTTCATGAAAATATATGACACTTGTACTTTTATTTTGTAAGATATATTTATCCAGTTTACAAAAGCATCAAGTTTCAAAGGAAACACTGCATTCTCTTGAATTCATAAGAGCATGTTTTCATTACACCAATACTCTTGAGGCCATTCACTAACGCTGAGTTGCAATGTAATGTAATCACTGAGTTTTACTTGTCAGGGTTGGGTCAGCTGGTTGCAGAAGGAATCATCATCAGTGTACACAATTCACTTGACAATTATTAACAAACGTTATAGATGCAGCGTTATTTTTACCACCGTAACATTATTAGGGTTATTCAGAGAGCACTGAAATGTCACTGACATTTCGGTGCTCTCTCATTCCCCGCACTTCGGGGAATCAAATTTCCTGATCATGCGGTGAATTCAGCATTGACCGTAGGGTCCCGAAGTGCAGAGTACTGATTGAAAAATCACTGAAAATCAACTGAAACCGCTGCTGATAAGCCACCGATACCATCTGAAAACTCGGATCGATTCTAAGCACCACAGATGACCAGCCTAGTGTTTCAAAAAAACTAAAGGGCAAAAATGTCTGGAATTAACATATAAGGTCCTATGAATAATAATATAAAGGTCTGTTAAAGGAAAAAAAACGCTATTAAAAAAATCCCGAAATATGCCAAAAAAAATCCTAAAATATAATAAAGAGACTTTCTGCTGCAGATTGAAAGAATAACCGGTTTATTAAATATTGAATAAAAACGGGAATATATTTAACATTGAAACCTATGGGATTCGCCTGATTAAACCTGACGAATGAAACCACCGAAAATCAGGACATTTCACTGATCTTTCGCTGCTGTTCAGTGTTCTCTGAATAGATTAACCATTGCTTCTCTATCGGTATTTCACTGCTGATATTATTTATCACTATTGTGTTCAGGTAATACCCTATTGATACTTAGCTGAACCCAATAGTGATAAATAATATCAGCTGAAATTAGCAATAAGAGGCTATGTAATACTGGAACAAGGTTCAATACTCCAATTACAGAAGCACCCCTAAGTGGGAACCAGTGGTGTATTTAGGTTCTGTGCTGCCCTAGGCCTGACTAAACTCGTGCACCTCCTAATTTAAATTTGACGCACCCCTTCCTGTCAAGGGCACACCACTTCCTGGTTAATCCCCACCCTTCCTCTTTAAGCTCCACCTTTTCCTCTTAGAGCTCCGCCTTTTCCTTTCTTTATATTAAAAGTGGATACCAAGTGCCTACTTGTATATTTTGTATACCATTTCAAATGTATCTATTGAGATAAAGAAAATTATAAAATGTTTATATTCAAGCATTTTTACAAAGAACAGCCACGCATGTCAAGTATACTGGATCACAGCCGCTCTAATTGGTTGAACAATAAAATTCACAGAAACTTGCACTGCATATGAGCGTATCACAGAGCTGCACAGCAATAAAACCCACAGAAATGGGCACTGTGAATGAGCATATCAGAGCTGCACAGCAATAAAACCCACAGAAATGTGCAGTGTGTATGAGCGTATCCCAGAGCTCCAGGGCAATAAAACTCACAGTAATATGCAGTGTGTATCACAGAATCCACAGCAATAAAACTCCCAGCAATGCAATGTGTGGTGTGTGTCAGAGTATCAGAATTCACAGCAATAAAACTCCCAGCAATGCAATGTGCGGTGTGTGTCAGCGTATCAGAATCCACAGCAATAAAACTCCCAGCAATGCAATGTGCGGTGTGTATGAGTGCATCAGAATTCACAGCAATAAAACTCCCAGCAATGCAATGTGCGGTGTGTATGAGTGCATCAGAATCCACTGCAGTAAAACTCCCAGCAAACCGAGTGTATATGAGCACACAGCAATTATGCTGTGGAGCCATCTTGTCAGCAGTGGGGTGCCACTGTCAGAGGGTGCACTGTAGCTTTCATTCCCTTCCCGGTGGGTGTTCAGTCCAGAATAGAGACTGGTATAACGAAAGTGCGGGCAGCTGCGCGCGTGCGTTTCACGTGGTTCAGCCAGTCATGTGGTACTGAGACTCAAAGAAATGGCAGTCAAATGCCCTGATGTTCGGTGGTTTCAATCAGTAGGTTTATTCAGACGAACCCCATAGGCTTCAATGTTAAAAATATTCCCGTTTTTATGCAATATCTAATAAATCATTTATTATTTTAATCTGCAGTAAAAAGTCTTTACTTATTGATTATTTTTTTTAGTACCTTTTAGTCATTTTTCAGATTTTTTTGGGCAAAATTTCCCCCACCCCTTTTTTTTATAGCAGTTTTTATTTTTTCTGTAACAGAACTTTTTATTATCAATCATAGGATCTTATATGTAAATTCCAGACATTTTCGTTCAGTAGTTCTTTTGAAAACAGCAGGCCACGGGTTTGCGGTGGCGGCATTCAGCGGCCGACTCCATGCACTTTGGGGACCCTGCGGTGAATGGTGAATTCACTGCAGGGTGGGGAAATTTTATTCCCCGAAGTGCAGGGAACTACAGAACACCAAAAAGTTGGCGTCATTTCGGTGCTCTGTGAGTAACCCATTTAGTGGTAAGGTTTTTTGCTGCCCCCTGGAAAGTGAAAGCCTAGGCCTTGCCTACCCAGGACATACTTGAAAATTAGTGAAATCTCAATGTATCCTTCCTGGTAAAATAATTTGCAAAAAAAATTTAAAAAAAATTAGGGGTGGGGCCACCCAGTGCCGGCCGCCGCCCCCTGGAAAGTGCCGCCCTAGGCCTGGGCCTAGTCGGCCTAGGCCAAAATACACCACTGGTGGGAACACGAGTAAAAATACTCACTAATGCTTCAAATTGCCAGATTTACTCCATCCAATCTATTTTTCACTGCCTATATTGTTGAGTTACCTGCTAACTTTGTATCCTTAGCACCCCTCGCTGAGGTTTATTTTTTACCCTGCATATCTTTGCAGTACTGCAACATACTTTGGAATTATTGTTCCACTTGTATGTGTGCTCTGGAGAGGACAGTTATTTCACAAAGACAGGGCTCTATAACATTCCTTGCGCAAAAAAGCTCGCGCAGCGCGTCAATTTGTGCACGAAGCGTTAAACGTGATCGCACGTAAATTAACGCTGGTATTACAATCCACGTGCATTTTTTCATCCATCAAAAAATAACGCGCGTTAAAAAGACGCGCAAATACACATTAACGTTGTGTGCAGAAATCGGTGTGCGGACTGTTTTTTTCACGCGATTCAGTCAATCAGAATTAGGAACCACAATTGTCTCCAGTTAAGTTTTTGCGCCTGCCAAAATCAGAGTATGTATGCTGCAACAATAATAAAAACACGCACAACTTCTCCATTTTATTGTTTGGGTATGCGTAGAATGTGTAACTATACTTTGCTGTATTGTTTTTTTTGGGCTGTGTATCTGGTTTCAGCCAGGACGTTCAGATTTGCCGTCACCAGCTTTTCAAAGACGTTAAAATTATGCGCGCAAACGCTGTGCGCTAAATTTTGCGCATAGATTGTAATACCATCCGCATAGCAGCGCACAAACGCATTTGCGCTCACAATGTTAAGTATGGGACGCTCGCAGTACATTACGCTCGCAAAGGGTTCGCGCAGGTTCACACGCGGTAGACGTTAATGCGCATTTTTTGCGCAGACATTGTAATACGGCATTCAGCGCAAAGGGTTTTGCCCCTCGCGTTAATGCGTTTTTGCTCATACGTTAACGTTTGCGCGAAGAATGTAATAGAGCCCACAGAGTTTATTCAATCTCCGTTGGATTTGAGAGATTCTTTATGGAACAAATAGAAAAATTCCACTCCCATTCACTCAAAACAGCATTTAAAATGGACAAAATTAATCTTGATGATCAATCACGGTCCTTCTGAAGTTCGTCACTGTTTTGTTTCATCAAATACAATTTTTTTTTTAAAGCCATGATGTTAGAATTTTTTTTGAAAGACAAATCATATTTCTTGACATGTCATATCCTGTGGCGGCCACGAGATGATGACTTTGCAGCATGTTATCCCTGGGCTCCCCATCTTATAACTTGCTGCGTTTGTGCGGGGACCCTTTAAGTGTTAGGAGAGCTATTTTTTTTTATTGCAACATTGGTTTATATGTGTTGAAGTGAGCTGTTAGTTTATTATTAACATACATGAAATATGCATGTTTGATCTTTTATACAAGAAACCACCCTGCTTTCATAAATTATTTAATATATTATTTTAAAAATGCAACACATAGCAAAAAACGTGATTATTCATGGAATAGTGAGAGGCTCTGCTTTATGAACAGAAAAGAAAATGGTTTACAGTTAACGTAGATATTGTAAACAGCAGTGTTATTTGTACTTAAGGCTGGGGTCAGACCAGCGCACTTTTAACGTGCGTTCTGGTGCACATAATTACGGCCGCACTAGCAGCAGATGACAGGCAATGACGGCCAATATACGATGTACGGCCGCACAAAAGTCCGGCCGTGCAACGCAAGTGGAATTTGAACGCATTTTTCTGACAACGCTAAACCGCTAGTACTGACGTACTGAGTGCGCAGCTGCGGCATAGCGGCGTGTTTGTGTGATTAGGAGATGTCAGACGCTGCTAATGTCCGGCCTACATAACGTCCAGACGCAAAAAGAGTTTTATTGACGATCCGTACAAAATCACGCCCGAAAATGCGCGTCGTCTGACCGTTTTTGCGCATTCCGTGAAAAAATACGTCAATGCGTTCGGACGCACTTTTTCACGTTCGCGGGGAAAAATGCTTTCGTCTGACCCTAGCCTAAAGGGACACCGTGGGGTTAAAATAGGAGGGGGGATGGAGTCGGTTAATCATTAACCCCTACTGAATCCCCTAGTACCCTCCTTCCGTTTTAGACCGGGGTCAGACAAGCGTTTTGCAGAGCGGACGGAACGTCCATGAGAGACAGCTCTGACACCCGTCTGGCCACATCGCTGAGCGCAGTTAGTGCACTCAGCGTTGCAAGGCTCGATCCTCCTATGGAGGATCGTGGTTTGCAGCCCCCTTGAATGCGTTTCGTAGAACTTCAGTGGTGAGGCTTTCAGCACGGCCGCAGCACGTCTGCTGTAGCGCGCAATTCGTGCACACTCTATAGCGTGTGGCTATATGACCATTTTGATCAGTATATTTATTTTTTACCGTACTAGATCTGTTATGTTTATTCAAGTTGAATATGAGTTGTTTTTTTTTCGAATTTAGTGAATGAATTGGGATTAAATGCTGTTTGAAGCATAAAACTCTTATTTTGAAAGGATATAAGCATATCCTTAACCCTTTCCCGCCACAGGGCGTACCATGTCATCCCTGGCCGGTGGGCTTAGAGGACGGTACGCCCTATTGACTTCTATGGGCTGCCTCGGTCCCCCGCCTCTGCAGCCTGGCATGTACCTCATGCTGTTGGCTGCTGCGAGACGGCCTGAACACAGGCCGCCGCCCTGCAGCCAATGACGCGCTTTGCACGTCGACTGCGTGGGCGGGCCAAAGCAGAGGCCTGCCGCAGCACCTGGCAGCCGGCGTTAACCCCCTCCGGGCAGGCGCCAGCTGCCTGTCCTTAATTAAAGCATAATACAAAAGAATTATTGTGATTTATAACAGTAATCTGCTGCTTAAACATGTGCTTTGTGTCCGTTTTAATAATAATATTAACTTTCATGTTTCACCTAATTAGAAATCTCATATTACTATGACTAAATTATTCAAACTGCCTGCAAGGAATCTCTAATATTTCCCGTTCTTGGGGGGTAAAATTCCCTGCTTCGAAGAAATAACACTCTCAGCAATTCATAATGACAACTGGAATAAAATAAGTGTCATTTTTGAAGAATGCTCATGTTTTATCAGTTCCAACAATTTAATGATCCAATATTTATATGGAATGACAATCTGTTTTATAGTATCTGCACATCATTAAAAAGTAGAAAGACATCAGAAATTTGTTCTAGTCCGACGCATCGTTTTAATTAAGATGTCATGAGTTTGGCTGAGCTGGACATTTTGCACAACTTGCCTGTTACTTGACCTCACAACTTGATGTACAGTTGTTTAACCCCTAATGGGGCAGTAATGTTTTAAAGTACTTGGGCCGCTTCTGAGATTTTAGTATTTCATTCTAAGATGCTGGAGCTTGAGGGGTGCATTGAAGAAAAGGACAGGCACCACGATTTCCATCATTGGGATTTCTATGATCCTTTAACCTACCTGGCAGTCTAATTTTTGTGAAAAATCGCGTCTAAAAGCTGTCTTTTTCTTTTTCTTTTTTTTTGCCCACCCTAGCGGTATTCCCGAGTGTGGCTTGGGGTTAATTCCTATGTTGGAAGCGGTAACCTCGAGCAACACTCGGGATGCCGTTGGATACATAACCTCTCCCTGCGCTCCCTCGATGTCCCCAGCTGCCTCCTCCTGAGACCGCGACCTTATACTTCCTGGTTCCTTCCTTGCAAGAAGGAATCCAGGAAGTAAAATGCTGCGATCACATCTAATTCAGGCCCCCCCCGCATGTGCGAAGGAAGCGCCTGAAAGGGAGGGGGAGGTCCTTCGACCTCTCTCCCTCCCGATCGCCGGGGGGCAGAGAGTTAATCCAGGCACCGTTTGGAAGGGCACAGCCTGACCTTCCAAACGGTGGCTGTGATTAACCCCTGGGGAGCCGGATCACGAATCGGTGCTGAAAAGCGCCGGATCGTGATCCTCTCCTGGAGCTGGCCGACATCTTGGATGTCGGCCAAGCCTCCAGGAACTCCCCCTGAGGACTGGCGTCATCGTGCATAGCACGATGACGCCAGTCCTGGAGTTAACCCCTAGCTGCCACCAATGGTGGAGATAGGGGGTTCCAATGAACCCCCTATCCCCGATCCGTGGCAGCTAGGGGTTAATCTTTTATATCGTTGGATCGGCCAGAGCATGGCCTTTCCAAGAATACCAAACATGAGTATGAAAAATGTTTTAAAAAAAATAAAAAAATTAAAAAAAATTAAAATATTTAAAAAAATTCTAAAAAAAAATAAACAAGTTTTTTTTGTTTTTGTTTTGTTAATGCGGCAATATTGTTCCCATTTCAATTATAATGTGAACAATAATGCTGCACTAACGATTTTTGTATGCGGTGCGTTTGTTAAAAAAAGCGAAATCTTCTCCAAAAAAAAATGTAACGAGATCCCATTTCTAATTTTTAAGCAAGCGCACCCCATACAAAATATAACCGCAAACGATCGCATGTTAAATGTGAAAAAAAACCACTTTACACATAATAAATTATTGAAAATTTTAATCTTATTGCATTTTTGTTATAATATACAGACATGACATAACGTATACATATAATAATGACATATTATGAATCTGCTAAGTCTTCCGGAAAGAACAATAATATTAATATGTCTGGGTCATATATCAAAATATGGCTACAAAACACGGTTAAACATGATGAGCGAAAGCGGTAAAAATTACCTCAGCCACAGAGGTGTGAAAAGCCTCAGCAGCGAAAGGTTAAATGCAGCATATTAGGATGTTTTAGGGAAATTAATCTCAAATCTCAATAGAGAAGCAGACACCACCCACCCTCAGTATGGTGTACAATGTATCAAATTGATTACCAGACTAAAAACACCTGGTGTTATGCCCGTTTGTGAACAGAGTCATTTAGAGTTGATAATCTTTCCACGTACACATTAGTTTTTAATTCAATATCTAATAAACCGTTGCTTATAATATTCTGCAGTAAAGAGTCTCTTTATTTCTAGATTTTTTTGTATTTTTTAAGCATTTTTATACTTTTTTTCAAATTTCTTTTTTTTTCGAACTCGAACTGAACACACCCAAAAGTTCGAAATTCGCAAACTTTCAAACTGCAAAGGTTGGGTCGAACTCCGAACCGTCCGAACCCGAACAGCTCATCCCTAGTTCCAATCTCTTAACACCAGTCTTTCAAAGATGTTATTCAAACCTGAATACAGTCAGGTACAGTTGAAGAATGAACTAAATTGGAATAGCTCATTCTTCCAGCAGGCTCCACATTAACGTCTCCCATTATAGTATAGGAGACCAAAAAGTTGACTGTCAATCCATAACTTCAATTCAGATATATGCGTTTGACCTACACCAACTTGTTTCTGTTACAGTTAGACGCATATAGTAGGACCTTTCTAATACATCACATCACCTTACCGCCTGGAGATAGCTAACCAGGTACACCCCACTTGTTACCACAGGATCGCGATAATCTCTCTGATTAACAACCAAATCACAATGCTTTATCAGAAAATATGCCGTCAATTCAAAGAACCGGGAACAGATGTACGAACAATCCGACAACTGGCATGCGATTCGTGGGTCAGTATAACAGGCACCTGGGCAAAGTTAAATAAACCCCACTTTTGATGCCTTTCCCAAGTGTCACACTGGGGTTTCCCGGGGTAGGATCACAAACCAGAAAACATCACCGGCAGGATATCAAAATAAGGTATCTTACCGTGAGGCTACATAGTTGATCAGGCTCCGGTTCTGGTGTGGTCCCGCCAGGAAATCCTTGGTGGTGGCACGATGGCAAAGACGTTTAACCCAGGGCCCCACATTGGGCGCCAAATTGAAATGGATTAAAATATCCTCTTCCTTCGGATGCCAGTCTCTGTTCTAATCGGTGGAGAAATCCGCTAAATTAAAGTGAGTGCGCACTTAAAGAAATCACACAGACAACTAATGAGTCTATGCAACCTCTCTGGACAAGAGCCAGTGAGTTCTTTTTTTATTAGATTTCGATACATGTTTTATAGCCGTTTGGTGAGTAAGTGAGTGGGAGTCAGTAAGGAGCCGCTATATCCAGATACAGTCAGTAAGGAGCTGCTATATCCAAATAGTCAGTAAGGAGCCACTATATCCAGATACAGTCAGTAAGGAGCCACTATATCCAGATACAGTCAGTAAGGAGCCTCTATATCCAGATACAGTCAGTAAGGAGCCTCTATATCCAGATACAGTCAGTAAGGAGCCTCTATATCCAGATACAGTCAGCAAGGAGCCGCTATATCCAGATAGTAAGGAGCTGCTATATGCAGATACAGTCAGTAAGGAACCTCTATATCCAGATACAGTCAGTAAGGAGTCGCTATATCCAGATACAGTCAGTAAGGAGCCGCTATATCCAGATACATTCAATAAGGAGCCGCTATATCCAGATAGTCAGTAAGGAGTCACTATATGCAGATACAGTCAGTAAGGAGCCGCTATATCCAGATACATTCAATAAGGAGCTGCTATATCCAGATAGTCAGTAAGGAGCTGCTATATCCAGATACAGTCAGTAAGGAGCCACTATATCCAGATACAGTCAGTAAGGAGCCACTATATCCAGATACAGTCAGTAAGGAGCCTCTATATCCAGATACAGTCAGCAAGGAGCCGCTATATCCAGATAGTAAGGAGCTGCTATATGCAGATACAGTCAGTAAGGAGCCGCTATATCCAGATACAGTCAGCAAGGAGCTGCTATATCCAGATAGTAAGGAGCCGCTATATGCAGATACAGTCAGTAAGGAACCTCTATATCCAGATACAGTCAGTAAGGAGCCGCTATATCCAGATACAGTCAGTAAGGAGCCGCTATATCCAGATACATTCAATAAGGAGCCGCTATATCCAGATACAGTCAGTAAGGAGCCGCTATATCCAGATACATTCAATAAGGAGCCGCTATATCCAGATACATTCAATAAGGAGCTGCTATATCCAGATACAGTCAGTAAGGAGCCTCTATATCCAGATACAGTCAGTAAGGAGCCGCTATATCCAGATACAGTCAGTAAGGAGCCGCTATATCCATAGTAACATAGGCTGAAAAAAATGACATGCGTCCATCAGGTTCAGTGTTTTACACATCACCTACTGCTGTTGACCCAAAAGAAGCAAAAAAAACAGTCTGAAATGCTCTCCAAAGTGCAACACACTGGGGAAAAATTCCTTCTTGCCCCCAGATTTATTTATTTATAAAGGATTTTACCAGGAAGGATACATTGAGATTTCTCTCGTTTTCAAGTATGTCCTGGGTTCAAGAACATTGACATTTTTACAGTCGTTACAGAAACACATAGTAATAAATGCAAGATATTAAAAAACAAAACACAAATATACAGAGTAACACAGAAATATGTAGGAAATAGTCACTGTTACATATTTACGTATGCGTTCTGTATATAGTCACTGTTTTACATGTTTACAGGTGCATTCTGTATATAGTCACTGTTACATGTTTACAAGCGCATTCTGTATATAGTCACTGTTACATGTTTACAGGTGCATTCTGTATATAGTCACTGTGTTACATGTTTACAGGTGCATTCTGTATATAGTCACTGTTACATGTTTACAGGTGCATTCTGTATATAGTCATTGTGTTACATGTTTACAGGTGCATTCTGTATATAGTCACTGTTACATGTTTACAGGCGCATTCTGTATATAGTCACTGTTACATGTTTACAGGCGCATTCTGTATATAGTCACTGTTACATGTTTACAGGTGCATTCTGTATCCAAGTATTTTAATGGCGTCAGATTTCTCCTTGGATCAAGAAGCTTTTACCCACATATTAAATATTATAACCCTTAATATTCTGTGTCTGCAGGAAGTCATCCAGTCGTTTTTTAAAAGTCTGTACAGACTCTGACCCAACCACCTCAACAGGCAGAGAATTCCACAGCTTTATTGTTCTCACTGTAAAATAACCCTTCCTATGCTTTAGGCTGAATTTCCTTTCATGAGGTGTAAATGGGTGACCTCGTGTCCTGTGTATAGTCCTATGAATGAATAGGTTTCCAGAATATGGTTTATAATGACCCCATTGTCATGGAACTGACATAGGGCTCCCCGCTTCAAACACCAAGACTTTTATTTTCCTGGCAAAAAAAACAAAAGACACAGACATTTGCTTTGGGAAAGGCTTTATGTTTATTTGTATTGCGTGGTGTGGTTTTAAATGTATTGTAAATTTCTTAGCTTTAGTTTTTAAATGTACTTTTATTACTTTATGTAAATGTGAACTTCGAGATGTGTTTGAAGGTGCAGACCTTTCTATTGTGTAGAATGTAAATAGGTTTAAATAATATGTGATTATGCAAGAGGGCTTTTCTTTATTTACCTGTTTGAGGAGTTATGACTCTGGGGCTGTGTTTAACTGAAAAGGCAATCTGATCTATTGGAACAGTAGATTATGTAAATGATGTGTGATTACTGAATGCTAAGGAATGTTTACTGTAAATGTCTGACATAATGTAGTTGGAGTTTTAGGAAGTCAATGTTGGCCGGTTGGTATGTAAATGATCCATGGTGGACCTAAGTGAAGCCTGAAGAGGACCTGAAGGAAGCCTGCAGTGGTCTTTGAACCAACCAATCAGAACTGTTGGGGTGGGCAGGAAGTTTGAATGTGCATTGCTGTATTTTGTATAAATAACCTTGTGAAACCTACCATAAAGCAGACCTTCCCGGTTTGTACATTCAGCTTGTCTGCTGTTTCATTCAGCTACACTACCTATACTACACTCACCCTCAGAAGGCACCGAGCGGCCATCTGAAAGACTGACCTAACATCGAGGCTACAGGTCAGGAGATCAAAAGCCTGCAGATCCCAAGATGCTGCTGTATCGTCGGCCCAGCACTGGCACAGATCCCTGCCAGCCAACCCAGGTCTCCCAGCAGGCAGAAGCAAGCGGGTCAAGCTGCTCGAGGTGCTGCGGACCACATTCCCAGTAGCCGGACTGACAACAGGGAGGGGGTGTCTGGAGAGCCAGGACAGGCGGAAGGAGCGGGTTTCTGTCACAGCCCTATATATTTTGTAGAGGTCGGCAGGGCTGGGTCCTGGATGGACAATATGTTTCACCCCTATTTGGGTTGTGGACCCTTTAAGGGCAACCACAGGGTTAATCTTCCTGTCCAGGAAGAGTTTTAAAGCCAGCAGCTCCCAGAGAGGATGGTGGGATTTCAGGAAAAGGAAAGTAATCAGTGGAAGCTGTGTGTTTGTGTTCCAAAAGCAGGAGACGTGCTGTGCCTTGCTGGAGAGGCTTCTACATACTGGGGAAAGGATTCCCTAGGTTTGGGACGGTTTAAAGCGTTGGTGAGCCACTATTATTTCTCTGTTTATTTGTGCTGAAGATCAGGACTTTGCTTTAATTTCGCTGAACCCAAGCGTGTACTTATTATGTTGCCTTTTTGACTGCCCTGAAAGGGTGAATAAAACTGTTTTGTTTGTGAAAGACATTGTGCACGTGCTCTGTGGGCCCCCAAACGTCACAACTGGTGTTTCGAATGCGGGCAATTTGCTACCCCTCACACGCCAAGCAAGAGGAATTTTTGTGAAAAAAAAAAAAAAAAAATACTGACAATTTTTAAGGACAGTGTTCTGATTGCATGTCCTGGGCTAAGGCTGCACTGAAGTCCACAGCTATGGAGGAGCTCGTTAAGCAGATGGTCTTTGTCAATGTGCAGGCCCAGACTCGCCATGAAGAGGCGATGGCTCAGCAGCAACAAGCCCTGGCACAGGCTGTTGCTGCCCAACAAGAAAGCACCCAATTGCTGGCTGCACAACTTGCAGCACAGCAGGTAGCCACACAGACGCAGATCAATGCCCTGCGGGAGGCCATGCAGCAACTTGCACCTGGACGTGATCAAGCAGTGGTCACTACTGGTAACCATGTCTCCATAAGGGCCAGTCATTTCCTCCAAAAACTGTCTGCCAGTGATGATGTGGAAGCATTTCTTACCACGTTTGAAAGGACTGCTGAGAGAGAGGGGTGGCCCCAAGACCAATGGGCCGGTCTCATTGCCCCGTTTCTGACAGGAGACCCTCAAAAGGCATATTTTGACCTGCCACTAGAAGATGCAAAGAATTATGACCGGCTGAAAGCTGAGGTTCTGGCCCGCCTTGGGGTAACTGTTGCTGTCCGGGCTCAACGTGTTCACTGCTGGAAGTACTGCCCTGACCAGCCACCCCGGTCCCAGATGCATGACTTAGGACAGCTGGTTAAAAAGTGGTTGCAGCCAGAGACCCTGACTAGAGAGCAAATGGTCGAAAGGGTTGTGATGGACCACTACCTGAGGTCTCTACCAAAGGATCTACAGCGCTGGGTCAGCCATGGGGACCCCAAGACTGCAGCACTGGTAGTCGAGATGGTGGAGAGATACACCGTGGTGGAGGACCTGCTCAGACCAACCAGTCGTCGAGGACCAGTCTTGCCACCGCCTGTGAGGCCTGCTTCAGTTCCTCGGAGGGAAGCGTCACTGGATCCGGGAACCAGCACCCCAAAATCATCTTCCTCGGTTCTGCAGAGGCCTGTCGCTACCCGAACTGCTGGCGATATACAGTGTTGGAGGTGTCGCGCCTGGGGCCATACCCGGGCACAGTGTCCGCTACAGGAGGAGCCCATGGAGTGTGGATCCGCTCGGAGAGTGTCTTTCTACACCCTCACAACGTGCACTACCCACCTTGACCTAGAGGGGGGTCAGTTTGAATGTACTGTGTGGGTGAATCACCGCCCAGCCAAAGCTCTCCTGGACTCTGGGAGTATGGTCACCCTGGTGCATGCCCGGGTAGTCGGAAGGCTCGGTCCAGTACAAAGAACCCTCCGGGTTGTCTGTATCCATGGGGATACTCGGGAGTATCCGCTGATCCCTGTCACCATTTCCGCCAGGAACACTTCGGTCACCCAAGAGGTCGGGGTGGTGAGTACTCTGATACATGATGTGATTGTGGGACGGGACTGCCCCTTGTTTGCTGAACTGTGGTGCTTGGCACAAACTGAACTGCCCATCGAACTGGGGAACAATTCAGGGTCACCCCCACCAAACATGACTGTGGACACTGTTGATGAGGAGTTGCTCAAATGTGTTCAAAATAAGAATGTTGTAACTGATGTGAGTGTCCTAGCTCCTCAACCTGAGTTGACACCCAAGGAGGGGAATCCTCTCCCGTGCCGGTTATGGTAGGAGAGGATGAAGAGGAATTGTCCCCTGTTGGTATTACACTTGGGGTGGATGAGGGGGAGGGTTCTTCTTATCCAGTACACCCTGACTTAGATGTGTCCAGAGGTGCATTTGGCAGGGCTCAAATGGGTGACCCGATGTTGATAAATGCTCGCGAACAGGTAACTGTTGTCAGTGGGGTACCTCAAGCACCAGATGCAGAGAAAAGATTTCCTCACTTTGCGGTCAATAATGATCTGTTCTACCGGTATCAGAAATTCGGGGAGAAATTGTGGAACAATTACTAGTACCCCAGCCCTACCAGAGAATGGTGCTGGATCTGGCTCACAATGATGCTCTAGGTGGTCACCTGGGAGCTGAGAAAACCGAGGCCCGGATAACAGACCGGTTTTACTGGCCAGGGATTGGTGCCGCAGTTAAGAGGTACTGTTCCTCCTGCCCTGTTTGCCAGTTAACTGCCCCAGCACCCCATTATAGGAACCCCTTGGTGCCTCTGCCAATAATTGAGGTGCCCTTTGAGCGCATCGCTATGGATATAGTGGGTCCCTTAGAGAAGTCTGCTCGGGGACACCGCTATATCCTGGTGGTTCTTGATTATGCCACAAGGTATCCAGAGGCGGTTCCTTTAAGAAACCCTACATCAAAGGCCATTGCGCGGGAGTTGTTTTTTATGTTTTCGAGAACTGGCCTGCCAAGGGAAATTTTGACAGACCAGGGGACCCCATTTATGTCCCGGGTGATGGCAGATGTGTGCAAGTTGTTCCAAATCAAGCAGTTGCGAACATCTGTTTATCACCCTCAGACGGATGGTCTGGTAGAAAGATTCAACAAAACTCTGAAAATGATGCTTAAAAGGGTTGTGCAGAGAGATGGAAGAGACTGGGATCATTTGCTTCCCGCACTGCTGTTTGCTATTCGAGAGGTTCCTCAGGCCTCCACGGGGTTTTCACCTTTTGAGCTGGTGTATGGTTGCAGACCCCGGGGATTGCTAGATTTGGTAAAGGAGACATGGGAAAGTGAGTCCTCTCCACACAAATCGCTCATTGAACATATCTCTCAGATGAGAGAGAGAATTTCTAAAGTGATGCCTTTGGTACAGGAACATTTGCAGAAAGCTCAGGAGGCCCAGAAAAGGGTGTACAACCGGTCAGCCAAGCTGCGGCAATTTCAGGTGGGGGACCGGGTAGCAGTACTTATACCCACGGTGGAAAGTCGGTTCCTAGCCAAGTGGCAGGGACCATATGAGGTGGTTGAAAAAGTAGGGGAAGTAAACTACCGAGTGCATCAGCCTGGGAAAAGAAAACCATACCAGATCTACCACATAAATTTGTTAAAACCCTGGAGAGACGAGAGGTGTCCGCCATGGTTGGGGTGGGTATAGAGTCTGATGGTGTTGACGCAGTACACATTGCTGCCACCCTGTCTAACCCCAAACCCAAGAAGTTAAGGAGTTTCTGCAAAGAAACAAAGGCATGTTTTCAGGACTACCGGACACGCGTCCGGGATTAAACATGATATTGTGACGGAACCCCATGTAAAGGTTCGGGTAAAGCCGTACCGCATCCCAGAAGCCCATAGAAAGGCTGTTTCTGAAGAGGTTAAAAAAATGCTTCAGCTTGATGTCATTGAGGAGTCACAGAGTGAATGGTCGAGCCCCGTCGTGTTGGTACCGAAGCCCAACGGCACTCTGCGATTCTGCAATGACTTCAGGAAACTTAACGAGGTGTCAAAATTTGACGCGTATCCCATGCCAAGGGTGGATGAATTAATAGAGAAATTGGGTCCGGCCCGTTATATCACCACCCTGGACCTTACTAAGGGATACTGGCAGATACCCCTGACTAAGGAAGCCAGGGAAAAGACTGCTTTTTCCACTCCAGAGGGTCATTTTCATTATAAGCGGATGCCTTTTGGGTTACACTCAGCCCCGCCACCTTCCAACGAGCGATGGATAGGGTGCTCCGCCCCTACCTGAGATATACCTCGGTCTACCTGGATGACATTGTCATCTTCAGTCCAGATTGGGAGTCCCATCTTCCCCGGGTTCAGACAGTTTTGGACGGTTTGAGAAAAGCGGGCTTTACTGTTAACCCTGAGAAAAGTGCGGTAGGGATGGAAGAAGCTAAGTACCTGGGATATGTCGTAGGCAGGGGTCTGGTAAAGCCACAATTTAACAAAGTAGAGGCTATCCAGAACTGGCCACGCCCCCTCACGAAAAAGCAGGTTCGTGCTTTTCTACGTATAGTGGGGTATTACCGGCGGTTTGTCCCCAATTTTGCCTCTATTGCTGCACCATTGACTGACCTGACGAAAGGTAGGAAGTCAGTGATGATTCATGGAATGCCAATGCTGAAGATGCCTTCGAGAAGCTTAAAAATGCGTTGTGTCAGCACCCAGTGCTGGTAGTCCCTGATTTCATGAGGGAGTTCATTGTACAGACGGATGCCTCAAGTGAGGGTTTGGGGGCTGTGCTATCCCAAGAGTCAATGGGGAAGAGCACCCCGTGGTTTTTCTTAGTAGGAAACTGACGGCAGCGGAGAAAAACTATGCTGTGGTGGAAAGAGAGGGCTTGGCCATAAAGTGGGCCTTGGATTCTTTGAGATACTTCCTGTTGGGCAGGAAGTTCCGTTTAGTGTCTGACCATGCCCCATTGACCTGGATGAGGCAGCACCGCCACGCTAATGCCAGGGTTACCAGGTGGTTCCTGTCTCTCCAGGAGTTTAACTTTGTGGTGGAACACAGGCCTGGGAAACAGCACCAAAATGCTGATGCCCTGTCCCGGATGCATTGTGGGCTGTCTACTGTTGCCTCAAACACCTCCGCGTTGAGACAGAGGGGGGGATATGTAGAGGTCGGCAGGGCTGGGTCCTGGATGGACAATATGTTTCACCCCTATTTGGGTTGTGGACCCTTTAAGGGCAACCACAGGGTTAATCTTCCTGTCCAGGAAGAGTTTTAAAGCCAGCAGCTCCCAGAGAGGATGGTGGGATTTCAGGAAAAGGAAGTAATCAGTGGAAGCTGTGTGTTTGTGTTCCAAAAGCAGGAGACGTGCTGTGCCTTGCTGGAGAGGCTTCTACATACTGGGGAAAGGATTCCCTAGGTTTGGGACGGTTTAAAGCGTTGGTGAACCACTATTATTTCTCTGTTTATTTGTGCTGAAGATCAGGACTTTGCTTTAATTTCGCTGAACCCGTGTACTTATTATGTTGCCTTTTTGACTGCCCTGAAAGGGTGAATAAAACTGTTTTGTTTGTGAAAGACATTGTGCACGTGCTCTGTGGGCCCCCAAACGTCACAATTTATATAAAGTTATTAGACCCCTCTGAGGCCCCGTATATATTTATATAAAGTAGTGGTGCACCGATAATTTCGGGCATCGATAATTTCAGCAAAAACACCGTTTCGGTTTCGGCTGATAGTAAATAGCGGACCCGAAAATTAGCGGGCTTCACTTCCAGTCCGCTGCCTCCTGGAATGCCTCCGCTCACCGGGCTGGCTTCAAACAGAAAATCTAGGATGGAACCTCACGCTCACAATGCCTCACGTGACTCCACCCCTCTGACAGCCAGCCAGAAGTGCCTAGGAGCTCGCTTGGCGCTCCCTCCCTATCCAGAACATGTAAGAACTTGCTATTTGTTTATTTATTTTCCATCCATCTGACGTATCTGCAGTTTGAGATGGTGGATGGATGGGTGGGTAGGTAGGCAGGTGGGACTGATATAATACCGATGCAGCCATATTTATTATGGTGTGGGTGTGTTGGTCATGTCGCACTTCCATGATGATTGTTTTCTAATTGCCAATAGCTGCCAACTGACCCAGAATTTTGCAGCTAGTCCCTATATTGCATGCCCTGGTGGTTTCCTATATACTCATCAAGATGTACCTACTAAAGTAGCCGATATTACCGGGTTGGACCCCCTGCCTTAATTCTTTGTGGCATAGATTCAACAAGGTATTCCTCAGATATTTTGGTCCATATTGACATGATTTTGTGACATGGTGCATTATCCTGCTGGAAGTAGCCACTTTTTTTTTTTTTTATCTATAGCTGACCTCTTCCAGTGACTTTTACCACTGATTATTTTCCTTACGCTTCTTTTCCAGATTTTAATTGTACATACACTGGTTGATTTTGGCAAGATTGCTGACATGATTTGATATCCTGGGTAGTGCAGTGTGGAATTATTTCAGAGTTTCCAATAAAGACAGACAATTTGCAATCTGCAATGTTTGTTCAGTTGAAATTTCCAGAGGGGGTGCACTTCCAAGGAATTATTCAACAACTGGTTTAATACACCACCTGAAAACAAAACATGCAACTCAGTTTGTAGAGTACAAGGAAACAAAGCTAAAAAAAAGTACACCAACTGCTAGCACGTCATCAACACCATCTGTCGTGCTGTCTTTGAAAGGGGGGTGACATTTTTGAAGTGACCGTGTGAAAGCATGTGGCCACACAGAGAAAATCGTGGAATTTATTGCTTTAGATGACCAGCCATTCTCTGTCGTGGAGGACATTGGATTTCGTCGGCTCATAGGACACATCGAGCCATGTTACACACTGCCTAGCAGACGTTATTTTGCAGAAACCTGCCTGCCTCAAATGTTTGACAGGATTGCAAAACACATTCTCAAGATGATTAGACATCCCAGCTCTAAGTTTCACCACAGACATCTGGAGCTCCATTGCAAGTTCAACCAGCATTCTGAGCCGAACAGCACAGTGGATTGATGCAGATTTTAAATTGCAAAACATCTTTCTAAATGCACAAGAGTTTGCTAGGTAAGTGGCGTAGTGAGGGGCGCAGAGGGGGGCACTTGCCCTTGGGTGCCTGTCAGGGGGTTGCTGGAAGCAGCAGCGGACTGATGAGTTTCCCTCAGGGGCAGAACTACCGCTACAAAACCGGAACTTCTCTGGCGGGAAAAAAATCACATCAGCATGTCTTCCCCTGCAACTAGCTGCACTGTCCCCTACAGCCTGCTTCCCTGTGTGTGAGGCCAGGAAAGAGACAGGCAGCCTGAGCCAGCATCAGAGGTAAGGGGATTCCCTGGGGTGGCTATTAGTGGGAGGAAAGAGTAAAACGGTTTCCTGGGGGGCACTGTATTTTCCCTCCATGCTCTAATGACACTGCCCCTATCATTACAGCAGACACGGTGCCTGTTACAGCATGGAGGGGAGGCAGAGTGCCCCCTGGCATTACAGCACACACAGTGCCCCCCAGGCATTACAGTACACACAGTCCCCCCAGGCATTACAGCACACACAATGCCCCCCTGGCATTACAGCATTGAGGGGAGACAGTGTCCCCCTGGCATTACAGCATGAAGGGGAGACACAGTACCGCCCTGGCATTACAGCAAACTGCCCCCCTGGCATTACAGCAGACACAGTGCCCCCAGTCATTACAGCATGGAGAGGAGACACATTGCTCCCCTGGCATTACAGCAAACAGTTCCCCCCTGGCATTACATCAGACACCATGCTCCCCGGTCATTACAGCATGGTGGGAGACAGTACCCCCTGTCATTACAGCATGGAGGGGAGACACAGTGTCCCCCGGCATTACAGCAGACACAGTGCCTCGCCACTGTGTATACCACCATGCTGTAATGACCAAGGGGGCACTGTCTCCCTTTCATGCTGTACTGCCATGGGGGGGCACTGTGTCTCCCCTTTATGCTGTAATGCCACGGGGGCACTGTGTCTCCCCTCCATGCTGTAATGCCATGGGGGGCACTGTGTCTCCCCTCCATGCTGTAATGACATGGGGGCACTGTGCTGTAATGTCAGGGGGCACTGTGTCTCTCACCATGCTGTAATGACAGGGGGCACTGTCTTGCCACCATGCTGTAATGACAGGGGGGCACGGTGTCTTGCCACCATGCTGTAATGATAAGGGGGCACTGTCTCCCACCATGCTGTAATGACAGGGGGCACCGTGTTTCTCACCATGCTGTAATGACAGGGGGCACCGTGTTTCTCACCATGCTGTAATGACAGGGGGGCACGGTGTCTTCACCATGCTGTAATGATAAGGGGGCACTGTCTCCCACCATGCTGTAATGACAGGGGGGCACCGTGTTTCTCACCATGCTGTAATGACAGGGGGCACCGTGTTTCTCACCATGCTGTAATGACAGGGGGGCACCGTGTCTCTCACCATGCTGTAATGACAGGGGGCACGGTGTCTCACCATGCTGTAATGACAGGGGGGCACCGTGTCTCTCACCATGCTGTAATGACAAAGGGGGCACCGTGTCTCACCATGCTGTAATGATAGGGGGCACTGTGTCTCTCACCATGCTGTAATGATAAGGGGGCACTGTCTCCCACCATGCTGTAATGACAGGAGGCAGCATGTTTCTCACCATGCTGTAATGACAGGGGGGCACCGTGTCTCTCACCATGCTGTAATGACAGGGGACGGTGTCTCACCATGCTGTAATGACATGGGGGCACGGTGTCTGCTGTAATGACAAGGGGGCACTGTGTCTCTCACCATGCTGTAATGACAGGGGGGCACTGTGTCTCTCACCATGCTGTAATGATAAGGGGGCACTGTCTCCCACCATGCTGTAATGACAGGAGGCAGCATGTTTCTCACCATGCTGTAATGACAGGGGGCACCGTGTCTCACCATGCTGTAATGACAGGGGGAGACCGTGTCTCTCACCATGCTGTAATGACAAAGGGGGCACCGTGTCTCACCATGCTGTAATAACAGGGGGGCACCATATCTCTCACCATGCTGTAATGACAGGGTGTTATGGACAAGAATATGTATCTGCTTTAATAATATTCAAAGGGGAAGAAAAATGCTCATTTTAAGTAGTTAATAGGTCTTTAAGAGCTGAATTAATAAAATTGTCTTTTCAGATAAAACCAAAATGTATCTTGCGTAACTTCGCTGTTTCTGCAGAATAGCTAACCGCAAAGTCATGAGGAATGTATTTCGGTATCAGGAACACAGGTTAGAGAGCCACCCTGCATCCTAGAACAGAACATCCACACACACCCATGATGAAGAAAAACGGCTGACACTTGTCGATGACGCATGGTACCTTGACCTTTAGAAATAGCTGATATTTGATTCTTATATACCGTATTTTTCGCTCCATAAGACGCACTTTTCTCCCCCCAAAAAGTGGGGGGAAAAGTGGGTGCGTCTTATGGAGCGAATGCCCCATGATATGCCTCAGCTCACCTGTCGTCGCCGCCGCGTTAGGCTCCCTCTGAGCGTGCGTCCGGTGGTAGGAAGCTTGGGCACTCGCCTGGGGGAGCCACGTGACCGCGATCTCACGAGATCGCGGTCACGTGGCTCCCCCAGGTGAGTGCCCAAGCTTCCTGCCGCCGGACGCACGCTCAGAGGGAGCCTAACGCGGCGGCGACAGGTGAGCGGAGGCATATCCATGAGCTGCTGGGGCACATCCATGAGCGAGCTGGGGCAAATCCATGAGCTGGGGGACAGTATCCATGAGCTGGGGCATATCCATTTGCTGGGGGCATATCCATGAGCTGGGGGACAGTATCCATGCGCTGGGGCATATCCATGAGCTGGGGGACAGTATCCATGTGCTGGGGCATATCCATGAGCTGGGGGACAGTATCCATGTGCTGGGGCATATCCATGAGCTGGGGGACAGTATCCATGAGCTGGGGGACAGTATCCATGTGCTGGGGCATATCCATGAGCTGGGGGACAGTATCCATGTGCTGGGGCATATCCATGAGCTGGGGGACAGTATCCATGAGCTGGGGGACAGTATCCATTGTGCTGGGGCATATCCATGAGCTGGGGGACAGTATCCATGTGCTGGGGCATATCCATGAGCTGGGGGACAGTATCCATGTGCTGGGGGACAGTATCCATGAGCTGGGGGACAGTATCCATGAGCTGGGGGCAGTATCCATGAGCTGGGGGCAGTATCCATGAGCTGGGGGACAGTATCCATGAGCTGGGGCAGTATATCCATTATTACACTATTTGATTTCAGAATATTTATTTTCCTGTTTTCCTCCTCTAAAAACTAGGTGCGTCTTATAGTCAGGTGCGTCTTATGGAGCGAAAAATACGGTAGTTAATAAAATAATCTGTATGTGCACAATTTTATGCTGAAGTTGACTAAAATGTTAAGTTGACTCCCACTCGCTTACCCACCAAACAGGTTTTTATACAGGTTTTATACCAATCATTAAAGAGGGAGAAGTCACTGGCTTTGACCAGAGAGGCTGCATAGACCCATTCGTTGTCTGTGTGATGTCTTTAAGTGCGCACTTTGACTTACCTGATTTCTCCACCGATTCGAACAGAAACTGGCATCTGAAGGACGGATTTTCATCCATTTCATTTTGGCGCCCAGACGTGGGGAGCTGGGTTACGCCTCAACTAGCGCCACATCCAAGGATTTCCTCGGCGGGGACCACGCCAGAAATGGAGCCTGATCAACTTCGTAACCTCACGGTAAGATACCTTTTGATATCCTGCCGGTGACGTGTTCTGGTCTGCGGTCCCTACCCCGGGAAATCCAAGCGTGGCGCTTGGGAGAGGCATCAAAAGTGGGTTTTATTTAACTTTGCCCAGGTGCCCCGTTTTACTGACCCACGAATCGCATGCCAGTTGTCTGCTTGTTTGTACGTCTGTTCACGGTTCTTTGTATTGACGGCATATTTTCTGATAAGGCATTGTGGTTTGGTTGGTGATCAGAGAGATTATAGTGATCTGGCGGTAACAAGTGTTGTGTACCTGGTTAGCTATCTCCAGGTGGTAACAGGTGATGTAATAAGACGCATACCTGGTAGTAGGACTTTCCTAACAGTAACAGGTGATACATGCTTGGTAGTAGGACACGATATATCTCTGATTGAAGTATAGTTTGATTGACAGTCAGAGGGGTTTTTGTGAGTAGCGGTATATAGGTGATACATTAGGCATATCTAGTAGTAACTCACAGAATATATATCTGGTAGTGACAGGTGACGCGATAAAGGAAGCACCTGTAGGATATATATGCTGCGGTAAAACAGGTGCTAGCTACACCTGCTAACAGGATACTAATTTGAATATAGGGGAGGACGAGATGCTCTATTGTCGTAGTTTAGCGCTAACAACTATATTTGGTAGTAAGACCCGATAGGTGTCGTGGTCTAACGGTAACAGGTATATTTGGTAGAATAAGACACGATAGGTAAAGGTCTATCCTAATTTCTGACTGTTGATAAACTACGTGAATTGTTTAAGTTGATCAGGAAAAGAGCTAACAATCAGGAATGGGTAATGAATAGAGTAACCATGCTGGTTGGATGACCCCATGTAAGTTAGTTGAGGAAGGAACAGGAAAACGGAATTTTGATGAAACTGAAGCTTTTCGGTAGGGTCTGCGGCTTAGATAGTCCCAGACTACAGACAGAGGGATGGAGAAGTATTTTGAAGAATAGAAAAGGAATGTTGACCGATAATGGAATATGGAATGTAGCAGAAGCATGGTATAGAGTTGCAAAGGAAATTGAGAAAGAGGGGTGGATAGAAACAGAGAAAAATAGGAAGGGAAAGACTAATTATTGCTATTACCTCACCCCAAAATCTGAACCCCCTTCTTATGGTGAAATATCAAAAAGGAAAATAGTAAACCCAACGACAACTGCCCAAAAACAACCAACAGGTCTCTACCCTGTCTTACGTATCAATGGGTCATACTACACCCCTCGTCCTGTCATGTCCTCATTAACAAGCCACAAGCCAGGTACCGACCATATCCCCTATTATGCCTCACCTGCCCAATCTGGACACCTCCTTACAGACGGTAGACCGGACCAGTGACTCAGGTCAATTGTCATTGTCCAGCCATTCATATGACTCTGTAAATCATACAGATGAGTCCCTGACGTCTCATGTAGGGTTGCCCATGCCCCAGGTTGCCTGTACCAAAACCACGACCCTCACAACCTTCCCACCCCAGAACCAAGACCTCATGACCTTCCCACCCCACCAAACCGACACCACCTACCCTTTCCACCAAGATGATGGCTGACCAAGCAACTACTAAATGTAATATATATAGGTGTATATAGTGTATGTATATAAAGTATGAGACGAAAAAGGTATAAATTTAATCAGCAGTTGGATAGGGACGCCTGTTCCAACTCGTGTAAATGGTTACAAAATATGATGAATTTTTATAAGTGGTATGAAAGTTATTTTAAACCAGAATCTGATAATCTATAGGATGCAGATAGACATGTGCACAGCACAAAATTTCGTTTTGAACTAATGGATTAGTCCTAAAATGCAATTTATTTAGTTGCTAAAGAAATTCGTTTTCAGTTCTTTAGTATGAAAACTAATTTATTTCATTCATCCGAAAACTAGTGGATACAATTACTATTGTAGTGGCTCCTCAGAGGGCTGAGATCGGTGCTTGTTACAGTATCTCTCACTCTTAGCACAATGTGGGCCATATTACATAGTTGGTGCTAACTTAACCAGAGCTGTTGTTAACTTCCCAGAGCCATTATAGCCTATGGAGGTTTTCAGTTTACAACAGCTCTGGTTAAGTTAGCACCAACATTGTAATATTGACCCGTGTCAGGCAAAGCTGTTACAGTAACTGACTGCTGCTCATCACAGCGCTCAGAGTTTCAGTAAAACTAGCAAATAATATTTTTATATATAAGAGGTTAGAACAATATTATTTCCTTGTTTTACTGAAACTCTGAGCGCTGTTACAGTCAGTTACTGTACAGCTGAGCCTGATACATTGTACTGAGAGATAATGTAACAAGCAGCTGATCTCAGCGCTCACAGCCACTGGATTTAAAGGGCTAAAAAAAAAGGCTCCTCTCTGTATAATGATTAGAGCATCCTCCTGCATTAATTAATACCCTCTCTGTATAATATATAGAACATCCTCCTGAATTAATTAATGTCCCTCTCTGTAAAGAACATCCTCCTCAATTTATACCTTTCTCTGTATAATGTATATAACATCCTCCTGCATTAATACCCCTCTCTACATAATGTATAGAACATCCTCCTGCATTAATTAATGCCCCTCTCTGTATAGAACATCCTACTGCAATTGGCATGTGGAGAGTGCAGAACTTCGGATGTTGCGATGTTGCGCTCTTCATTGCTGGTCTCCTTCACTCATCAATGTAATATCACAACAAGGACTGAAACTAAAATGTAGTGCATTTTATTTTAGTTTCTTTCGTTTTTTGTACTGAGCAGTTTCGTTTCTCTTGAGTCATACGAAAACTAAATTATCCCAAAATTCGGACTAAATCGTTTTAGTACTAAAACGAATGCACATGTCTAGATGCAGATGATAATTTATGAGTCAATGTGAGAAGAGGTTTGGAAAGTGTATAGAGAGACAAGGTGAAAGGAAAATGGCATGTAGACAAATGAATGAAGAAATAGTGCAGAGTTTGGGGGGGGAAGGGTTTTAAAGATTTGTTGTTTGGAAAAAGAATGCGACACCTCATGGTACAAGATGAGGCCAAAAGAGTTAGAAAAGCCTATCCTAGATATGGCAACTACATGTTGCTTTCCAGTAGAGAGCATTAAGAAGGACATGTAGGTGAAGGTCAGAGATGTAAGGCACGGTAAGCAAAGAATGTGGTATTTAGGAAAGTTTCAGTATTATCCAAAAGCAAAGTAGGCAGATGAGACATGACACCTGCTTTGTTTGTGACATGATTCCATTGTTAGGTGCTTGCCAAGAGAATCCACTTGTCCCCTCTGCGTTGTTTACTGTTGTAGTGTATATGACATATGTGAAGTATAAGACGTCTGTATGCGGAATTGTTATTCTTGTAGATAGAAACGTGTGTCTATATTAATTGAGGGATTTTTGCTAACGCCCTACCTTTTTTTATTACTTTAGTAAAAAATAGTTTTATACAGAATATGTGCTCGGGATCGAGAGGCTACACATTCTATAAGTATTGCTCTGCATGACAGAGTGCTACGGAGCCCAATAGAGATCTGTAGATGTTTAAAACCGTCCTCCCTGACGGTTGAGGGATAAATACAAGTTAGCTAATATAAGTCGCAAATAAAGTGTTCAGAAAAGAAAAAAAGGTGAGCTTTAAAATATCCTGTATTATATTGATGTATGTTTTTTTTTTGTGTGGTAAAAAGGGAAGCCAGCCGTAGACCAGAAAGTGAAACTAAAAAGGTTAAATTGATTCCCCTTTTTTTTTTTCGATGAATGTGCAGATGTGTTAACCCTGTAGGGAAAGAAAGAAAAAAGAAAAAACAAATGTACAGCGAGGTTTTGTTACCTCCTGCAATAGCTTATAGGTGCCCGTTATTTTGGTTTATAATGGATAGTATGCAAACTGTCTGTATCAGAATATTGCAGGTTGTTATTTTTAAGGAGAAATGTGTATTTTGTATAGGATTTTCTAGTTAATGACCACCCCCACAGACATGATATGTACATGATAAAGTTACTAATGTCTGAAAAGTTTTGTCCCCCAATTCTCTAACAGCTCAAGATATTAGTTACAACAGTCTGGTGATGCCTGCTGATTAAGTATGGATTACGATAATAAAAAGAAAGACGTTGGCAGCACCGAGCTGGGACGGGCCGTTCCAAGTATTGGCACCGCATGACATTTCTGCCTTCCTCCAACAGACCCAGCCCAAATATCTGTCCTCCGCAAGGCACCTGCACCTGGTATGTTCCGTACTGCTCCCGGATAACGTCACCCTTCCCAGGCTACTCTCCTTCCTTTTCCTGAGGGGGGGGTAATTCTGATTGTGATGATGATAGCCACAAGGCCCCTATGGACTATGGTTCTGATGACTCCCCTGACCCCATATCCCTTCATCCGCTGGCCCCTGTGTGCAATACTCCTCTCACAGCCCCTTACCTGACACTGTATGTGGATGGCTTCCCGCTTCACAGACTATTTTAGTATATATATATATCATACTGGTTGCGCTGTCACGAGTGAATTTTCAATCCTCTACACTTCCCCCCTCGCCCCCACCCTTTCTACGCAAAGAAAAAAAAAAGCGGAACTACTCTCACACAAGCAGCCTGTTTCCTTTATTTACACTGAGCCCAGATACGCATATAGGGTCACTCATGATTTTGGTCTGATTTATGAAAGTAAAAGCACCTAGCAGCCACTCAGACAAAGGAAAAGGAACTCGAGCAGCCAGTTCCATTGTTAGTACAGATTAGAGTTACACACGCATAAATGAGCCCTCACACCTTTAAAAAACATTGATGAATGCCCTCATCGGTCTACACAATCTGTCACCTTTCAAAATACTGTTCGGCATGGCCCCCAGACTAGGGTGCTATGTTCCCCAGCAACTGCCGGAATGAATGCACAAAAGAAACAAAAATGGCTAAAGCCCAATACTTCAATGAAAATTTAAACAATAACATATCAAACCCCATAAATTTTTGGAAAATCATAAGTAACATACAAGCACCCCCCGCCACTCCAACCAGCTGCTTTAAAAGTAAACAACCAAACTGTACAACACCCCCTAGATGTAGCAAATGCTTTTAATAATTATTTTGTTGGATGCGCCACCACCCTCATTGCTAAGCTAGGAAATGAAACGCAATCAGAAAGGCCGCACGAAGGTCAGGACCCACCAACAGTGCAAAAACCCCGTAACCCAGACCTATTCAGTTTTAGGCCTGTGCCTGTCGGTGCCATCACTAAACTTCTCCGTAACCAAAAATGAAATACCAGTCTGGACCTGATCAAATCCCAGCAATGCTGCTGAAAATCAGTGCACCAGCAATTGCTAAACCTGTCGCAACCCTGATTAATGAATCACTGGCAACTGGATACATACCCATACTCTGGAAGACTGCAAGGGTGGTACCTATCCATAAAAGTGGAGACAATACTTTGGTATCAAACTACCGCCCAATATCACTGCTCCCTGTAATGTCAAAAATTCTGAAAAATGTGTCTACACTCAATTACGTGATTATTATCAGTATCAGAACTATTTAACCCCAGATCAATCAGGCTTTCGTCCAAACCATTCAACTACAACTGCCCTTTTAAAAGTTTGTAATGATATCCAAGCTGGCATGGAACAAGGAAATCTAACTGGAGCCATCTTCCTTGACTTTGCCAAGGCTTTTGACACAGTAGACCATGGCATCCTATTACAAAAACTTAAAAACTCTGGTATTGGTGATAGTACGTTAACCTGGTTCCAATCATATGTGTCTGACAGGTCTCAATTTGTGTCCATTTCTGACAGCACTTCCCTTCCCCTCCCAGTCACGTGCGGTGTACCAAGGCTCGATACTTGGCCCCCTGCTATTCACAATATTCATAAACGATCTGCCCAATGTCTGCAAAGCTTCAACTACAACATGTACGCAGACGACACGTAACCTATACCAACAAACCAAATCTCCCGCAGCTGGAGGCCGTGCTGCAAGAAGAATTCACAGGGGTAGAAAAGTGGATAGCAAATAACAAACTTTTTCTAAATACTGACAAAACGGTTACAATGCTCTTTGGAACTGCACCTAAACTACACAAATTGCAAACACCCCATCTATGTGTTGGGACAAAATCAAACGGCACACTGACCACAGTCACCTCTCTCAAATACCTAGGTATGTGGTTAGACCCAAATCTATCTTTTGGCCCCCACATCGAAAAACTCTCATCTAAACTTTACCCCAAACTAGGTGCCCTGTACAGAAACAAATCCTGCCTGAGCCCCGCGGTAAGAAAGCAGATTGTACAACAAATGCTTATGCCAGCCATTGAATACGGAGATGTAGTGTATGCAGCCGCCCCGCAAACACACCTCCAGAAACTTACTACATTGTATAACTCATTCTGTCGCTTTGTGCTACAATGTAACTACATGACCCACCATTGTGACATGTTAAAAGAACTAAACTGGCCATCGCTGGACTCTAGACGCACCCTTCACCTTTCCAACCTGGTGTTTAAGAGCTTTTCTGGGAAGCTACCACCCTACCTGAATATGCTGCTTCCCCAGCAGTTCCCTCATCCTATAACCTCAGATCCAGGACCAGCACCTTACTTGCAATACCGCAATACAAAAGAAAATGGCTCGATCCGCATTTTCCTACAGAGCACCGCAAATATGGAATAACCTCCCAGACGCCGTCAAATCTTCCCCCAGTCTAAAGTCCCTTAAGAGCTCCCTATTAGCATACCTCAATGCAAAATGCACCTGTAAACATGTAATGTAACATAATGACTACATTTCCTCCATATTTATTTTTCTGTTAATCTGTATATTTGGTCCTGTGTTAATATCTTGCATTTTACTATTTTGTATTTCTGTAACCACTCAATGTTCTCGAACCCAGGACATACTTGAAAACGAGAGAAATCTCAATGTATCCTTCCTGGTAAAATCCTTTATAAATAAATAAACTGCAATTACAATCTGACAGTCTGGTAAAATATGTCACCAGTGTTTCAAAAACATTAACTGATATCTATGGTCAGGTGTTCTCTTCCATTCCAGATTCCGAAAGTACCAACGACACGCATCAATTGGTCCCAGGAGACTGGGTACTAGTTAAGAAATTCCTTCAGAAAAACTCCACTTGAGCCCAGATACGACAGCCATTTCCAAGTCCTCCTCACAACAGCAACGTAAAGCTGGAAGGAAAACCCACCTGGATCCACGCTTCCCACTGTAAAAAGACCTGTACACCAGAAACGGACCAGGCAACAACCAAACCATGATTGTGTATATTTTTCTCATTTGGGGGGGCGGGAATTGGAGGAGGGATGGCTTTTATGGTACTACCAGTGGGCATTGCCATAGGGAAACAGATTGTTGCCGCCAAAGAAAAAGCTGCTGCCGAAAACAGACTAACACTCGAGTGGCAACCTATATCTTTAACTATTGTGATGTAAACCCATGCCCAGGCCCCCGCCTGTAGTGTATCCGGAGAAATGGGATCCCACACAACTACGATATATATATATATATAAGCCTTACCAATAGCTATTGGGGACAGGAGTGTGGTAGTTGGGGATCAGTGGGATGGAATACTGGGGTTTCCTGGGGACACAAGCCACAAATCGCCCTAGACAGAAAAGATAATAATGGTAAATCACTTCTTACTCGCATGACACTGAAAATGGCCCCAAACACATGCCCCAACCAAGAATTGCAGAAGTCAGATGATGACGAGGTATTTAAGCCTAGAACAGGGGCAACGGCACTGAAACTAATCCTATCCCTAGTAAATCCTGGACCCGGGGATGCAGGGACCTACATTCTGGGTATATGAGGAAAAGGGGGGTCAGAGAATCCTCGGAGCCTGGGAAAATTCCACCTGCGAGTGTCATGCCCCGCTCTGTGGCCCGCTCACGGTCCGGACCGCCATGCTGGGAGAGATGCTATAATCACCCGAGGTCCCTCGTTGCGCGTTATGGCAAATTGGAATACCTAGTCCACTGGAAGGGTTACGGCCCCGAAGAACGATCCTGGGAACCTGTCACCAATGTTCATGCTCCAGCCAAGGTTCGTGCCTTTCACCTTCGTTACCCATCCAAGCTATCGATGAGGCGCACCCTGGGGTTGCGCCTTGGTGAGGGGTCCTGTCATGCCCCGCGGCCCGGACCGCCATGCTGGGAGAGATGCTGTACTCACCCGAGGTCCCTCATGGCGTGCTGCTCCAAGTTTCCGGTCCGCAGGATGGAGAGAGGAACCCAAGAAACGGCCCACGCCGCCGGCCAGATCCGAATGCTGAAAGTGAAAGCACGCATGCGCGAGTACAAACTTCCCTAAGTAATGTGAAGTCTGGTACTCTGGCGCCCTCGGCTGGCCGATTAGGGGTACTGCTTGACCTCTGTTCTGGAGATCCTCGTATTGCTCCCATTGACCTACCAAAAACTCAGGTACCTCAACTCCACCTACGTTACCCAGGTGAAAGGTATTCCCATGATCCTTTGAACCCTATTTAAATCCGCCGCCCTTCTCAACACCTTAACCAGGTTCTACTGTTGCCTTCCACTTCAGTTTTCCTAGTGCTCCCCGTATTCCTGACCACGTTGCCTTTCTCTGATTATCGACCTGGATTGCCATATCGACTACGCTGCCTTCTTCTGCCCATCGACCCGGATTGCCATATCGACTACGCTGCCTTCTTCTGCCCATTGACCCGGATTTCCATATCGACCACGCTGCCTTCTTCTGCCCATCGACCCGGATTGCTGTATCGACCACGCTACCACCTTCGTTACTATTTGTTATTATTCTGGAACTTTTGTTGCTTGATTTACATTCTTTTTCTATGTGCTACGAATCCCTACTTCTCAAGAAGACCATTCCAGCTGTATCTTTGTTTTGGACTTAAGTTACTTTCCTTGTTTCACTAAAGATTGTTTATTTCTACATGGTTTCCTGAATTCCTTACTCCTTCGGCTTGCTATCGGGTTCCATACTCATACTACACAGGGGTCTCAAACCCTGCATTACAGAAGAACCTGGTTCAACATGGAACCCGCAAGCACAGCTCAAGTCCTTGCTGTACTCACCGAACAGTTGGCTGCCCTAGCCAAGGTGGTACAGACTCTACAGACCAGTCAAGAGACCCTGCTCCACCGAGAAAGAAGTCGTGCGGAGTCCACTGCATTGCCTCCTTCGCCTTCTGGTTCCACCATCCAACAGGCAGAATTACTCGCTCCAGAACCCAGAGCCAATACACCTGAGCGGTTTTCCGGTGATCGCACAAGGTACCGCACCTTTATTACCGCCTGTGAACTTATGGATCCGACTCCGTGAAAGTACGTTCAGCCATTTCCTTGCTGTCTGGAGCTCCACAGGACTGGGCCTTTCAACTCCTACGTGAAGGGAGCCCTCTACTAACTTCCTGGAGTTCCTTTGTCCGAGCCATGAATCCTATTTATGATGACCCTCTGCATTCATCAACTGCATTATCCACCATTCGGTACCTACGACAAGGACAATGACCAGTCGAGGACTATATCTCCAAGTTCCAAGCTGTGGCTGCAGAGACAGGCTTGAACGACGTGGGTCTTAGAGATCACTTCCGTCATGGTCTCTCTGAACAGCTAAAGGATGAACTGGCCCGAATAGGGGTACCCACAACATTGGACGCCATGATTCTACAGTCCCTGGTCCTGGACCAACGCTTCAGGGAACGGCGTCAGGAGAGAACAGCCAGCACTCCTTCATTACCAATTTTAAATGATTATTTTTCTTCAGTATTTATCAAAGAGAAACCTATAACAGGAGACATGAAATTCATTAATAAAAACTTACTAATACAAAGTAACTGGTTGACTCACATTGTTTAATTTCTGCAAAACCTTGTCCTGAATGTTAATAAAGCCCCAGGGCCAGATGGAATTCACCCGCGAGTACTGAGAGAGCTATGTGTTACATAGTTACATAGTTACATAGTCTGAAAAAAGACATGCGTCCATCGGGTTCAGCCTCTCCCACATAACCTACTGCTGTTGATCCAAAAGAAGGCAAAAAACCCAGTCTGAAATATGCAACATACTGGGAAAAAATTCCTTCTTGACCCCAGAATGGCAGTCAGATTTCTCCTTGGATCAAGAAGCTTTTACCCACATATTAAGGGTTATAATATTTAATATTCTGTGTCTTCAGGAAGTCATCCAATCGTTTTTTAAAAGTCTGTACAGACTCTGACCCAACCACCTCAACAGGCAGAGAATTCCACAGCTTTATTGTTCTCACCGTAAAATAACCCTTCCTATGCTTTAAGCTAAATTTTCTTTCTTCCAGTCTAAATGGATGACCCCTTGTCCTGTGTATAGTCCTGTTAATGAATAGGTTATCAGACAATGGTTGATAATGGCCCCGTATATATTTATATAAGGTTATCAGATCCCCTCTAAGGCGCCGTTTCTCTAAACTAAACAGGTTTAAGCTTGTTAGTCTTTCCTCATAACTTAACCCTTCCATTCCCCTTATTAATTTAGTTGCCCGTCTCTGCACTTTTTCTAGCGCTATAATATCCTTTAAGACAGGTGCCCAAAATCACACGGCATATTCAAGGTGCGGCCTGACCATTGATTTATACAGAGGCAGAATTATGTTTTCATCCCGTGAGTGAACTCCCCTTTTAATGCATGCCAATACTTTGCTAGCCTTGGCGGCTGCTGTTTGACATTGCACATTGTTACTTAGTTTGAAGTCTATGATTATTCCCAAATCCTTCTCCTGCTTGGATTTCCCTAACTCCGTACCATTTGGGTATAAATTACTTGCGTGTTCTTCACTCCAAAGTGCATAACTTTGCATTTATCTAGATTAAATCTCATCTGCCATTTAAGTGCCCAGTCCCCCAATCTATCTAAATCCCTCTGCAGCGAAGTAACATCCTGCTCACATTGTATTACTTTTCCTAGTTTTGTGTCATCTGCAAACACTGATACATGACTTTCAATGCCTATCTCAAGGTCATTTATAAATAAATTGAATAGTATTGGTCCTATAACAGACCCCTGAGGGACACCACTTACCACTGGTGTCCATCTTGAAAATGTACCATTTATGACCACTCTTTGTACCCTATCTTTTAGCCAGTTTTCTATCCAAGAACAAGTATTTTCATCTAGACCAATTTTTCTCAATTTGAATAGTAACCTTTTGTGTGGAACTGTGTCGAAAGCTTTGGCAAAATCTAAGTAAATCACATCCACTGCAACCCCCTGATCTATACTTCTACTTACTTCCTCATAGAACGTAATTAGGTTAGTCTGACATGATCTGTGTTTCATGAAACCATGCTGATTTTTGCCAATTACATTATACCTCCCAATAAATTCCTGAATATTATCCCTTAGTAACCCCTCAAATACTTTCCCAGCCACAGATGTTAAGCTCACAGGTCTATAATTCCCAGGCCCAAATTTTAAACCTTTCTTAAATATAGGGACCACGTCAGCTTTTCTCCAATCCTCTGGTACTATTCCTGAAAGAAAAGAATCTTGAAAGATTAAGAACAGAGGTTCACAAGGGCTTGTCAGTGGTCTACTTCCTAAGTGGGCTATTTTCAAGTGGAGTTTAAAAACAGGAATTCTACCTGTACTGGTCTGTGGTTTGTATCTCTAGAGGGAGAGAAACCTCTGGTTTATTTATCAATTTGTTTAGTGTCTCCTTGATTTTTTTTTCCGCTTTATTTATTTTTTTTCTGTTGTGCTTTTTGGTTTTTTTCCCCTGAGTGGCTGGTGGCTTGTTAATTCTCTACAATGTGTATTTGGTTCTACCTCCGCTTATCTGACCATTCCTGTCATCCTGCAGTGGGGAGATAGAAGTGTTAACGTTTCCGCCATCATAGACTCCGGAGCCAGTAACAACTTCTTCGATCTCTCCCTCGCTACCTCCTTAGCAGTTCCCACGTGACCCAAGATGACTCCCACGCCTCTGCAAATGGTAGACGGAAGAACTCTATGTACCGGCCCCATCACTCATGAAAATACTCCTCTGTTGCTGCTCATCGGAGCCAAGCACAAAGAGCAACTTCAATGGGACATTGTACCTTCCCCCTTGTTTCCTTTGGTTCTAGGGCTTCCTTGGCTTCGTACCCACAACCCTTCCATCAACTGGTCCTCGAATACCGTCTCTTTTTCCTCTCATCACTGTCGACACTTCTGTATGAACGGATCTACCACTGAAAAGATCGGCTTTTCCACCTACCCGTCTTCTGAACTACCAGCTAAGTATTCTGACTTCCAAGATGTGTTTGAGAAAAAAGGGGCTGACACATTACCCCCACACAGAGAATATGACTGCCATATCGATCTCCTTCCGGGAGCACCCATACCCCATGGGCACATCTATAACCTGTCTGTTCCCGAATCCCAATCCTTGAAGGAGTACATTGAGGATAGGCTCCAAAAAGGATTCATATGTCACTCCACTTCACCTGCCGGGGCTGGCATCTTCTTTGTTGGGAAAAGAGATGGTGAACTTCGTCCATGCGTTGATTTATAGGGTACTGAACGCAATCAAGATACGTAACCGCTACCCGCTACCATTGATCCCAGAGCTATTGGATCGAGTGAAGGATGCTTGTATCTTTACCAAGATCGATCTTCGAGGGGCCTATAATTTGGTACAAATGAGACGAGGGGACGAGTGGAAGACCGCCTTCCGTTCTCTAAATAAGCATGCTTATTTAGATTTCAGTAAGGCTTTTGATACTGTTCCGCATAGAAGGCTTATCAATAAATTGTAATCTTTGAGCTTGGATTCCAATATTGTTGAATGGATTAGGAAGTGGCTGAGTGACAGGCAATAGAGGGTTGTGGTAAATGTAGTTTATTCGGCGCAAGGTCTTGTTACCAGTGGGGTACCTCAGGGGTCAGTACTTGGACCCATTCTCTTTAATATTTTTATTAGTGATATTGCAGAAGGTATTAATGGAAAAGTATGTCTTTTTGCTGATGACACAAAGATTTGCGACAGGGTTGACATTCCTGGAGGGATCAGCCAAATGACAAATGATTTAGGTAAACTAAAACAATGGTCGGAGCTGTGGCAATTGAGTTTTAATGTGGATAAGTGCAAGATAAAGCACCTGGGACGTAAAACCCCAAGGGCTGAATATAGAATATTTGATACAGTCCTAACCTCAACATCTGAGGAAAGGGATTTAGAGGTTATTATTTCAGAGGATCTAAGGGTAAGTAGTCAATGTAATAGAGCAGCAGGAAATGCTAGCAGAATGCTTGGTTGTGTAGGGAGAGGTATTAGCAGTAGGAAAAGGGAAGTGCTCATGCCACTGTACAGAGCACTGGTGAGACCTCACTTGGAGTACTGTGTGCAGTACTGGAGACCGTATCTCCAGAAGGATATAGACATCTTAGAGAGAGTTCACAGAAGGGCTACTAAAATGGTGTACGGCTTGAAAGAGAAAAGTTACCAGGAAAGGCTTAATGATCTTAACATGTACAGCTTGGAAAAAAGACGAGACAGAGGAGATATGATAGAAACATTTAAATACGTAAAGGGAATCCACAGGGTAGAGGAAGGGAGTATATTTAAAAGGAAACAAAGTAGCAAAACAAGAGGACATAGTCTTAGATTAGAGGGGCAAAGGTTTAAAAGTAACATCAGGAAGCATTATTTTACTGAGAGGGTGGTGGATACCTGGAACAGCCTTCCAGTTGAAGTGGTAGAGGCCAAAACAGTAATTGAATTTAAGCAGGCATGGGATAGGCATAAGGCTATCCTAAACAAAAGATAAATCCAGGTAAAGTATCCATGTAATTGGGCAGACTAGATGGGCCGAAAGGTTCTTATCTGCCGACATTTTTCTATGTTCTCGATACGGTCACTTTGAGTATCGTGTCATGCCGTTCGGCTTGTGTAACGCCCCAGTCGCCTTTCAACACTTTCTTAATGACATTTTTCGTGACATCCTACATACCTTCCTGGTGATCTAGCTGGACGATCTACTGATATTTTCCCGTTCTATCCAAGAACATGAACAACACGTCCGACTCGTCCTATCTCTCCTCCGCCAACATAAACTATATGGAAAGATCGAGAAAAGCACCTTCGAAACACCATCCATTGAATTTCTGGGATACATCCTGTCACCAGGACACGTCGAGATGGATAAGACCAAGGTCAGGGGAATCCTTGATTGGCCAACACCCAAAGACAAAAAGGCGGTCCAACAATTCATGGGGTTTGCCAACTTTTACCGGCGCTTCATCCGATCTTTCTCCCACCTTAGTGCACCCATCTTGTCTTTAACCAAAAAGGACGTGCGATTCTAATGGACCAAAGAAGCTCAACAGGCCTTTGAGTTTCTCGAAGAAAGCTTCCCCCGAAGCACCGATTCTTAAACAACCAGAGATTCACATTCCGTATTACTTGGAGACAGACGCCTCTGATACTGCCTTAGGAGCAATTTTATCTCAGAAATCCGGAGCCAAGAACCTCCTGCACCCGGTGGCCTTTTACTCCAGACGCTTTAACCCGCCGAATGGAACTACAGCATAGGTGAAAAAGAACTCCTAGCAATTAAAAGCGCTCTCGAAGAATGGAGACCCCTTCTCGAAGGAGCAAAACATCCGGTAACAGTATTCACCGACCACCGCAACCTGGAATATCTCCGCACCGCCAAAAGTCTCCGACCTCGACAGGCCAGGTGGGTGCTCTTCTTTGCTCGTTTCTCGCTACACATCACGTATCGACCCGGAACAAGAAACGGAAAGGCAGATGCCCTTTCCCGTCAGTACGACTCAAACACCCTCACTACCACAACCCAAGACGACTCCATCCTGCCTGGCGGCTTCTTCTGTGTCACAAAAGGGGCACTGATGGAACATATACAAAAGCACAGTCTACATCCACCAGTCAACATCCAGGGACTCGTCCCCATCAACGGATTCCTGTACCTTGAGAAACAGATATATGTGCCTCCTGAGGTCCGTCTACAGGTGCTACAACATGCACACGACATCCCAGCTGCCGGACATGGGGGTGTCAAGAAGACCACAGATGCCGTACAACGATACTTCTGGTGGCCATCCACCAAGAAGGACGTCGCCGCCTTCGTTCTTTCCTGTCCTGTCTGTGCACGTAACAAGCAACCACGTGTTCATCCTGCCGGTCTTCTACAACCTCTGGCCCCTCCGTTGCATCCATGGAAGGACATCTCGATGGACTTCATTGTGGACCTACCTCCCTCACGTCAATACACAACCATCCTTGTAGTGGTGGACCGCTGTACCAAGATGGCCCACTTTATACCGGCAATAGGCCTCCCTACCGCTGCTCACACGGCTACCCTTTTTATCAAAGAAATATTTTGACTCCATGGCACCCCTCATTCCATCATATCAGACAGGGGGTCCCAATTCACGTCTCGCTTCTGGTCACAGATGTGTCGTAGCCTATGGATTACCAGGTGTCTCTCTTTTGCCTTTCATCCACAGAGCAACGGCCAAACTGAGCGGACGAACCAGATGCTGGAACAATACCTTCGCTGTTACACCACACATCTCCAAGACGACTGGTTAGACGTTCTGCCAATTGCCGAATTTGCCTATAATAACCAGGTACACTCGTCGACTCGCCTTTCTCCTTTCTATGCCAACTATGGATACATCCTAGTATCCTGCCCAACATACCACTCAACACTCCTGTTCCTGAAGTATCACACCAGCTAAGGGCCCTACGCCTCCAGCTACGGACATTACGTCCTCAACTACAACTGGCCCAAGACAACCAAAAGAAATATGCAGACCGTAATAGAAAGGCTGCTCCGGCATACGCACCTGGGGACAAGGTGTTGCTGTCCACCACTCATCTCCGACTGGACTGCCCGTGTAAAAAAAACTGGGTCCTCGCTACATCGGCCCGTTCTGGGTTCTCAAGATGGTCAACTCCGTGGTCTCATAGAAATTAATCTACTATCAATTCCCTAATGTAGTTTGATCCGCTGCACTTACAAGCAGCTCTCTGCTATCCCTGCAATACTTACCTGAACGCTCCCAGCAAGGAGACCCAGAGACTCTGCTGTGGTCTTCTGCATCCTCATTCCCTGTATAGTGGATCCCTTCTCTAGCCCAGAAAGCGTCACACACACACCATGCTTCAAGCTGGAAATCCTCTGATCAAGTGGGGCTCTGTGCCTCTGGTCAGCTTAATTTAATTTACAATAGCACAATGCCCAGTGGCCAACTGGCTGTACAACAGAAAACCAGTTTGCCCAGTAATTACATTTACATATCAAAAGGACAGGGGAGTGGACTGGGATGACCAACCAGCCCCCTTACATGACTCATCCCGGAGTTATGTAAGCCATGCCTGTCCAACCATCCCCCATCACTGTCAGTATGGACCCCATTCAATACTGATCAAATCTGATCAATATTAAGTGAAGATCAGTCTACTCGTTCTTATGGATTTGTGACATATATCTGCGGAGACATTCAGTTATTGTCTGTACACGGTACGAGTGTACAGACAAGGCTTAAATGTCTTAAAAGCAGGTATGTATCCAGAAAGGGATAGCCGAAACAGAGATATAATACTTATCTCTCGTTATGCAGACTTCACTTCTCCAATGTGCATAGACATTGAGAGGTAAGGAGCCCAGCGTATTGCACTTAGTACTCACAAACCGCCAAACGCCTACACACACCGAGAACACGTCTCTAAACCCAAGAGAAGGTTTTCATACTGACGGTTTTGCCGCTGGTTCTGATTAACCCAAAATACACTCTGCTAGAGCGATTCTCAGTTTAATCCAAACACAGGGAGACAGATGACAATTTATAAAAACACACACATCCTAGAATATAATGTCCACATAATAAAATTTCCACAACAGTGGCTGCTCATTTAATTCTTCTTTCCGCCTACAGGATCCACCCTGTCTTTCATGTCTCCCTCCTAAAGTCTTGGTGTGAGAACCCTTTTCCTGGACGATACACTGAACCAGTCACTCCCGTATCCGTGTCAGGAGAGGAGGAATACGAAGTCTCGAGGATCCTGGATTCCCGACTCTGTTATGGCAAATTGGAATACCTAGTCCACTGGAAGGGTTACGGCCCCGAAGAACGATCCTGGGAACCTGTCACCAATGTTCATGCTCCAGCCAAGGTTTGTGCCTTTCACCTTCGTTACCCATCCAAGCCATCGATGAGGCGTACCCTGGGGTTGCGCCTTGGTGGGGGGTCCTGTCATGCCCCGCGGCCCGGACCGCCATGCTGGGAGAGATGCTATACTCACCCGAGGTCCCTCGTGGCGCGCTGCTCCAAGTTTCCGGTCCGCAGGATGGAGAGAGGAACCCAGGAAACGCCCCACGCCGCCGGCCAGATCCGAATGCTGAAAGTGAAAGCACGCATGCGTGAGTACAAACTTCCCTAAGTAATGTAAAGTCTGGTACTCTGGCGCCCTCGGCTGGCCGATTAGGGGTACTGCTTGACATCTGTTCTGGAGATCCTCATTTTCCTCCCATTGACCTACCAAAACCTCAGGTACCTCAACTCCACCTACGTTACCCAGGTGAAAGGTATTCCCATGATCCTTTGAACCCTATTTAAATCCGCCGCCCTTCTCAACACATTAACCAGGTTCTACTGTTGCGTTCCAGTTCAATTTTCCTAGTGCTCCCCGTATTCCTGACCACGTTGCCTTTCTCTGATCATCGACCCGGATTGCCATATCGACTACGCTGCCTTCTTCTGCCCATCGACCCGGATTGCCATATCGACTACGCTGCCTTCCTCTGCCCATCGACCCGGATTGCCATATCGACTACGCTGCCTTCTTCTGCCCATCGACCCGGATTGCCATATCGACCACGCTGCCTTCTTCTGCCCATCGACCCGGATTGCTGTATCGACCACGCTACCACCTTCGTTACTATTTGTTATTATTCTGGAACTTTTGTTGCTTGATTTACATTCTTTTTCTATGTGCTACGAATCCCTACTTCTCAAGAAGACCATTCCAGCTGTATCTTTGTTCTGGACTTAAACAATCTTTAGTGAAGCAAGGAAAGTAACTTATTTCTACATGGCTTCCTGAATTCCTTACTCCTTCGGCTTGCCATCGGGTTCCATACTCATACTACACAGGGGTCTCAAACCCTGCATTACAGCGAGACATGTACCTTGCCCCGGACTGGGTCCCTCCACATCAGCAGTCCAACCCTCTTAAACGCCATATAATCTCTTCCAATGGTATAGTAGCCATCGCTAATACCACATTCGAGGATACTGTGGCCATTGAAACAGAATACTCAGATATGAATGTTTGGTTTGAATGGATGAAATATAGCGCTCAGTCCCACAACAGAACCAATTGCTATGTGTGTGGTAGTGCTAGGCCTCATCTAGGTACGGTACCTTTTAATATCCCCGAGGATATCGAGGAATGTTTTCTCAGTTTGTTTACCAACAACACCCTAAATCACGATGCTTGTGAAGAATGGAGGGGGTATTTGGACTTCCAGACACAAAACCCTAGACCCACATAGAGTATCACTATCTACCCCGGGAACTACACCTGTTACTCCTCTTGGGGAACCGGTGGCCGGGAACTTCACAGAAGGTTATTGTGCGCGGTACAGCGCTGTGGAGAAGGAGAAAGTGCAAAACTAGGTGATATCCCTGGGAGATGTTTATTGAATCTGTGGTGACCTGCGAGTCCGCTCCCGCTTGGCAGGTGCATGGGATGGTGAGTGTGCTCTCGCTAAAGCCATCATGCCCCTCCACATCCTGCCCTTTGATGATGATCTACCAATAGCCCACACCCCCGGACTCACTAGACAAAGGAGAGAGAGCAAAACCCGTACCTGGCAGTTTAACATTAAGTTAGAGCTATTAATTCATTATCGCTGAGATCACCATTAGACGTATTAAAACCTTATTTATATTTTATTCACAGTATTGGGATTAGTTTAACCACCTGGTTAATAATATATTATATTATATTTAATACTGGATGTATTGTCATAAGATATTTTGGACAGCTAAATTAAAAGACCATTATGATTTCCTGAGTACATTATTAAAAATACACTAACTCCAGTTTTAATTGAATGTGACCTGCAGTATCATAAATATATCAGGGCATTTACTTACTCCTGAAAAATAAGAATTGTGATCACATAATAATATACGATACGAAATATTAGAATACAAAGTATTCATCACTTAGAACAAACATTCAGGTATCTGGCGTAGAATATCTTTATGAAAACAGCACAGTGATGATTCTTCTATGGATGGAAACCGCCTAAGGGTAGCCGGTGGTTCTCTTAGTTCACTTGTCCACATGGATAATATGAAAAAACAGAACAAAATAATCGTGCAGAATGTTTGTATAAATTCCAAGAGAAGGTTATATAGTGTTTACACTCACAAATATGGACCCCGAACACTGGCTCTAAGTGGATCAACGCATTCGGGTATTTAGGTTCTTTGCTTGAGAAGGTGGCCCATACTCATTCATGGAAGGAGATTCTTCTCACATGCAGCCCAAAAAGAGCAAAAGACAAGAGAAACTTTCTCGTGCAGATCTCGTGAATGTGATAGCATATAAAGATATATATAAATTGCCAACTCACATGTGTTGGAGCTTAAGGACCAAGCTCGAGGTGTGCGCGCGTATGGACTTATTGTAGGTTAAGTCCAAAAAACCTTTGAAACTCCCAGGACTTCCAAAGAAACGGGGATAAGATAAATAAAATTAAAAGAAATTTATTAAAACATAAAACAATACCATTGGCACTGCCTAGTAGCCAGAACACGTTTCGCCAGATCAACTGGCTTCATCAGCTGGTTTACAGGCTGAACCACTGTGTGAGTTCATATAATGTCTTAAATTGTCCCCATCTGTCCTTGATTACCAATTAGGCGTGTGTTCCACGCCTCAAAACCCAGTTGTCTCGGATCTGCGGCGGGCGCCGCCATCTTGCACATGCGCTGTTCTCCCTCCATGCGTTCCACTGTGCGGGTCAAACCACTGAACTGGATATATCCTGCGTTCCACTGTGGTTCCGGCGGTTGACTTCTGGTGGTGCAGTTTCTTGATTCCTCCGCAGCGGCCGGACAGTGCAAGAAACCCCATAGAGGGAGAATAATATAAACCATATGTCACCAATGTCCATAGAGCCCCTGATCCTCCCCAATTGTACACCATTCGGGGGATGTATATATATCAGTGGGAAATAAACTATATACATGCCTAATGATCGCAGACTAGTATAAATTTATCGTGTACAATATTACCAATATAGTCTGTGTGATGCTGATAATGTATTAACAATTGTGCAATCAAAGGTGTCATATACCCTATTGAACGTAGTAAAAACTAAAGTGCATTATTAATTGTTTATAAAGTGAACAGGTGATTAACCCTCACATAGGGATTCTATGGGAATATATAACGTTACATTTTAAAACCCAACTAAAGTGTAGTAATTATGTATTTAAAGCACCTCATATCATGGTATCGCTAAAAATAATTAAAGTGCATTATAAAGTGACTAAGTACAATATATATATATATAGTTATAATGTACAATGGTGGAAAATTCCTACTAAAGTGCATACTAAATCAATATCCCTACATTGGGGAACAGTATTCTAGATCTTGAAAAGGGGTGGTGTATGTACGGTATAGTGTTATCTAAACCGCAATATATATAATATAATGTAGTGATGGGGACCCCCTAATATTTAAAATACCCCATATTACCGTGTCTTTAAATGGATAAGTGCATTATAGCCTCAGTTGTTATAAACACTTAGTTCTATACTAGGAAATGTGACAAAATCTCCAGTAAAGTGCATAATGTGTAGATTTACCCTACAATAGGGAATAATATGTAATTAAAACATGATTAAGTGATATCTAAACTACTTATAAAATATAAATGGTGAATATAGTAATAAGAACTACCTAAAGGGTGGAATACACTGATTAAATTTTTTAAATTTTTAATTTTGACTACATAATTGGTGGTGTAGAATAGATGATTAATATAAAATTCCTTTATAATAATAGATGAGCCATAAAGTGCAATTGTAGACTATAGTGTTTTCCACACAGATAAATTATGGTACAAGACTAAACTGGTATATATGTAGGTAAAATAATCCGCTGCGGAGGAATCAAGAAACTGCACCACCAGAAGTCAACCGCCGGAACCACAGTGGAACGCAGGATATATCCGGTTCAGTGGTTTGACCCGCACAGTGGAACGCATGGAGGGAGAACAGCGCATGCGCAAGATGGCGGCGCCCGCCGCAGATCCGAGACAACTGGGTTTTGAGGCGTGGAACACACGCCTAATTGGTAATCAAGGACAGATGGGGACAATTTAAGACATTATATGAACTCACACAGTGGTTCAGCCTGTAAACCAGCTGATGAAGCCAGTTGATCTGGCGAAACGTGTTCTGGCTACTAGGCAGTGCCAATGGTATTGTTTAATGTTTTAATAAATTTCTTTTAATTTTATTTATCTTATCCCCGTTTCTTTGGAAGTCCTGGGAGTTTCAAAGGTTTTTTGGACTTAACCTACAATAAGTCCATACGCGCGCACACCTCGAGCTTGGTCCTTAAGCTCCAACACATGTGAGTTGGCAATTTATATATATCTTTATATGCTATCACATTCACGAGATCTGCACGAGAAAGTTTCTCTGGTCTTTTGCTCTTTTTGGGCTGCATGTGAGAAGAATCTCCTTCCATGAATGAGTATGGGCCACCTTCTCAAGCAAAGAACCTAAATACCCGAATGCGTTGATCCATTTAGAGCCAGTGTTCGGGCTCCATATTTGTGAGTGTAAACACTATATAACCTTCTCTTGGAATTTATACAAACATTCTGCATGATTATTTTGTTCTGTTTTTTCATATTATCCATGTGGACAAGTGAACTAAGAGAACCACCGGCTACCCTTAGGCGGTTTCCATCGCGCCACCAGATACGTACTGTAATGTAAAGTTCTGTGTTCTTCTTTTTTTTCATATTCATTTAAGATTAAATACAACTCCTTTTGTTAGAATGTTTTATTGCCCGGTGTCTGGTAAACTCAGTTATTGATCTTGGTATCCGGTAAACGAAGCGGAACATTGCAATGTGTACTGATGATGTGTGTTTGAGTAAATGTCCTTCAATTTCAATAGCTATATCGATATTGGTATCGAATGATCTCCCATCTAGCTTGATCAGCATCAGCTGCAATGAGCGTTGGCATGCATTACTCTGGCAATTTTCACCTAAATTAAAGAGCCTTGAAAAAATGTTAATAGCCTGTCGGGGTTTAAAACTTGCACCGTTAGAACTTACATGGTTAACACTTACATGTTTTTCTTTACAAGTTTAAATATATTGTTATGGCTGTAAAGTTCAGCAAAGGCACTTCCATAGTGTGTCAATATCTCTCTAAGAATGACATACAATAGACAAAGAAGAAACTAGACAAGCAGGATGAAACAAAAGTCGAACATAGCAAAAAAATGACTTCCTTGACTAATCACTCCCCCTTCAATCACCTTTTATTCACTGGCTTCCGTCATGTTCGTCACTCACAGCCAGACACTGATCGCCTTCTATCAACATTCACAAATACTTAAGATTTGTGAAGTTTTTAGAAAATTTAAACAAAAATAAAAGGAAGCATCAACCCCCCTCCTCTTTCTCAGAGCAGTAGGGGGTAAGTGGAAGTTAATGCAGCTAATCTCGGTAAAACCACAATATCCCCACTTTGGAAAAAGAGACCAAAGGAATCTTTTTCCAAATCATTAGATTTCCGAAGAGATCAGCCTTGGTAAGGGATTGTATACGCAATAATGCAGGTTATTAAGCTCTTGATCTATTTGATTTTTCTCTTTTCGTCCTGTAAAAGAAAGAAAATCTATACTATAATACAGTAAGACAAGGAATACAACACAGCGCTAAAAGATCTGAGTCAGCAAGAAAGTGGGTTAGATACTTGATATGTCCACAAACAATAGTCCTTATCTTCAGGAGCAGATCTTCTTAAGGATAGAGATGGGATGTGTACTGCAGGAAAAAACACAGAGAACCAGAATTGCGCAGTATGACAGCACCCGGAGTGAGAATAACTTGTATCGATGTTTAACTCACATTCTGGGGAGCCCACAACCGGCTCTCAGGAATATAGCAGACAGGGACTTCTAGCAGGCGCCCATAAACCCTTCGATTCACTTCTCCGGGATTAACCAAAAGGAGAAAACTGCAAAAAAAAATTGACATAAAAATAGTTAGACAATTAAACCCTTAAAATCCAATTAACATAAAATTAACATCAGGTGTATAGATTGTGGCACCTGCCCTTTAACACATTGCAATTCCTTTTAATATCCACCCCAAACCGCAACATATAATTAAGGCTCTTCCTTAATAGCATATGTGAATCGCATCCGCCATTTTGCGCATGCGCACTAGCTCCGCGCTTCACACTGAAGCGCCGAGTTCACAATATTGCGCCCACCATTTCGCGCATGCGCATTGGCTTCGCGTTCCACCTTGGAACGCGGAACTCCAATCCCACAGTGGCAATGTAGCGGGGAAGGAGGACGGCGGCACCAAGACTCCCCATAAAGAATCCGGCGCATACACGCCAAACCCTTCCTTGATATTCACACCACTCCACCCCACAAAGAAAGAAGGGGGGAAGCCCATGCCGCACCCACAAGCCGTCACCTCCCTTCACACATGGATGAGTGCGCCGCACCACACAACCAATCGGCCCCCAAATATGGCAACCAACACCACTCAACACAGGAGACAAATCCAACATAAGTAGATTGTCTCATGTACAAACGCAATGTACATACACAAAGGTGAACATTACTCTGACCTATCACCACATAAGTTATTGTCCATATAACCACTACATGTGAAATAATGAAATAAAGTGCCATTTATAAAAGTGCATTATGTATTCTACATATTAAAATGTTAATTTGCAGACTTCTTATTAATTCTTTAGTTATACTTATACTTAATTTATAATATATGATATATATTTCTATGTGTTCCATGTACAACAAAAATGAGGTTTTTGTTTGTTTCAATGGCCATTGCAACGTAAGCCCACTCGCCACTTCAAGGCACCTCTTTAGAGTGGGTACCTAACAAGCGCAGATGACACTCTTTTTCCTTGTTATGTTTATACATTGACTGGGCTGTTACTCCTGGCAGTTGCTGCCGCTCCGAAAATAAGTGAGTATGAGCGTGACGCCATTTTTTCTGTATTTATGTATATAATGCTTGTAACACCAGTCCGTCGTTCTGCAGCTGTTCCTCTTTCCATGTTTTTGTTTCTGATCCCAAATGGGAAGTGTTTGGTGCGTGTATAAATAAAAGCCACCATCTTTGTCTCTCCTTGGCTGAAAAGCAGCTGGAGGGGCTTGGAGCTGCTCAGTAGAACGGCCTTTTGGTTACAATTGTTAGGTACCCACTCTAAAGAGGTGCCTTGAAGTGGCGAGTGAGCTTACGTTGCAATGGCCATTGAAACAAACAAAAACCTCATTTTTGTTGTACATGGAACACATAGAAACGAGCGCAGATGACACTCTTTTTCCTTAAAAGGAAATTATGTACTTTGCCAATTATACATTTAAAAATATGCTCCAAATGGGACGACTTGTGATTTCCGGTGTCAACATCCGGAAAACGAACGAAAGAATTACAAACTACGCATGCGCATCGGATTAGCGAGAGCGGAGCACTACTGACTGGTTCATAACAGAAACGAAAATCGGAAGTAGTGATGATCCGATGCGACCAGGTCAATCGTATCGACTAAGTAATTCACGAACAGGAAGTATATTTAAACAGCAATAACGAATAACATCCCATTACCGACTGAGGAGGCTTGCAGAACGCAAGCGAAACGCGTTTCGGATTTTTTTCTTTTCGTATTTATTTATTTGTTTTTTGTTCTGTATATTTTCGGATTTTGTTCCCATCGGATTTTATACTTATTAAATTTTCTTTTATTTTTATGCCTAATTTTCTTTTATTTTGGAAGTTTATCTATCTCATAGAAACATAGAAACATAGAAAGATGTCGGCAGATAAGAACCTTTCGGCCCATCTAGTCTGCCCAATTACATGGATACTTTACCTGGATTTATCTTTTGTTTAGGATAGCCTTATGCCTATCCCATGCTTGCTTAAATTCAATTACTGTTTTGGCCTCTACCACTTCTACTGGAAGACTGTTCCATGTATCCACCACCCGCTCAGTAAAATAATGCTTCCTGATGTTACTTTTAAACCTTTGCCCCTCTAATCTATGTCCTCTTGTTTTGCTACTTTGTTTCCTTTTAAATATACTCCCTTCCTCTACCTTGTGGATTCCCTTTACGTATTTAAATGTTTCTATCATATCTCCTCTGTCTCGTCTTTTTTCCAAGCTGTACATGTTAAGATCATTAAGCCTTTCCTGGTAACTTTTCTCCTTCAAGCCGTACACCATTTTAGTAGCCCTTCTCTGAACTCTCTCTAAGATGTCTATATCCTTCTGGAGATACGGTCTCCAGTACTGCACACAGTACTCCAAGCGAGGTCTCACCAGTGCTCTGTACAGTGGCATGAGCACTTCCCTTTTCCTACTGCTAATACCTCTCCCTACACAACCAAGCATTCTGCTAGCATTTCCTGCTGCTCTATTACATTGACTACTTACCCTTAGATCCTCTGAAATAATAACCCCTAAATCCCAACCCTCAGATGTATCAAATATTCTATATTCAGCCCTTGGGTTTTTACGTCCCAGGTGCATTATCTTGCACTTATCCACATTAAAACTCAATTGCCACAGCTCCGACCATTTTTTTAGTTTACCTAAATCATTTGTCATTTGGCTGATCCCTCCAGGAATGTCAACCCTGTTGCAAATCTTTGTGTCATCAGCAAAAAGACATACTTTTCCATTAATACCTTCTGCAATATCACTAACAAAAATATTAAATAGAATGGGTCCAAGTACTGACCCCTGAGGTACCCCACTGGTAACAAGACCTTGCGCCGAATAAACTCCATTTACCACAACCCTCTGTTGCCTGTCACTCAGCCACTGCCTAATCCATTCAACAATATTGGAATCCAAGCTCAAAGATTGCAATTTATTGATAAGCCTTCTATGCGGAACAGTATCAAAAGCCTTACTGAAATCTAAATAAGCAATGTCTACTGCACCACCTGTGTCTATTATTTTTGTTACCCAATCAAAAAAATCAATAAGATTAGTTTGGCATGATCTCCCTGAGGTAAACCCATGTTGTTTCTGATCCTGTAATCTATGTGTTTTTAGATGTTCAACAATCCTTTCCTTTAACATGGTTTCCATTAATTTCCCCACTACTGACGTAAGACTAACTGGCCTATAGTTCCCAGATTCCTCCCTACTACCTGCTTGTGAATGGGCACAACATTTGCTAATTTCCAGTCTTCTGGGACGACTCCCATTAGCAAGGATTGGTTAAATAAATCTGTTAACGGTTTTGCTATTACATCACTGAGCTCTTTTAATAATTTAGGGTGGATCCCATCAGGCCCCATTGATTTATTTGTCTTTACTTTAGACAGCTGCTGTAGAACCTCCTCCTCTGTAAACTGATATGTAATTGTCTCGTTAGTGTTTCCTCCTAACTGAGGTCCCTTTCCTTCCTTTTCTTCTGCAAAGACTGAACAAAAATATTCATTGAGGCAGTCAGCGAGACTTTTATCCTCTTCTACATACCTTCCTTCCTTTGTTTTTAATCTAACTAATCCTTGTTTTACTTTTCTTTTCTCGTTTATGCATCTAAAAAATGTTTTGTCCCCCTTTTTTACTGACTGAGCTATTTTCTCTTCTGCGTGTGCTTTGGAAGCTCTTATAAATTGCTTTGCCTCTTTCTGCCTAATCTTATAGGTTTGCCTATCTTCTTCACTCTGAGTTGTTTTATAATTATTGAATGCTGTCTTTTTGTTCTTCACTATTTTGGCCACTTCTGCAGAGTACCACAGTGGTTTCTTCCCTTTTTTGTTTTTGCTAACAAGTCGAATGCAATTGCCTGTGGCCTTCAATAATGCTTCTTTTAAATAATCCCATTTCTCCTGGACATCCTTTAAACTCCTCCAGTCTGATAATGACTCCTTCACACAAAGTCTCATTTTAGAAAAATCAGTTTTTTTAAAGTCTAAAACCTTTGTTTTTGTGTGGTGCGGCTCCATCTCTGTTCTTATATTAAACCATACTGACTGGTGATCACTAGATCCCAAATTTTCACCTACAACAACGTCCGATACCAAACCTCCATTTGTGAGTATTAAATCCAATATGGCCTCTGTACGGGTCGGCTCCTCAACTACTTGTGTTAGAGATAATCCCAGTAGGGAGTTTAGAAGATTTGTACTCCTGGTGCACCCAGCAGTTTTGGTTTTCCAGTTCACATCAGGAAGATTAAAGTCCCCCATGATAATAACTTCCCCCTTCATTGCCATTTTGGCTATTTCCTCAAGCAGCAGATTATCTAGCTCTTCTACTTGTCCAGGGGGTCTATAGATCACACCTACACGAGCTACTGTATGATTGCCAAATGTTAGCGTAACCCAAACTGACTCTATGTTCACCTCGCTCACTTTTATTTGGTTCGTTTTTATGTTGTTTTTCACATACAGGGCCACTCCTCCTCCTTTCCTACCTTCTCTGTCTTTTCTATATAAAGAGTACCCCGGTATTGTTATGTCTCAGTAACCGCAACTAAATCTACTTTTTCAGCTGCCATCATTGCCTCCAGTTCATTGATTTTATTGACTAAACTGCGAGCATTTATAGACACAACTCTGAGCTTGTCCTTTTTTTCCCCGCATGTTGCTTGCACCCGCCGATTTAGTTTTGGGGGACAATCAGGCAGATTGTTTTTTACCCTTTTGTCCCCCACTCCTAGTTTAAATATTCCTTTGTGAAACCTTTGAACTTCTCACTGAGAACATATGTTCCCCTATGAGTAAGATGCAAACCATCTTTTTTATACAGTTCCTTTCTGCTCCAATTAGAGCTATCATGGGACACAAAGCCAAATCGTTGCTCTCGACACCATTCCCGAAGCCACAAATTAAATTCCCTATTGCGCATCTGCCTATCCTGAATGTTATGCACAGGCAAAACTTCAGAGAATGACACAGTGGACGCAATCTGCTGTATTTCACCTCCAAGAACACAAAAATCCTCCTTAATCTCAGAAAACTCATTGCTAGCCAAGTCATTTGTCCCTAGATGGACTAGAACATCCACTTCCCCTTGCTGCTTTGCTTGTTTGACAATACTGAGAATACGTTTCTTGTCTCTACGAGCAGTAGCCCCAGGAAGACATCTCACCAAACCACTACTCTCCAGCTCCACACCTCTTATGATAGAATCACCCAGCAACAATTGCCTTCTATCATGTCCCACCTTTTCCTTATTGTTCTTGGTTGCAGTCCTGCATACCTTAGGCATAGGGGATGGTGGTTCCTCAACTATGGTGTCTGAGCCTACTTCCGTCTCACCACTACACTCTGAAAGTGCCTCAAAAGAATTAAGAAGAGCCACAGACTGTGGGGCATGCCTTATATCCACAACTCTAAGTCTACCAGATCCTACAGTAGTCCATCTGCCACTCCTAGGAGGCCTCTGTGGCACTACTTAGTGTGTTATAAATTGTCATACTGTACTACGCAATTTATTTTTCTTTTCATATAGGGTGATGATATTATACGATCAGATTTCCGAATAAGAAGGTTCAACCCTATGCTGATTAATTTAAAGCTAAGTCATTCCTTGTTTACAATTCCCATCAACATATGTACTGCGCTCCCTTAAATACATTCATTTGTATTTTTTTGTTTGATAATTGGTAAGGTGACAGGTACACCCAATAGGTGAGCAGCATTATAGATCACCAGTTCATTATAAGAGATCGCGCCGATACTCTGAACGTCTTTTCGTTCTATTTTTGACAATATCGATATAGCTATTGAAATTGAAGGACATTTACTCAAACACACATCATCAGTACACATTGCAAGGTTCCGCTTCCTTTACCGGGTACCAAGATCAATAACTGAGTTTACCAGACACCGGGCAATAAAACATTCTAACAAAAAGAGTTGTATTTAATCTTAAATGAATATGAAAAAAAAAAAGAAAAATACAGAACTTTACATCTTTATGTTCAGAAGAATCATCACTGTGCTGTTTTCATAAGGATATTCTACGCCAGATACCTGAATGTTTGTTCTAAGTGATGAATACTTTGTATTCTAATATTTCGTATCGTATATTATTATGTGATCACAATTCTTATTTTTCAGGAGTAAGTAAATGCCCTGATATATTTATGATAGTGCAGGTCACATTCAATTAAAACTGGAGTTAGAGTATTTTTAATAATGTACTCAGGAAATCATAATGGTCTTTTAATTTAGCTGTCCAAAATAGTCTTATGACAATACATCCAGCATTAAATAGAATATAATATATTATTAACCAGGTGGTTAAACTAATCCCATTACTGTGAATAAAATATAAATAATGTTTTAATATGTCTAATGGTGATCTCAGCGATAATGAATTAATAGCTTTAACTTAATGTTACACCTAAAATGACTAAATTCTTTATATAAACCAGGTGTAAAGGAAGGAATTGCGGGAAGATTTCAGTTGGTTTTATTGAGAATTATTTGGCTGCTGATTATATTTACCATATATTTTGATGGAATTTTATTTTACTGGAAATGTTTTGCTTAATTGACCACTAAACAAGAACAGAAGTGTATAGAAATATTTTGTTACTAAATGGGTGTAGGGCGCACGATGGCTGGTCTTCGGGCTAGAGTTGCGCATATACTTTTTTTTTATAATGAACTGAGTCAGATGTAGTATGACCCTATGGGTTATATACAAAAGAGGCTGCATGAGGTCCATAGCCTGAGGGAGGTTTGGGGTTTTATTTTTATTGGACTCCTAGGGAAATTATTAGCGTATAGTATCTGTGTTTCTTTTTGCTACACTAACATGCTCGTCTCTGTTGCAGTTGTGTGGTTGTCTGCAAGATGAGTGAATCTTTTCCATCTACACCTCCTCCCTGGGCAAAATCATCAACAGCTTTGGCTTCAATTACCACCTCTATGCTGATGACACTCAGATCTACCTCTCTACCCCTGATCTCTCTCCCCCCCTGTCCTTTCCAAAGTCAGTGACTGCTTATCTGGCATCTCCTCCTGGATGGCCTCCCACCACCTAAAGATCAACATGTCTAAGACTGAGCTCCTACTTATTCCTCCCTCCAATGCCTCCCCACCTCCTGACTTCTCTATCACGGTGGAGGGTATCACCATCTCCCCATCAAACCAAGTTCGCTGTCTTGGAGTTACACTTGACTCTGCTCTTTCCTTCATCCCCCACATCAAGTCTCTTTCCTCCTCCTGCCGATACCAACTGCGTAATATTTCCAGAATTCGGCCATTTCTTACCGCTGTCACCACAAAACAACTCATACACGCCCTGGTAATCTCCCGACTCGACTATTGCAATAATCTCTTATCTGGCCTCCCTCTGTCCCGCCTCTCCCCCCTACAATCCATCCTGAACGCCTCCGCCAGGCTAATTCACCTCACCCGCCGCTCTGTCTCTGCCGCTCCCCTCTGCGAGTCCCTTCACTGGCTCCCCATCCACTGCAGAATTAAGTTCAAAATCCTTATCCTTACCTACAAAACCCTCACTAACTCAGCTCCCCAGTACCTGTCCTCACTAATCACCAAATACATCCCAGCCCGCTCCCTAAGGTCAAACAGTGACCTGCGCCTAGCTTCTCCCCGCATCACCTCTTCCCATGATAGACTGCAGGATTTCTCACGCGCAGCCCCCACTCTCTGGAACGCTCTCCCTCGTACTGTCAGACTTTCCCCTAACTTCTCTTCCTTCAAACGTTCCCTTAACCCTTTCACTGCTGAGGCTTTTCACACCTCTGTGCTGAGGTCATTTTTACCGGTTTTGCTCATCATGTTTAAACGTGTTTTGAAGGCTTATTTTAGTATATTACCCAGGCATATTATATATCGTTCTTTCCATCAGACTCGGTAGATTCATAATATGTCATTATTATATGTATACGTTATGTCATGTCTGTATATTATAACAAAAAATGCAATAAAATATGTATTTTCAATAATTTACAACGTGTAAAGTGTTTTTTTCACATTTTAACATGCGAGCAATTGCGGTTATATTTTATATGGGGTGCGCTTGTTAAAAAAATTAGAGATGGGGTCTCGTTACATTTTGTTTTGGGGAAAATTACGCGATTTTTAACAAACGCACCGCATACAAAAATCGTTAGTGCAGCATCATTGTTCACATTATAATTGAAATGGGAACAATATTGCTGCATTAACGAACCAAAGAAAAGGAAAAAAAAATGTTTATTTTTTTTTTTATAATTTTTTTAAATATATTTTTATTTTTAATTTTATTTTTTTTTTAAAAACTTTTTTCACATTCGAGTTTGGTATCGTTGGAACGGCCATGCTCTGGCCGATCCAACCATACCAAACATTAACCCCTAGCTGCCACGGATCGGGAGATAGGGAGTTCATTGGAACTGCCTATCTCCACCGTTGGTGGCAGTTAGGGTTAACTCTAGGACTGGCGTCATCGTGCTATGCACGATGACGCCAGTCCTCAGGGGGAGTTCCCGGAGGCGATCCAAGCTCCAGGAAAGGATCGCGAACCGGCGCTTTTCAGCGCCGATTCGCGATCCAGCTCCCCAGGGGTTAATGCCAGGCACCATTTGGAAGGGCAGGCTGTGCCCTTCCAAATGGTGCCTGGGTTAACCCCCGCAACGCCGCCGATCGGGAGGGAGAGAGGTCTGAAGGACCTCCCCCCCCTCCCTTTCAGGCACCTCCTCCGCACATGCGGGGGGGGGGGCGCCTGAATTTGGTGTCATCGCGCTGCCGCGATGACACCTAATTTCAGCGGCTGCAGTTCCAGGATGCTGGGCTGACATCGAGGATGTCAGCCCGCACCGGGGGGGCCAGCAATCGGCCGGAACCCGGCCAAACGCTGACCCCAATGGGAGGACGCGCTCAGTGCGTCCTCCGCATACCAGCAGTAATGCGGAGGACGCGCTGAGCGCGTCCTCCGCATTGAAGTGGTTAAAACGTTCCTATTTAGGGAAGCCGACCCCCCAACTCACTGACACAACCATCAATCACTCTCACCTTACAGTCCTCTCCTCCTGTTTCCAACCCCAACCCTCCCAGATTGTGAGTTCCTACGGGAATAGGGCCTCATCTCCTCCTGTACTGTTTGTCAAATGTTGTTCAATGTATTGTAACCCTGTCTATACTGTGCTTATTGTACAGCGCTGCGGAATATGCTGGCGCTTTATAAATAAAGAATAATAATAATCTGTTTACTTGTCCCCAACTGTTTTCCTTTTGCTGTGTTGGCGTTTGCCATTGTTTTCATCATCATTTTTACCAAGAGCCTGACAGTCATCAAGTACGCACTGACTGAGTCCTGAGTGGATTGTGGACAGATCACAGGTGAGGCACGGCCAGCATACAAAGACCTAGAGAGTTCCAGTGGGAGCTCAGGTCCTCTCATTTCCATGACACACATGGTCACAATGATGACTATGAACTCACAATGTGATGTCACTGAGAGCCGATTGTCCGCCCAGTACAGATAAGGACATTTCTGCTGGTTTGATGTCGATGCCACCTTCTCCTGACTGCTGACTCCAACCTCAAAGACTCCACTCTGAAACTCAAAATCGCCTACACTGGGAAACAACAATATTTCTCCTCTTTTCTTCAATAAGACTGTGTCCTCATTTTTGTTACGATAACTCCCTTAGATAAGGCTGAGAGGGTGAATTAGGAGAATGAGAATGCATCTTCTGTGAGTAGGTGCATGTATGAAGTTTGTAGAGTGAATCTTAGTACAAGGAAACACAGATAAAGATCTGACTCCTGACAATTAGTATCAATGCTTACTTTTTACTAAAATGAGGTTACGTAAATCATTCTTTTCTTGTTTAGTGGAATTTATTTGGGAAATAGAATTTAACCAGAACCCATGGACTAAGTGTCTGATGGATTTGACTGCAATTTTTGGTCTGGGTTCATGGTTCGGTTCCTTAGGGATGAAAATCCTTAACATAGTACTGGGTATAATAATGCTTTTGCTTTTCCTAGTAATTATGTACAAGGTAATATGGTTATAGTGAAATGTTACTCCCTCCTGCGAACCCTGACCATACTGCACCCCGCTTGCTTTCCCCTATATAGTGCGACGCCTGACCAGGTCCTGAGCCTGGAAGGGAAGCCGACGGTCCTTTGGACCCACGAATGATTTGTATGGGAAGACCCCCGAGTGAACTATCCCATGGACACTATTCTCACCCTATTCTCACCTTATATTTTGTATTTATTGGTTGTCACTTTCTGTGACAAAAGAAGGGATTGTAAGGGATTTTATATCCAAAATCATAAGTAATTGAGATCTTCAATTCATTGCTTGCTTCTTCCCCAATTGTCCTCAGGCCATGTGTCCCAACTCCCCCTTGTGCCTGTTAAATCCTGCTCTACTGTATGGGAGACCCCACCCGGCAATACCCTGAGGCAAATTCCTTATAACCTGTTTCTCTGTGACACTGTGTACACGTGGAAGTCTCTGATTATCACATCCGCTCCTCCATTTTGTATGTAAGGCATATATACTCCTGACTGTTGATGAATACAATTTCAGTTTGAAGGACATGGCAAGTTGTGTCTGTGTCTCATTTTGCACAAGCGCGCGTTCATCAATGCCTGGGTACAGCAAATCCTGACAGGTAACGCAGATGGGGGGACACATGGAGAATGGAGATGGAAAAGGAGAGCCGTTCAGACCTAACACTATACATTGCATATACTTACACAGTTTATGGCTTTTATTTTATTTTTATTGCATAATGGTTTAGATAGAGTTGTGTTATATTTAGCAGGTAAATATTGCTGCAGAGACTTAGCAACTAAATTGTGTTGTAGAAGTTCTGCTTTTACATATAACCTTCCTGAATACCAGATATTGCTTTGTTGTGGATGCTATCAAGTGCATTTGGGGCTCTGTACAATTTTGCTTGTTCCAAGCACATGTCTGTCCACCATTTTAGGACGCAGCATGGCAACCACGTGTCGGCCATTTTAAGCCAAGGGCTGGTGGCCATCTTGGTGCTTAATGCGGTCAGTAACATGTGCTCAATTAATTGTACAACCTTTGGTGCCCATAATTCATCTAAAATGAAGCAATCTATTTTAAAAGGCATATCGCGCAGGATTATCACCTGAAACGATATTCGGAACCAAAACAAGTGGCGAGGTTTCAACAGTCTTCCAGTAGAAGTGGTAGAGGCCAAAACAGTAATTGAATTTAAGCAGGCATGGGATAGGCATAAGGCTATCCTAAACAAAAGATAAATCCAGGTATAGTATCCATGTAATTGGGCGACTAGATGGGCCGAAAGGTTCTTATCTGCCGACACTTTCTATGTTTCTATGATATCTACCGGATAACTGGACATAATATAAGTGAGTTTAAATAAGCCTGTGTTTCCACCAGTCGGCTTAAAATCGCTGCAGTCCTATTAAAAATGCCTTTCTTTGCAAAGAAAGTGTCAGGAAATATTTCTAAAGATGGTTCTATTCCTGCGTGGGTGAAATATTGTGTAAGCACTGAGGTTTGGGTAGATATAGTGGCCATCGAAACAGATTTAGAAACCAACCATTTTAAATGTGATATATAGCCTGACCGTTAACCCCTTTAATGCTGAGCACCCTGTAGGGAAAAAAGTTATCCAACATGACCATAACATTAAAAAGGTAACTTTGGAAAGGCCAAGCTCTGCTCTTCCCAATGTCATGTCACCTTGACCGATCATGTGCGATGCACAGGCACTGAGATGCAGTGCTCCAAATGACCCCTTTGCCATGTGGCTGCAGAGAAGCAGGCAGCGCAACCCCTCCCTCCCTTCTTGTGGGCACGCTGATCCAGCAACTCCGATCACTGGGCCTGGCAGGGTGCAGCTGCTAGGGGTCAGGGTGAGGAGCTGTTGGGGGACAGGGGGAATTATTGGGGTTAGGAGGGAACAGAGCAGAACTATGTCCCTATAACGTTGGGGGCTTCCAGCCTTTCCGGTGTACTTGACGGCAGCATGTCTGATGCTGCTCGCTCACCAACGCCCGGTTTAAATTGAAACAGGCAGGGAGGTGGCTGCATGAGGCGAGGCTTGAGAGGGGGGCGCGGTCTGGTGAAGGTCTTTTAAAAACCAACAGTTCCTTCTAAGCAGTGCCAGATCGTGGTTATCCATACCTGAGCTCCTTGTACCTGAATTCTCTTGTGATTTAACCTGTCATTGACCTCTGCTTGTTTTCTGACTATTCTGCCTTCCGTTGCCCTAGACCATTTCCTTGTACTACGCTTCTGCACTGATATCTACCCGGCTATTCCATTTGACTATTCTATACTCTGTATTCCTGATTCTGGCTCATCTGACTACCCCCGTGTTGCTGACCTGGTTTTGTATTATGACATTGTCTTTGATTAACCCTTTCTGTCTAGCTAGTATACCTGGCCAATTCTAAGGACCAGACAGTTAGGGATTCTTTTACGGCTACCCTATTGGTATCTTTTGGGCTCTGTGGAGTGTTGGGCTTTAAGGACTGCGTGGTGGGATCCGGGAACCGTGACATTACGATCTGGCCACTCTCCTTTTTCTGCTATCTATATGGTTTTTTCCCTCCGGCTCTACCGCTTCAGTTTGCTGAACAAGCCATCCCGGCTCTCAATGAACATCTAATACAACTACAGGATATTTGGAGACAGATTCGCGAAAACATGGAGCGCAATGTTGCTGTCCAGAAACGCAAGGCTGACAGGCATAGGTTACAAGCTCCTTCCTACAACGTGGGGGATTGAGTTTGGTTGTCCACTAGGAATGTGAAGTTGCGGGTGCCTTCTATGAAAATGGCACCTCGGTTTATCGGTCCATACAAGATCATTCACCGCGTTAACCCTGTGGTTTAGGCTCTTGCCCTTCCTAGACATCTTCGCTTGCACAACGTCTTCCACACCTCCCTACTGAAGCCTTTGTTGTGTAACAGGTACACGCTGGTCGTTCCTCCTCCTCCACCTGTTCAGGTTGATGGAGAGACGGAGTATGAGGTTAGGAAAGTTCTGGATTCTAGACTGTTCAGGGGTGTTCTGCAGTACCTGGTCGATTGGGTGGGTTATGGTCCAGAGGACCGGTCCTGGATTCCGGCTTCCAACATGTCTGCCTCTAGGTTGGTCAGGGCGTTCCATGCCTCGCACCCCGATCACCCTGGTGGTCGTCCTGCCACTCGCCCCGGTGGTCGTCCTGCCACTTGTCCTGTTGGTCGTCCGGTGGCCTCCCGTGGAGAGGGGGTACTGTAACATTGGGGGCTTTCAGCCTTTCCGGTGTGCTTGACGGCAGCATGTCTGATGCTGCTCGCTCACCAATGCCCGGTTTAAATTGAAACAGGCAGGGAGGTGGCTGCATGAGGCGCGGCTTGAGAGGGGGCGCGGTCTGGTGAAGGTCTTTTAAAAACCAACAGTTCCTTTTAAGCAGTGCCAGATCGTGGTTATCCATACCTGAGCTCCTTGTACCTGAATTCTCTTGTGATTTAACCTGTTATTGACCTCTGCTTGTTTTCTGACTTTATGCCTTCAGTTGCCCTAGACTATTTTCTTGTACTACGCTCCTGCACTGATATCGACCCGGCTATTCCATTTGACTATTCTATACTCTGTATTCCTGATTCTGGCTCGTCTGACTACCCCCGTGTTGCTGACCTGGTTTTGTATTACGACATTGTCTTTGAATAACCCTTTCTGTCTAGCTAGTATACCTGGCCAATTCTAAGGACCAGACAGTTAGGGATTCTTCTACGGCTACCCTGTTGGTAGCTTTTGGGCTCTGTGGAGTGTTGGGCTTTATTTATAAAGGATTTTACCAGGAAGGATACATTGAGATTTCTCTCGTTTTCAAGTATGTCCTGTTTCAAGTATATAAGGACTGCGTGGTGGGATCCGGGAACCGTGACAGTCCCTCTACCTGTATTATACCTGTGGGAGTGCAGTGGGGGAAGCTGTCCCAGCCCATCAGCATGTACAGCCAGCAGAAAGTGGGGTGGGGTAATTGACAGCATGTGGCCGAAACCCCTAGAGCTGCTGGACAGATGCTGTACAGAACTGCATGTCCAGGGCGTCGGCACAGGCATTTAAAATTCCTATAGCCATTTGCCAACAGTAAATGGGCTGACAAAAGCCCAGGTGCCAGGTGCAAATTCTATTTGCCATTACAACCTGATGCCTGGGATTTGTCAAGCCCTGCATTAGATGAATGAATGAGTAATCCCAGAAGCTTCACGTGTGTGTGTGTGTGTGTGTGTGTGTGTGTAACATGTATGTTTGTTATTCTGTCTCCCCATTCTGTAGCGCTATAGAACTTGTCATCTGAAACATAGGCCAGGAAACTGGATAAAGTGAAAACACCTTCACACACATTACTGCCCCTCTATAATTTTGCTTATTCTGTTGGACTTTTGTGCTACCCTAACACAGTCAGGATGGGTCTGGAACAGTCCTTGTGCTAGGGCAGCAGAGAACTGAGGCCAGGTCAGGAATAGGAATAGTCCTTGTGCTAGGACAGCACAGGACCAAGAATAAGGAAAGGACAATCTGTAGGGATCAGTAAGGGTCCAAAGAGCTCTCTGGATCACCAGCACTAGTGCCACGCCTGCTCCTGCGTTGCAAGCTGATAAGATTCTCCAGATACAGAGTACAGTTCTAGGGTAGAACGTCTTGTGGTGTCTGGGCATCCGTATCACAGTCGCGCAGTCATACTATCTAGAAATACGTTTGGTGTTGTGCATGATTTTGGAGACATATGGAAACGTAGAAATGTGTTTTTGTTTTATTAATTAACTAGGTGGAATTCTGCCCAGAGGACAGTCTATTGTTGTTGTCGCCAGCTCAGAATTCATGTCCACATATTTGTTTTTCAATGTCCTACCCAAGAGTATCTCTCTATATAAATGCGTTTGTAATGCGTCTGTCACCATCCCACCCGCAACAGGAGGGCTGACTGAGCAGCTCTGATGGGTGCGCACACAGCTGACAGCACATTACAAAGGCATTTATAAATTACAGCAGGTTCCTCTTCCCTCTTAGATTGTAAGCTCACGGGAACAGGACCCTCAGATTGTAAACTCACGGGAACAGGGCCCTCTTAGATTGTAAACTCGTGGGGCCCCTTAGATTGTGTTGGGTTTGGGCAGCCATTTGTTTTGTAGCGTATACATTATGCATATATATAATGGCACGTGGTATGCATGGCATGTCAGGCTGGCAGTTAGGCACACTGGTATTATGACACATTGGTATTATGCTGGCAGACTGGTATTGTGCATGGCAGACTGGTATTGTGCATGGCAGACTGGTAATATGGTTGACAGACTGGTAATTAGGCTGGCAGACTGGTATTGTGCATGGCAGACTGGTAATATGGCTGGCAGACTGTTATTGTGCATGGCAGACTGGTAAGGCTGGCAGACTGGTATTATGGCTGGCAGACTGGTAATGTGCATGGCAGACTGGTATTGTGCATTGCAGACTTGTAATTTGGCTGGCAGACTGGTATTGTGCATGGCAGACTGGTAATATGGCTGGCAGACTGGTATTGTGCATGGCAGACTGGTAATATGGCTGGCAGACTGGTATTGTGCATGGCAGACTGGTAATATGGCTGGTAGACTGGTATTGTGCATGGCAGACTGGTAATAAGGCTGGCAGACTAGTAATATGGCTGGCAGACTGACTGGGGGAGACTCTGGGCAGGGGGAATCTGTGAGGGACACAAAATCCAATGCATTGAAGAGGCGCTGTGCACTGTGTGCACAGCGCCTCTCCTACGCTGGTTGCATGCGCAGAAGGGTTTTTTGGCGACGGACATGCCAGCCCTTACTGTATTATGAAGGAAGAGAAAGGGGTGAAGCGCCCACCGTAAATTAGGATCTATCCCACTCGCTGAATGTTGTGTGTGGGGGTTTCTCTAAATACCCAAAAGACAATTGGACAAGGAATACAACACAGCGCTAAAAGACCTGAGTCCGCAAGAAAGTGGGTTAGATACTTGATATGTCCATAAACAATAGTCCTTATCTTCAGGAGCAGATCTTCTTAAGGATACAGATGGGATGTGTACTGCAGGAAAAAACACAGAGAACCAGAATTGCGCAGTATGACAGCACCCGAAGTGAGAATAACTTGTATCGATGTTAATTATGTGTATCGGAGGACGGTCACCGCTGGAGGATCGGGGCTTGCAGCGTTTAAACACATGGGTAGCTGCGTGCGGCTCGTGCCGATTTTTTTTTTTTTTGCAGGCGGCCGACACGCGCAGCTACCTGTTTGTTTAAACGGCCAGTTTCAAATGTCCGTCGCGCATGCGCAGACCGCTTTTGGCGACGGACACTTGAAGGCTTACTCTTTTATAGTATAGATATTTACAATAAACATTCTTTATATTCTTTAGCCTTTACCTCCCACAACATTTGCATAATCTATTGTTTTAACACATCAGATTAAAAGGCAAACACTATCACAGACTTCTTGAATCAAATATGCAGCCAGATAAGGGGAAAAGCCCTGTTGCATAAATTACACAGCAGTAAAGCTTGTTTACTGGCTATACAAAAACACATTTACCTACAGGTATATAAGTATATTTTAAACTAAAGTTACGCCATTTTACACTAAACTAATTTAAACTAAAACCAAACAATGTAATATATATTTAAAATCACGCGATACAATTGACCATAAAGTCTCTTGGGGTTTGAAGCATGGAGCGTTACATCCGCTCCATGACAGATAGTACCGCAGAATCTTGTAGGCTGTGGCAACAGACTGCCCCAATGATAGGGGCAGAGTCAGTGTTCGGTGCGTTGCACAAACAGTTTACATCCTGTCCTCGTCACCCACCTGTACAGAAACAGACTTTCGTCCTCTTCCGCCTTTCACATTCAACAACTGTTTCTGCAATTTCAGGATTATTTTTGGTAACCCATTGGCAGTGATTGGACCTCGAATACCTTTCAGCAATCGAAGCCTCCGCAAAGCTTCTGGAGCAGAATTTGCATACCGTAACAACCTACAAACGCCCCCGGTGGTGAAATATATTTTTTGCGTGTATGTTCTTCCCATGGCGTCATTAAAACGTGCTGCAAGTTTGGTGACTGTTGTTTTTGCTGTAGGTGCTTGGAATAGGTGAACTTTATTTCTTGACGCCGGGTATAACGGACCCATGTCTTTTACTGCAGTGTTGGGAAAAAGGCTCCATGTTTGCTTCAGTGTGGAAATTATATAAAAATGTGATTGTTGTGTTCGTGTTTACTCTACTCTTGGGAGGAGCAGTGTGCTGTGATTGTTGTGGTGTTCATGTTTACTATTCTCTTGGGAGGAGCAGTGTGCTTTCCTGGTTTTTGTTTTTAACCCCAAATGGGAAGTGTTTGGTGCGTGTATAAATAAAACCCACCAAACACTTCCCATTTGGGGTTAAAAACAAAAAAAATGGAAAAAGGAACAGCTGCAAAATGACAAACTGGTGTTACAAGCATAATGACACGAGCGCAGATGGCACTTTTTTCGCTTGTTATGTTTTATACATTAACTGGGCTGTTACTCCTGGCTGTTGCAGCCGCTCGTGTGAGTATGGGTGCGACGCCATTTTTTCTGTATGTATGTATATTATGCTTGAAACACCAGTTCGTCATTTTGCTGCTGTTCCTCTTTCCAGGTTTTTGTTTTTAACACCAAATGGGAAGTGTTTGGTGCGTGTATAAATAAAACCCACCATCTCTCTGCTTCTCCTTAGCTGAAAAGCAGCAGGAGGGGCTTGGAGCTGCTCAGTAGAGCAGCTTTTTGGTTACATTGGTTAGGTACTCACTCTATAAAGAGGTGCCTTGAAGGGGCGAGTGAGCTTACGTTGCAATGGCCATTGAAACAAACTAAAACCTCATAGTGTTTTGTTGTACATGGGAGTACATAGAACGAGCGCAGATGACACCTTTTTCTCTTGTCATGTTTTAGACTATTATTAGATTTCAAAGAACTTCTAGCCTATCAGCATACAGATACACTTCCAAGTCAAAGTTTAACCACACGGTTTAACAAACACTTATTACCTTATATGGTTTACAAAAAATCTTTTTCCTATCTCCCCGCTTCTGCGCACATTTTCCTGCACTAAATATACCAGGAAGTCATCACATCCTCTTATCCTACAGAAGGAACAACTGTCTATGCAGAATTCAAAGAAATATAATGAAGGGGGGGATTTCACGGCTCATTTTATAAAACAGTTTTTTTTCAAGATAAACTATATTTTATACAGGAAATTAAAATCTAACATTTATTGTTCTCTTGGGAGGAGCAGTGTGCTGTGATTGTTGTGGTGATCGCTTAACATACATAGGAGTGTGATATAACAGCCAATCAGAGCAGATACATTTCTACATCATGTAACAAAAGATTTTGCGGGCATTTCTAAGTTAAAACAGGATATCTATTTCAATCACCCTGCTGACTAGCCTCGAGAGGAAACGAAACTGAACAAACACCGTACTGGAACAAGGAGGGGGGGGATTTCACACTAATGCAAGAATTAAAAAAACTATCATATTAAAATACCTTTCATATTCCTGCCTCCCCCTCCCCCGAAATCTTGTTGTTTGGAATGATCCATCTGCCGCGTCGGGATTTAAACATGTTATTTATTATGGTTTCGGCAACAATGCTCCTCATAGCATGAAACTGGAAATCTACTGAGGTACCATCACAACGGCAGATAGACCATGCTGGACCAATACTGTTCCTTTGACTCGAGAGCTAGACCGGCGAGGGGTGGCCCATCTCGAAAAGATCCATGGACAATCTGGGACATACACAAAATTTACAAAGCTTGTGGTTTGTGACTTAGTGGCCCCTATTAAGGTCTCTTCCCAAGAAGTATCATAAGCACCGCAAGTGCAGGCCGAAGATGTGATAAAGCTCATGTCATGGAGCTGATGTAACGCTCCATGCTTCAAACCCCAAGAGACTTTATGTTCATTTAGATCGTGTGTTTTTAAATATATTTTACATCGTTCGGTTTTAGTTTAATTTAGTTTAGTGTAAAATGGCATAGCTTTGGTTTTAAAAATACTTATATTCCTGTAGGTAAATGTGTTTTTGTGTATACAGTAAACAAGCTTTACTGCTGTGTAATTTATGCGTCAGGGCTTTTCCCATTATCTAGCTGCATGTTTAATTCAAGGGATCTCTGATAGTGTGTGTTTGATCTGATGTGTTAGAACAATGGATATACAAATGTTGTGTGAGTTGAAGGCTAAGAGAATGTGAAGAATGTTTATTGTAAATAACTGACCTAATTTAATTAGTATGGGTATGCAAATTATGACTGTTGGACTTCAGCATAAATGGTGGTTGTTCATTAAAAAGTCAGAGAACTCTCAGAGCTCAGAGAGAGAGGATCCTGTTTTAAAGCATACAGCCGCGCCTGGTGTCTTTATTACAAACGACACTACACTATACACTATCACCCTCAGAAGGCAGAGAGCGGCCTTCTGGAGATTCCTAACGGCTCCAGGGCAGAGGAACAGAAGCAGGCAGGTCAAGCCGCTCGAGGCGCTGAGGACAGCGCTCCCAGTAGCCGGGCTGACCGCAACGAAGGGGTGTCTGGAGAGCCAGGACAGACGGAAGGGAACGGTTCCTTCACAGCTCATAAGAATGCTGTTATGAAAAGTTATTCCTGACTTCCCCTTTTTCTTCTCTCATCTCCCTTTCTCTTATTCCACAATTTCTGTATGCTGGTTAATTTTTATCTTCCTCCTTTATTGTTTCTTACATTTGAAAACGTAGAAGCCACAGTATAATATGTTTGACTGCAACTGATAAAGGGAGCTGTGTAATCACTGGTAAAATGGTCAGCGGGCTCCCTGACCATAGGCTGTACTGTGTCCTTCTCAATAAAAATCTTTTCAAACAAAAAATACCTTTCATGATGGAGCCTGGCCCTGTGAGGACTCACCACGGCAGCCGCCCGGTCTGGAGCCACGCAGGGGGATGGCGCCATGGTCCGGCGTGTTTCTCCGCGTCGGTCTTGGCGGTCGGCGAGCGGGAGTAACGCTGGCACTCGGACACTGCATCTCCGCACCCGACCCTCGGCCCGCAGCAGGAGCATGTTCGGCACCGGCTCACCTCCGGCGGCTGCCACCATTCAGCTCCAACCTCCTAAACCAGACCACCTGGGGAGAGATGGCACAGACAGGGAATTACATCCAAGGTCTCGCCATACAGAAGAGATTCCAGCGTGTTGCCCCTGGCCCAGCAGCCAACTCCTGCTCCGCCTCTGTTTGGGGAGTTCCCCTACAGAGATTGGACAGGGATACAATGACAGCGGCCAGGGGGCTGGGCCAAGGGATCATGAAAGCAGGTTGAGTGACTGGGGTTCTCTGTCTACCACGTCACGCCCCTCTCCAGGAGGTGGATTAAGGAGTGGGTTGAACTCCCCTATATAAACATGAACCACCCGTGCCTCATTGTCCAGTTGTTGTCTAAACCTCCCAGAGACAATACCATACTGAACCTTTCCATCCTGGTTTTGACCATCCCTTCTTCCCATTCATATTGAACCTTTACCGCCTGCATTGACCCATGGATTGAATATTGACTACGAGATTGCCTACTGTGATCTGTACCGCACCTGATATAACCTGCATATTGAGGTCCAATCCTGATAGTCCCTGCAAGACTTTTACTTTACCATCCACTATTGACCCGGGAAGCAGAACAGCAATGCTGATGGGTTGAGTCGACAAACTGAACTTGAACGCTAACTGTGAGCAGGCCTCGACATTCCCCGAGCCGACCCGTTGAGGACTAAGTATGCCGGAATGCTGATCAAGAGGTCAGCAGTGTGGCGGAACCAAGCCCTCCCAGTGTCACAAATTCCCCCTTGTGACAGAACGGCCGCCACAATGATTGTGTTTAATTTTCTTATTTTTCTTTGCCCCTGTATTTAGTGGAGAGTATTGCGTGATTATACTGTGCTGTTTTCCCTGTATTTATGGGAGAGTGTTGTGTGATTATACTGTGCTGGTTTCCCTGTATTTAGGGGAGAGTGTTGTGTGATTATACTGTGCTGTTTTTCCTGTATTTAGGGAAGAGTGTTGTGTGATTATACTGTGCTGTTTTTCCTGTATTTAGGGGAGAGTGTTGTGTGATTATACTGTGCTGGTTTCCCTGTATTTAGGGGAGAGTGTTGTGTGATTATACTGTGCTGGTTTCCCTGTATTTATGGGAGAGTGTTGCGTGATTATACTGTGCTGGTTTCCCTGTATTTATGGGAGAGTGTTGCGTGATTATACTGTGCTGTTTTCCCTGTATTTAGGGGAGAGTGTTGCGTGATTATACTGTGCTGTTTTCCCTGTATTTAGGGTAGAGTGTTGCGTGATTATACTGTGCTGTTTTCCCTGTATTTAGGGGAGAGTGTTGCGTGATTACACTGTGCGGTTTTCCCTGTATTTAGGGTAGAGTGTTGTGTGATTACACTGTGCTGTTTTCCCTGTATTTAGGGGAGAGTGTTGTGTGATTATACTGTGCTGTTTTCCCTGTATTTAGGGGAGAGTGTTGTGTGATTATACTGTGCTGTTTTCCCTGTATTTAGGGGAGAGTGTTGTGTGATTACACTGTGCTGTTTTCGCTGTATTTAGGGGAGAGTGTTGTGTGATTATACTGTGCTGTTTTTCCTGTATTTAGGGGAGAGTGTTGCGTGATTATACTGTGCTGTTTTTCCTGTATTTAGGGGAGAGTGTTGTGTGATTATACTGTGCTGGTTTCCCTGTATTTAGGGGAGAGTGTTGTGTGATTATACTGTGCTGGTTTCCCTGTATTTATGGGAGAGTGTTGTGTGATTATACTGTGCTGTTTTCGCTGTATTTAGGGGAGAGTGTTGTGTGATTATACTGTGCTGTTTTTCCTGTATTTAGGGGAGAGTGTTGTGTGATTATACTGTGCTGTTTTTCCTGTATTTAGGGGAGAGTGTTGCGTGATTACACTGTGCTGTTTTCCCTGTATTTATGGGAGAGTGTTGCGTGATTATACTGTGCTGTTTTCCCTGTATTTAGGGGAGAGTGTTGTGTGATTATACTGTGCTGTTTTCGCTGTATTTAGGGGAGAGTGCTGTGTGCTGCCGTGCGTCACTTTGGACTCGAAGTACATGGGCCTAGGAATGTATTTGAGAGGTGCAAGCGTGAGGTTTCATAGTTTCCCTGCTCTTTCCTTTGTTAACCCTTTCCATGCAGAGGACGCGCTGAGCGTGTCCTGCCACATGGGCACTTCGCTGTGGAGGACGCGCTGAGCGCAAAACTCAGTCTCCATTTTGGGTTGAAACTGCAAGGATCGCCTGTGGGTGCCTACGTTCTGGACCAGAAGCGGTACTTCTGTGGAATACGGACTTCAAGGGGAACATTCGGCACGTGGACAGAAATACCCACGTTACAATATACTGTACTGTTTTCCCTGTATTTAGGGGAGAGTGTTGTGTGACTATACTGTGCTGTTTTCCCTTTTGTGTAATCTGCATGTAACTATTTGCTCTGCTTCTACCCAACCTCCCCCAGGACTGGCTTTAGCCGGATCTCTCTACCAGTTACATCATTCTTTGTAGACCAGGGCATGTGTGTGGGAAGGGGAGGATTTTCAGCAAGGAAACGCTGGGGCATGTTTTTACTTCTCAATGTCTGTAACTGTAAACTCAGAATAAAGCCAGTCACCGTTAGGTTTTCACCTTGCAAGGGTCAGCTTCAACTTTTTTGTCACAGTACTACATTAGAAACATAGAAAAATGTCGGCAGATAAGAACCTTTCGGCCCATCTAGTCGCCCAATTACATGGATACTTTACCTGGATTTATCTTTTGTTTAGGATAGCCTTATGCCTATCCCATGCTTGCTTAAATTCAATTACTGTTTTGGCCTCTACCACTTCAACTGGAAGACTGTTCCATGTATCCACCACCCTCTCAGTAAAATAATGCTTCCTGATGTTACTTTTAAACCTTTGCCCCTCTAATCTAAGACTATGTCCTCTTGTTTTGCTATTTTGTTTCCTTTTAAATATACTCCCTTCCTCTACCTTGTGGATTCCCTTTACGTATTTAAATGTTTCTATCATATCTCCTCTGTCTCGTCTTTTTTCCAAGCTGTACATGTTAAGATCATTAAGCCTTTCCTGGTAACTTTTCTCCTTCAAGCCGTACACCATTTTAGTAGCCCTTCTCTGAACTCTCTCTAAGATGTCTATATCCTTCTGGAGATACGGTCTCCAGTACTGCACACAGTACTCCAAGTGAGGTCTCACCAGTGCTCTGTACAGTGGCATGAGCACTTCCTTTTCCTACTGCTAATACCTCTCCCTACACAACCAAGCATTCTGCCAGCATTTCCTGCTGCTCTATTACATTGACTACTTACCCTTAGACCCTCTGAAATAATAACCCCTAAATCCCAACCCTCAGATGTATCAAATATTCTATATTCAGCCCTTGGGTTTTTACGTCCCAGGTGCATTGTCTTGCACTTATCCACATTAAAACTCAATTGCCACAGCTCCCACCATTTTTTTTAGTTTACCTAAATCATTTGTCATTTGGCTGATCCCTCCAGGAACGTCAACCTGTTGCAAATCTTTGTGTCATCAGCAAAAAGACATACTTTTCCATTAATACCTTCTGCAATATCACTAATAAAAATATTAAAGAGAATGGGTCCAAGTACTGACCCTGAGGTACCCCACTGGTAACAAGACCTTGCGCCGAATAAACTCCATTTACCACAACCCTCTGTTGCCTGTCACTCAGCCACTGCCTAATCCATTCAACAATATTGGAATCCAAGCTCAAAGATTGCAATTTATTGATAAGCTTCTATGCGGAACAGTATCAAAAGCCTTACTGAAATCTAAATAAGCAATGTCTACTGCACCACCTGTGTCTATTATTTTTGTTACCCAATCAAAAAAATCAGTAAGATTAGTTGGGCATGATCTCCCTGAGGTAAACCCATGTAGTTTCTGATCCTGTAATCTATGTGTTTTTAGATGTTCAACAATCCTTTCCTTTAACATGGTTTCCATTAATTTCCCCACTACTGACGTAAGACTAACTGGCCTATAGTTCCCCGATTCCTCCCTACTACCCTTCTTGTAAATGGGCACCACATACGTGTGGTCTAGTCTGTGGAGCTGCAATCACCTACACTCTCACTTTTAAGTACAGCGGAAGGAGCACCAGGACGGAAGTACCGAGCTTGGCTTCTAGAATCCATAACACTTGCCAATAAATGGAAGGTGATAAGGGGAAATATCGTTGTGGGCCAGTTTTCCTCACCAGCTCCTTTTACCGCACCTAATCCAGCCTGGCTGCTTTAGGAGCAGCTGGTTTCAAAGTAAAACAGGGAAGCAGAGCGATACCGGCAGTGCCGCTGCATAGTGCATGGGGCCAAACGTGACCCTGCCCGAGAGGGACACACAGGAGCCGCTGAAGGACACTGAGAACTATCTCTTCTTCTGATCCTGGCCAGATGAAGCTCCACTGTCTGCACCCGGGATCCCTTTAGGCTAGGATCAGACGAACGTATTTTTCGCATCGTCCGTAAAAACGTACGTCTGAACGCATGGACGTACTTTTTCACGGAATACGTGATAGCGGTCATACGATGCACAACTACGGCCGTGATTTTATACGGATCCAAACCAGGAAACTTTGGGTGTCTGGACGTTATGTTGGCCGGACATTAGCAGCCTCTGACGTCTCCTAATCACGCACACACGCCGCTATGCGGACGCAGCGCACTCTGTGCTTCAGTACTAGCGGTTCGACGTTCTTGCGAAAATACATTAGTTTGCCGCTTGCGTTGCACGGCCGAACTTTCGTGCGGCCGTACTTCATGTGTGGGCCTGCGTTGGACGTCATTTGCTGCTACCACAGCCGTCAAAGTGCAGCTAAACGCACGTTCACACTGTGTTCGTCTGACCCCAGCCTAAGACGGACATGTTCAATCATTCTGCAGCTTTTCACAGCGGCTTCTGAAAGCCGGGGGGGGGTTATTATCTTGATGATGTGATGTAGTCCGGCATGTATCGGTAGCTCCTCGGCCGTTACCAGTGGAGACGGAAATTGAAAACATTCCATGATTCCTGCCTTCAAACATCAGAATAAATCATCTCTGCGTAGATTATTCCATGAAGTGATCCGTGCTGCTCCCTCCTTCCCATCATGTCTTTGCTGAGAGCGGGGGGGGGGAGAAAATCAAGCATTTGGGAAGCCCCCGGGAGGTTTGCTAATTCATCCCGCAGACAGGACGCCTTGATTACAAGTGGCACCAAATTCATTAGCAGATTCAGCAATGACAAGTGGTATCAGCAGTGAGAGCTGCATCATTACCCAGGGGGAGCGACCCCCCCCCCCGATCACCCTGCACGCAGAGCTTTCTGCATCCTCGGCACGTAGCACCCTGCGCGCAGAGCATTCTGCATCCTCAGCACCCTGCACGCAGAGCATTCTGCATCCTCAGCACCCTGCGCGCAGAGCTTTCTGCATCCTCGGCACGTAGCACCCTGCGCGCAGAGCTTTCTGCATCCTCGGCACGTAGCACCCTGCGCGCAGAGCTTTCTGCATCCTCGGCACGTAGCACCCTGCGCGCAGAGCTTTCTGCATCCTCGGCACGTAGCACCCTGCGCGCAGAGCTTTCTGCATCCTCGGCACGTAGCACCCTGGGCGCAGAGCTTTCTGCATCCTCGGCACGTAGCACCCTGGGCGCAGAGCTTTCTGCATCCTCGGCACGTAGCACCCTGCGCGCAGAGCTTTCTGCATCCTCGGCACGTAGCACCCTGCGCGCAGAGCTTTCTGCATCCGCAGCACACAGCACTGCAGAGCTATCTGCATCCACAGCCCTTCATGCAGAGCTATCTGCATCCGCAGCACACAGCCCTGAATGCAGAGCTATCTGCATCCGCAGCACACAGCACTGCATGCAGGGCTATCTGCATCCGCAGCACACAGCACTGCATGCAGAGCTATCTGCATCTGCAGCACTGCATGCAGAGCTATCTGCATCCGCAGCACTGCATGCAGAGCTATCTGCATCCGCAGCACTGCATGCAGAGCTATCTGCATCCGCAGCACTGCATGCAGAGCTATCTGCTTCCGCAGCACTGCATGCAGAGCTATCTGCATCTGCAGCACTGCATGCAGAGCTATTTGCATCCGCAGCACATAGTGCTCTGCATGCAGAGTTTCTGTATCCTTAGCATGTAGCAACATGCGTGCAGAACTTTCTGCATTTCTAATCCTTGGAAATAGAGCATTCTGTATCCTCACCCTGGGTATGGAGCATTGTACGTTAGGATAGAGGTCTGTAACCGAAGTTCCATCCATCTCTGTGTCCTCACCCTCCTTGGGACCCTTGCCCACACTATACACAGCATCAGTGCATGTTGGAGAAGTGTCACTGCTGGTCTCCTGCCAAGGGACTGTGGACCAATGTGGCAAAGCCAACGTTAACGCGCAGTTGGCATAAGTGGGCACCTAAGGGTTAATATTGTTAAATGTCTTGGTAAACTGTATTTTGGGAGTTGGTTTGTGTTAGTGATATAATGTAGACTTATTGTTTTTACTGGCTGTGTAACTGTTTGTCCTTAGTACTAAAACGAATGCACATGTCTACTAAAACGATTTAGTCTGAATTTTGGGATAACTTCGTTTTAGTATGACTCAAGAGATACGAAACTGCTCAGTACAAAAAACGAAAGAAACTAAAATAAAATGCACTACATTTTAGTTTCAGTCCTTTTTGTGATATTACATTGAGTGAAGGAGACCAGCAATGAAGAACGCAACATCGCAAAGCTACAGAAAAGGTTTGTATGTGTAATCCTTCCTGACCCCCCCTACCCGAAAATCTGACAGTGATAGAGCTCCAGAATACTCACTCGCAGCACAGACAGCCAGCAGAGGAGAGGAAACCTTTACTTAACCCTTGCATGTCTATGAGGTAGACAAGATGATAAAAGCAGCTGGAGAAGGAAAACATTCAAATAAATCACACTGAAAGCTAATGACAGAGGAGGGCTGGATAGTAAAAACCAGAGCTCTATTCGAGCGGGAACGCGCAGGAACGGCGTTCCCGCACTTTTCCCACAGCGGGAACGCTGCGGGAACGCAGCGTTCCCGCTGTGGCCCGAGCCCGAACGCCGCCGCCGCACATTGCCGGCGGCCGGCGTGCTTCCTGTTACAAGGGCCGGTGACAGGAGGTGGAGCCACTCGCCTGGCTGTTTCATAGTTCCCAGGCGAGCGGCTGCACTTCCTGTCAGCGGCCACTGAAGCAGGAAGCACGCGGCCGCTGGCAATGTGGAGCAGCAAAGGTGAGCTGGGCTGGGGGCAGTATCCATGAGACCAGGGGGGCATTATCCATGAGACCAGGGGGGCATTATCCATGAGACCAGGGGGGCAGTATCCATGAGACCAGGGGGGCATTATCCATGAGACCAGGGGGGCAGTATCCATGAGACCAGGGGGGCAGTATCCATGAGACCAGGGGGGCAATATCCATGAGACCAGGGGGGCATTATCCATGAGACCAGGGGGCAGTATCCATGAGACCAGGGGGGCAATATCCATGAGAGCTGGGGCATTATCCATGAGAGCTGGGGCATTATCCATGAGACCAGGGGGGCAATATCCATGAGAGCTGGGGCATTATCCATGAGAGCTGGGGCAATATCCATGAGAGCTGGGGCAATATCCATGAGAGCTGGGGCAATATCCATGAGAGCTGGGGCAATATCCATGAGAGCTGGGGCATTATCCATGAGAGCTGGGGCATTATCCATGAGAGCTGGGGCAATATCCATGAGAGCTGGGGCATTATCCATGAGAGCTGGGGCATTATCCATGAGAGCTGGGGCAATATCCATGAGAGCTGGGGCATTATCCATGAGAGCTGGGGCAATATCCATGAGAGCTGGGGCATTATCCATGAGAGCTGGGGCAATATCCATGAGAGCTGGGGCATTATCCATGAGAGCTGGGGCATTATCCATGAGAGCTGGGGCAATATCCATGAGAGCTGGGGCATTATCCATGAGAGCTGGGGCATTATCCATGAGAGCTGGGGCAATATCCATGAGAGCTGGGGCATTATCCATGAGAGCTGGGGAAATATCCATGAGAGCTGGGGCATTATCCATGAGAGCTGGGGCATTATCCATGAGAGCTGGGGCATTATCCATGAGACCTTGGGGCATTATCCATGAGAGCTGGGGGGGCATTATCCATATGAGCTGGGGCAATTATATCCATGTGAACTGGGGAAAATATATCCATATAACCAGTGCTGTGTATATTATTCTTGGGGTTCAGTGCTGTGTATGTTATTCTGGGGGCTCAGTGCTGTGTATGTTATTCTGGGGGTTCAGTGCTGTGTATGTTATTCTGGGGGCTCAGTGCTGTGTATATTATCCTGGAGGCTCAGTGCTGTGTATATTATTCTTGGGGTTCAGTGTTGTGTATGTTATTCTGGGGGCTCAGTGCTGTGTATGTTATTCTGGGGGCACAATGTTGTGTATATTATTCTGGGGGCTCAGTGCTGTGTATGTTATTCTGGGGGCTCAGCGCTGTGTATATTATTCTGGGGGCTCAGTGTTGTGTATGTTATTCTGGGGGCTCAGTGCTGTGTATATTATTCTGGGGGCTCAGTGCTGTGTATGTTATTCTGGGGGCACAATGTTGTGTATATTATTCTGGGGGCACAATGTTGTGTATATTATTCTGGGGGCTCAGTGCTGTGTATATTATTCTGGGGGCTCAGTGCTGTGTATATTATTCTGGGGGCTCAGTGCTGTGTATATTATTCTGGGGGCACAATGTTGTGTATATTATTCTGGGGGCACAATGTTGTGTATATTATTCTGGGGGCTCAGTGCTGTGTATATTATTCTGGGGGCTCAGTGCTGTGTATATTATTCTGGGGGCTCAGCGCTGTGTATATTATTCTGGGGGCTCAGCGCTGTGTATATTATTCTGGGGGCACAATGTTGTGTATATTATTCTGGGGGCTCAGTGCTGTGTATATTATTCTGGGGGCTCAGTGCTGTGTATATTATTCTGGGGGCTCAGCGCTGTGTATATTCTGGGGGTTCAGCGCTGTGTATATTATTCTGGGGGTTCAGCACTGTGTATATTATTCTGGGGGTCTGTGCCTGGATGGATATATATATATAATGCGTTAGTCCAGTTGCCACAATCGCGAGTATACCTGTAGGTAGTGATACCTTTCACTGATCAGTATAGTTTCCACTCTTGAAAGCTTGTCTTTTAAATGTAAAGTTAACCCAATAAAAATGGTATCACCGGCTCGTCCGGCTATACTCGTGATATATATATATATATTTTCTTCAGGTAATGGGGGTTGTGGAATTCGTGGGTGAGTTCCCTCACTTTTTTTCCCAGGACTTGACCCCTGGTAAAAACCCCTTTATAACAAGCAGCGCTGGGAGAAGAGAGGGACTTTATAAAACGTGTGTTATCTCCCCTCCCGCTCTGCATAATAGGGGCTTAGGTCTGATACATTTTATATTATCCAGGAGCACTATCCCCCTTTCCTCATCTATAATACACGTTTTATATAAAGTCCCTCTCCTCTCCCAGTGCTGCTTGTTATAAAGGTTTTTTTTACGTCTGATACATTTAGTATCCAGCTCTCAGTTACTCTGTCATTATGAGACTTCAGTGTGATTTATTTGAATGTTTCCCCTGGATTTAAAGTGCTTTATTTTATTATAAAAATCAATTTGCACCAGTCATCTCTTCTCTGAGCTTTCAGACTGATTTATGTTAATACTTGCCCTCTCCCCTGCTTTTATATTCCTGTCTCTCTCCCCCACAGAGATACAAAGTTTAAGTAAAAGTTCCCTCTCCTGTGCTGGATAAGCATTGCATTCCGAAGTTCTGCACCCTCCACATGCCAATGCAGTAGGATGTTCTAGACGGAGAGGGGCATTAATTAATGCAGGAGGATGTTATCTACATTATACAGAGGGGTATTAATTAATGCAGGAGGATGTTCTATACATTATACAGAAAGGATCTTTTTTTTTTTTTTTTTAGCCCTTTAAATCCAGTGGCTGTGAGTGCTGAGATTGGCTGCTTGTTATATTATCTCTCAGTACAATGTATCAGGCTCAGCTGTTACAGTAACTGACTGTAACAGCGCTCAGAGTTTCAGTAAAACAAGGAAATAATATTGTTATAACCTCTTATATTTAAAAATATTATTTACTAGGTTTACTGAAACTCTGAGCGCTGTGATGAGCAGCGTCAGTTACTGTAACCGCTTTGCCTGACACATTGTGCTGAGAGTGAGAGATATTGTAACAAGCAGCGATCTCAGCCCTCTGAGGAGCCACTATAATAGTAATTGTATCCACTGGTTTTTGGATGAATGAAATTAGTTTTCATACTAAAGAACTGAAATCGAATTTCTTTAGCAACTAAATAAATTGCATTTTAGGACTAATCCATTAGTTCAAAACGAAATTATGTGCTGTGCACATGTCTAGTCCTTAGAGGATTATTCTTTATTTATAAAGCGCCAGCATATTCCGCAGCGCTGTACAATGGGGGAGCACAAACCTAAGAAAAAAGGCAACCCTGCCCAAAGGATAGCTTGTCTAGGAAGTACGGCACTTTAGCCAAGTGCTCGGCCAGAGACATCCTGTGATCTTACAATCTATGGCTAGGGTCAGACTGAGGCAGTGCGAACGCGCGTGCAGGTGCACATAATCACGGCCGCACTAGCAGCAAATGCCGGGCAATGACGGCCAATATACGAAGTACGGTCGCACGAAAGTCCGGCTGCGCAACGCAAGTGGAAAACGAACGCATTTTTTCGAGAACGTAAAACCTCTAGTACGGTTGTACAGAGTGCGCTGCGTCCGCTAGAGGCGTGTGTGTGTGATTAGGAGATGTCAGACACTGCTAATGTCCGGCCAACATAACGTCCAGATGCACAAAGTGTTTTATTGATGATCCGTACAAAATCACGGCCGCAAATGTGCATAGTATGACCGCTCTCGCGTATTCCGTGAAAAAATGCGTCCATTCGTTCGAACGCACCTTTTCACAGACAACGTGAAAATGCGTTCGTCTGACCCTAGCCAAAGGGACGGGGTAAGTGAAACAGATGGGAGCAGAGGGAAGGTAAAGCTGGTTACTAGAAGAAATGTTGTGACCATTGCTGGGAAGGACCAGAAGCTTGGGCTGAGTAAAGGTAATTAGAGAGAGAAGTGGAAACAGCTGTAAGGAGACCTTAGGTTATGGACCAGGCCTGGGTGGGTGGGGCAGCAGCATGGAGAATCTTGTGGTCTGTTGGTCAGTGTATGCTTATGCTCATTCCAGGGTACAGCGTGGAGAATCTTGTGGTCTGTTGGTCAGTGTATGCTTATTGCTTATGCTCGTTCCGGGGTGCAGCATGGAGAATCTTGTGGTCTGTTGGTCAGTGTATGCTTATGCTCATTCCAGGGTACAGCGTGAAGAATCATGTGGTCTGTTGGTCAGTGTATGCTTATGCTCATTCCAGGGTACAGCGTGGATAATCTTGTGGTCTGTTGGTCAGTGTATGCTTATGCTCGTTCCGGGGTGCAGCATGGAGAATCTTGTGGTCTGTTGGTCAGTGTATGCTTATGCTCATTCCAGGGTACAGCGTGAAGAATCATGTGGTCTGTTGGTCAGTGTATGCTTATGCTCATTCCAGGGTACAGCGTGGATAATCTTGTGGTCTGTTGGTCAGTGTATGCTTATGCTCGTTCCGGGGTGCAGCATGGAGAATCTTGTTCTGTTGGTCAGTGTATGCTTATGCTCGTTCCAGGGTGCAGCATGGATAATCTTGTGGTCTGTTGGTCAGTGTATGCTTATGCTCATTCCGGGGTGCAGCGTGGAGAATCATGTGGTCTGTTGGTCAGTGTATGCTGATGCTCATTCCAGGGTGCAGCGTGGAGAATCTTGTGGGCTGTTGGTCAGTGTATGCTTATTGCTTATGCTCGTTCCGGGGTACAGCAGAGAGAATCTTGTGGTCTGTTGGTCAGTGTATGCTTATGCTCGTTCCAGGGTGCAGCAGAGAGAATCTTGTGGTCTGTTGGTCAGTGTATGCTTATGCTCGTTCCGGGGTGCAGGATGGAGACTCTTGTGGTCTGTTGGTCAGTGTATGCTTATGCTCGTTCCAGGGTGCAGCATGGAGAATCTTGGTCTGTTGTCAGTGTATGCTTATGCTCGTTCCGGGGTGCAGCATGGAGACTCTTGTGGTCTGTTGGTCAGTGTATGCTTATGCTCGTTCCAGGGTGCAGCATGGAGAATCTTGGTCTGTTGGTCAGTGTATGCTTATGCTCATTCCGGGGTGCAGCGTGGAGAATCATGTGGTCTGTTGGTCAGTGTATGCTTATGCTCATTCCAGGGTGCATCGTGGAGAATCTTGTGGTCGGTTGGTCTGTGTATGCTTATGCTCGTTCCGGGGTGCAGCAGAGAGAATCTTGTGGTCTGTTGGTCAGTGTATGCTTATGCTCGTTCCGGGGTGCAGCATGGAGAATCTTGTGGTCTGTTGGTCAGTGTATGCTTATGCTCGTTCCAGGGTACAGCATGGAGAATCTTGGTCTGTTGGTCAGTGTATGCTTATGCTCATTCCGGGGTGCAGCGTGGAGAATCATGTGGTCTGTTGGTCAGTGTATGCTTTGCTCATTCCAGGGTGCAACGTGGAGAATCTTGTGGTCTGTTGGTCAGTGTATGCTTATTGCTTATGCTCGTTCCGGGGTGCAGCAGAGAGAATCTTGTGGTCTGTTGGTCAGTGTATGCTTATGCTCGTTCCGGGGTGCAGCGTGGAGAATCATGTGGTCTGTTTTCAGTGTATGCTTATGCTCGTTCCAGGGTGCAGAGTGGAGATTGATCTGATGTTTATTTGCTAATGTTGTCTAGTGTAACTGATCAGGTTTCTGTGTCTCCTGAAGGAATTCACCCCCCCCCATGTAGACCATGTATTCTGCTGATTGTGTCATGTTACCCTCCCCGACTGTGCACGGGGAAAACATTAATAGGGATCATATAGGGCTAAATTTAACCTCTTATCATCAACTGTATCCCAACAAGCACTGTAAGGAGGTACAAGATGGAGCTCCCAATCAAGCTAAACTGAAGCCTTTTCCCTGAAGCGCCCCCTAGAGGCTGAAATGCATAGTTGTCTGAGTGTTGCATTGAGAAGTGTTACTTGAATTGTATTCCAGGATTTGCTCGTCTTCAGCCTAGAGAACTTGTAATGATTTAAGACTTTAAGCCTCAGACGTCTTTCATTAAGGTCTTAATGTTCTATAGATTTAATACCAGATTAGACGTGTTATATATCATTATAAAATATATTACACACCTGTTGGTTTTTTCTTTCCATTTTTCTGTCTAAAAACAAAAAATGGCTTTGGAAAAACCCAGAAAAACTGTTTTTTTTCACCCGCCAATTTTTTCCAGGCCTTCCCATGTCTAGCTGAGCAGCAGTGATGCCTATGAATCGGGTAATAACCCAATGTGCGCCCACCCGCAGAGGCGTTTGATAAATTTAAAAATTCTAATTATAATTACCATATATTTAGGAATGCCATAAACCTTTTTCAAGTTTCTTCTTATATATCAAAATTGAAGTAAGATGCTGCACTACGCCATGGCGAGAGACACCAAAAATCAGCCACAAGAAATGCAGCTTCAGGTCATGTCTGGGCATCCCCCGCCAGACAGACTGTGTTATTAGATTTCAAAGAACTTCTAGCCAATCAGCATACAGATACATTTCCACATCAAAGTTTAACCACACGGTTTAAAAAACACTTATTACCTTATATGGTTTACAAAAAACTTTTTCCTATCTTCCCGCTTCTGCGCACATTTTCCTTCACTGAACATAACAGGAAATCGGCCGCATTACCCTACGGCCACATATCCTACAGAGGGAAACAACTGTCTATGCAGAATTGACACTAACAAAATGGAGGGGGGGATTTCACAGCCCATTTTATCAAAACATGCTTGAAGACAAAATATTTATATTTTATACAGGAAATTAAAATCTAACAGCATTCTATTTTTTCCTCTTGCTGCTGCTGCTAACAAAGCAAATACTTCCATGAACTTATTATTTCAAACAAAACCAAAGATTGTTTTATTGTTGCGCTTTATATAGTGCAGTTAATATTTTTATAGGAGTAACTGGGGAAGTTTTAGATCTGTGTAATTTGAGAATGACCCCGGATGATCATATTTAAATATCATTTGAGTTAAATAAATGTATCTAGGAACATATATCCAGTGTTCGAATTAACCATTTGGGTAAAATAGTCCCAGAAGTAAATACTGTTTAATATGTTCAACGTAGGAAGAGTTTAATTTGATTATTTACAGACTTATTGTGATTTTATTGGAGATATTCTTGTTTACAGACCACTAAACCAGAACAGGAAGTGTACAGCAATATTTATGGGAGTGCGCACATTTGGCTGGTCTTCAGGCCGCAGTTGCGCATATATTTTTTCTCTCTACTGGAGGGAGTCAGACTTACAGGGTTATTCAGAGCACCAAAATGTCAGCGAGTCCGATTCCCTGACCCTGCAGTGAATTCAGCCTTCACCGCAGGGTCCCCGAAGTGCAGTTGCCAACCTGCCGAACAGCAGCCAAACGCAGCGATTGTTAGATTTTAATTTCCTGTATAAAATATAAATATTTTGTCTTGAAAAGCCTTTGATAAAATGGGCTGTGAAATTCCCCCCTCCATTTCGTTTCTTTCAATTCTGCATAGACAGTTGTTCCTTCTGTAGGATAATGGGATGTGACTGATTTACTGTTATGTTTAGTGCAGGAAAATGTGCGCAGAAGCGGGGAGATACAAAAATCTTTTTCCTAAACCATATAAAGGTAATAAGTGTTTGTTAAACCGTGTTGGTTAAACTTTGAAATCTAATAAAATCAGCATACAGATACATTTCCACGTCAAAGAACTTCTAGCCAAACAGTCTAACAAAAGATACCCAGACATGACCTGAAGCTACAGTGCGTGTGGCTGATTTTGGTGTCTCCGCCATGGCGTAGTGCGGCATAGCGCTGCGTTTTGCTTTCTTTTGATATACAAGAAGAAATGACAGACTTTTTGGGATTCCATATATGGTAATTATAATTTTAATTTAACAGTTGGTGCCAGAAATGGGATCTAATAATTCAATTGTCCGATTTATTTCATGTTAAACAATTGCCTATATAGATAAAAGAATCTTTGCTTCCATGGGGAGACTCTGGCTGTGAGAGTCACTGTGTTGTTGTAGGATGCTCTGTTTACACTTGCTGTTATATTATGCTTGTTCGTTTATCTTTACTCGCCCGATAGAGAGCTGTTAATGAGCGGTGACTCACTCGTGTTATGTTGATGTACCCTGATAAGCTCTAGTGCTGATCATTTGTTATGTCACTCACCTGGGAAACTGAAAGACATTTCTAAGCATTGAGTATGTGTATATCAATCTGTCTGTCTGTATTGTAGCTCCATTATGTTGGAGTTTTGACTAGTCTGTTTGTAATTTGAGCATTTTATTTTAATTGATTAGATCTGTAAGTATTAGATATGTCTGATTTCTTCAGATCTAGCAAAATGGTTTCCTTCGTTCCCATTGAGAGCAATTTTTCTTTTACGCCATTACAATTTTTTTTGCGTTCTTGCCATTTTGTTTTATTTTTGGGTTGCTGTATGTTCGCGCGCTGATTCTAAAGGATTTGCAAACTGTTTTTTCTTTCAGATTTCACGTTTGTTTTATTTTTTCTTTGTTTCTTGCCATTGATTACTAATTATTAATTTGTGTATCTTTGTTTTATATTTCCTAGTTCTGATATTGTGTTTCATATGTAATTTATGTATAGGGACTGCTTCTGTTACCACAGGTTGCTTCGTTTCTATCAGGGTTATCCAAAGAGATTCGAAAAGTCACTGCACGTTCGGTGACTTTTCTTTCTCTTCAATTCGGTTCCTTTTGCCGATTGCTGAATACACCGCAGGGTCACCGAAATGCAAACAGCACAGGGTCCCCGAATTGCAGGGAAAAGCTGCCGCAAACCTGACGAAAAGTAACCGAATGCACGCTGAAAACAAGCAAAAACATCTGGATTAACCTTCGAAAAAGCCGAACAGGAGCCGAATCACACAGAGCCGAAGCAAGCTGTGACGTAGAGGAGGCAGTGAATAAATTAGCAAAACCATTTGTATGAATCTGGGAAAATGAAACGCTGTTTGCAAAGAAACTACTGAGCGAAAATGTCTGAAATTTTCACAGGAGGTCCAGGGAATGATAATAAAGAGGGCTGTTACAAAAAAATAAGTTAACTGAAAAAAAAAATGCTTAAAGTATCCTAAAAAAAAACCAATAAAGAGACTTTTTGCTGCAGAATTTTATAATGAACGGTTTATTAGATATTGAATTAAAACTGGAATATTTTTAACATTGAAGCCTATGGGATTCTCCTGAATAAACTTGCCGAATTAAACCACCGAATGGCAGGGCATTAGGGGAACCTTTCACTGCTGGTTTGTGTTCTCTGAATAGCCTAAGCAGTGCTTTTTCATGGGGATTTCACTGCCCTCGAACAGGCACCGAACAGGCACCGTATGAGCAGGCAATTCGCCAGGATTTGGCGAATTGCCTGCTCTCTGGATTGCCGAATGGTCAGGAAAGGTAACCGAACGCTGATTTTCAGCGTTCGGTTACCTTTCTCAAGCAATTCGGATCTCTTTGGATAACCCTGTATGCGTTTTTCCTGCTTTGCCTGGAGTAAAAAGAAACAAAAAAAAAAAAAAACAGGATATGGACAGACCATAGCACCTGTCACAAGCGCTTGCTTAATTTTTTTCTCTTAGAAATAACTAATATAAATTCTTTGTAGAAAGTTGTTTTTTTATTTGCAATATGTAGTAGTTAATGATGTAAGTTGAAAAATGTATTTAGCTGTGAGTTCTGGAATGTGTCTTATTTTCATGCTATAAATGGGAATAGTTAGATATTGATAATGCTTTATAAAAACTGTAGCTGTGGCTGTTGAGGAATTGGGCGTGGTTTGAGCGCGTTTGGCTGTGTACATATGTGGAATAAAGAAAGAAATTGTGGGAGCTGGATTTACTGTGAATGAATGATATGTGATAAAAAAAACTTGTGTATCAAGGTGCTTGGCGTTATCTGCCATGGGCTTTGATTTAAATTATAAGTTTTCCCAAAAGAGGCGTGGTCGGTTATTGTTCCTCTGCTCTTAATTTGAGTCCAGCACAAAGGGATTGACCACACCTTAATATAGGTTATACAGTATGGTTTTATATAAGGGACAAGCATGCCTGTGTAATTTCTTTGTTGCTGAACGACTGATAATATTTGAGTCCTATTGAATAATTACCAAAATGGCTGACTGAGGTCATTTACAGGTTTTGTAACCTGTGTACTGGTATATAATGTTCATCATAATACAGTAAGCAAAGAGGTCCTGTTTAAGAGCTTGCAATCTAAGAGGATAAAGTAATGTTGAAGGATTTGAGTGAAAGGTTAATGGAAAGCGCTTACAGGTTTTGTAGCGCTGTACAAAGGAAATTAGGCAGATTTCAGTTAGGGAGGATGGAAGGTTGTAGTTTAGTATCCTGAATATTGTTTTCTTTTTTCTGCATTGGTAGCCATGTCTAGTTTTATTTTTTGTGGTCTGATGTTTTTGTCTTGGTGTGAAGTGCAACAACGTATGACTGTGCCCCCATTGAATTTTCTTGGAGGAAATAAAACAGGCTGTAAAATAGCTGCACAAACACCTCACGTTTGAATGTTTATTCTAACCAATATCCTTGATAAAGATTGTTCTTTTAAATGTTTAAGAATCTTTTTCTGAGTTTCCGCTGAGAAACTTGTGCTAGTTAACATGTCAAGTTTTAAACATGCCCTTCTATACTTTCCCAGTTTATGATATGTTTGTTATGTGTTTTTATTTGAATTGAAGAGCATTAAGAAAATTGGTGACCGTTGCAAAAGTAAAAAAAGTTCTCACATTCTTCTCCTAGCCAACCCCAATTTTGTCTCTCATGACCCCTCCTCTCCTCCATTTTGTCTCTCTCATGACAACTCCTTTTTCTTTGTGTCCAAAAACGTGTTGCATTTTTTTTTTCTCCTTAAAATGGATTCCAGGTTTCTTTAACATTTATATGGTTAAAATACGTTAAAGTTTTTGACAGGTTAATACATTTTTTCCCCAGGTTTTTTACTTGTGTGCAAATTACCCATGCATGCCAACTTTGATCAAGCTAGATGGACGATTACGTGATACCAATAGCGATACAGCTATTGGAATTGAAGGAAATTTACTCAAACACCTGATCATTTCACGTTACATCAACCGGATAAAAGGAATTATCAGACACCAGGCAATAAAAAAACATTCTAATTAAATGAATGAAGAAGACATTTTATCAACAACTCATCGATTTCTTTAATCGCATTAAAGTAGATCATTGATTTGGAAATAAAACGTAAGACATGTCAGTTTCACAAAACCGTTATTTTCAACCAGTAAGACAAAGAAAATAATGTATTTTTTATATGCTGATGGATTATTGTGTTGTCTAAGTGATAATTATTCTGTGTCTTTTATTATTTTATATTTTATTATTTTTGTTCGATTACAATCAATATTGTTCAAATTCCCTGACATTTAGGATTATTGAAGATCACATCCAATTAAAATTAGAGTTAATGTATTTAGGAACATAGAATTTAATGCATTTGCATAAATACGTTTCATGACATATATATATATATAGTGGTAAATGGAAAGTTTTAATTCAGTAAAATTAAAGTGGTTTTTATTTTGAGGATTGGTGTTTTATAAACACCAGGTTTGTTTCAAAACACCGAACGAGACTGAATAGGATAGTAATTAAATAGGTGGAATATGCACTTCGGCTATTTCCCTTTTGAGCCACAGTTGTGTATATATATTTTGCTCTAAATGCAATGAGTCAGACATAGTATGATTTTTCTTTTTTTGTTGCGTGAGGCCCATAGGCTTTGTGGGGAAATTTTAAAATTCATTATCTGTGTCTCTTGTGTAAATTAACATTTTATTGTTTTCGTGCACTTGAGAGTGACAATGAATGTGTATATGATTAGCAGGGTATACCATATTTATTTTATTTTCTTAATTGTTGCTAAAACCATATCACATCAAGAAATCTGACAGTCACAATGACTGCATATGGAACGAATCATGGACATTGTCAAGGTCAAAAGGTAGTAAGAAGCACAAACAGACAGCTTGTTCAGGAGTCCCTATAGTGGGAGCTCTGAATGACATTCAATGATTATGCGGCTCAAGCTGGGATGTTGAAAAAGACCAAACCTTGATCTCGCACTTTGGACTTCGGTATTAGAGTATGGAATATTATTTTTTTAATTTAATCCCCTAGATAAGTGTGAGTAAGGATTGGATTTGGGAAAATGAGAATGTATTTGAGTGTGTGTGAATGCAGGTGTGTATGCATTTTGTAGAGTGAAGATGAACATAAGAAAACACACAGATATAGATCAGACTCATGTTGATTATTAGATAACTTGAATGTAAAAGTTCATTAGATTTTTCTTGTTCGGTGAATTAGATTTTGGGAAATGGGAATAAACAGTTATTTAATGTCTAGATTAGGTATTTTGGCCTAGGTTCCAAGTGTGGTTCGCTGGAAGAGTGAATCTAGATAAAGTGTATTTTATGCTCATAAAAGGGCCTCCTTGGGGAATCCCTTTCTTATAGTGTAAAGGTATTAGGCGAGGACACTGTAGCCCAGGTATAATTAGTTTAATTGCCTAGGTTTTAGATTTTAATTTCCTGTATAAAATATAAATATTTTGTCTTGAAAAGCCTTTGATAAAATGGGCCGTGAAATTCCCCCCTCCATTTCGTTTCTTTCAATTCTGCATAGACAGTTGTTCCTTCTGTAGGATAATGGGATGTGGCCGATTTCCTGTTATGTTCAGTGCAGGAAAATGTGCGCAGAAGCGGGAAGATAGGAAAGAGATTTTTTGTAAACCATAAGGTAATAAGTGTTTGTTAAACCGTGTTGGTTAAACTTTGAAATCTAATAAAATCAGCATACAGATACATTTCCACGTTAAAGAACTTCTAGCCAAACAGTCTGTCTAACAAAAGATACCCAGACATGACCTGAAGCTACAGTGTGTGTGGCTGATTTTGGTGTCTCCGCCATGGCGTAGCGCAGCGTTTTGCTTTCTTTTGATATAAAGAAGAAATTACCATATATGGAATCCCAAAAAGTCTGTAATTATAATAGAATTTTAATTTAACACCGATGAGCCACCGAACACAGTGCCAACCAGCTGCAGAAGAAAGCCAAAAAGCTGCCGGGTGGGGGAAAAAAAATAAAAAAAAAATTTTTAATTACCAAATTTGAAAAGCTGTTTGAAAAATAAAAAAAAATCAAAAAAAAATCTACTGGATGCAAATCTCTGGAATTAACTTAAAGATCCTATGAATAATAAAAAAAATTAAAAAAACATTTGGGCGAAAAAAACTGAAATGTGGCCACAAAATAACCGTTGCTGCTGACTGTCTCTATTTTGCAATACAAGGTGGCCAGACTAAATGAATGTTCTGATTACTGTTTCATAGGTGAACTCTGGCATTAGTCAACCTTGAACGCATAAATCTGCAGTCCTCTGCGTTATAATCTAAATTGCTAATTTACACTCTCTGCGCCTCTATGTACCTGTGATATATACCTCAGTGTTGCCATTTGGCGTTCTGTCAATCATATATATTTAGCCTTCACCTGCAGGTTTACATAGCCTTCGTGTTTATGTGTTTTATATTAGTCGGTTCAATGTATGTGTGTAAGTACTACAACTATTAAAAGTTACGTTTTATTCAGCACTCCTATTAGCTTTGAGAGTTTCATCTCTCGTTTGTGGTTTCATTGTATATCAGGTTTAGTCCTACTTAGGGGTGCCCAGCCCAGAGTTGATTGTTGCTTTGGGGTATGGTGATTGCTGCCTCCACCGTTTCAGAGGGGTCTCTTTATTGTTCAGTATATTTTTAATCTTGAAGCCTATGGGATTCGTCTTATTAAACCTGTCGAATGAAACCACCGAACATCAGGGCATTTCACTGACATGTCTCTGCTGTTCAATGTGAATAGATTAACCATTGCTTCTCTATGGGGGATTTCACTGCCGCCCAACAGGCACCCAAAATTTGTGAACTGCTTTCTGAATAGCCACGAAATTGCACCGTATGGGGAATTCACTTTTCAATGCAATTTTGGGGCCAGATTGGCGGTCTCTGAATAACCCCTTGAGTATCACCCTATGGGCTGTATACCAAATAAAGGCAAGGGTAAGGTCCATGGTTTGTATTTTTTTTTTTTTTTTTTTTTTTGAGGCCCACATGCTTTGCTGGGAAATTCTTAATTTTATTATCTGTGCTTTGTCGTGTGATGTTACACGTTTTGTTTATTTATTTTTCATTACAGTTGTGATTGATGTATGTAAAATGAATGAATCTGTATAACTGTTTGGGGACAGGCTTAGATGGGACAACATTTTTTTCATTTGCTAAGCCGGTACCATCCTCATCATCATTTTTAAAGAGAACCTGGCAGTCATCAAGTTCACAGTGATGGAGACTGGAATGGATCGTGGACATTTCGTGCCAATGTTACAGGTCACAGGTAATGCGCAACTAGCACACAGAAAGCTCAGACAGGGTTCCAGGCGCTCAGGCACTTTCATTTGTTTGACACGGAGGAGCTCAAGGACACAGTCTCAAAGTCTGATATTGTAAAGCTTGTCCATACAGTTGCAAAAAACCCCCCAAAAAAACCACATTGCTGACCAGTGACCACCCACTCTGGATAAAGAATTTAAATTCCCCTAGACAAGTGCGAGAGGGTTGGGTTTGGAAATATGAGAATGCATCTGAGAGAGTGTGTGAATGTAGCTGTGTATGAAGTTTGTGCAGTGAATTTGAATACAAGAAACACAAATATCGATCTGACTCAATTACTAGATAAATGAACTTTGAAATTCATCTAAAAGTTAAATTTATTGTTTGGTGGAATTTATTTGGCAAATGGGAGTTAATGGTTATTCAGTGTTTTGATTAGGCATTTGGCCCAGGAACCTAAATTTTTTTAATCTAGAAGCATCTCAGGACATACATGACAAAGTGGAGATTCAGATCCAACTCGGTAAAGTTTCTAGTCCCGTACATGGAATTGACTGGACCTTTACTGCGGTTTTATTTTTGGTAACCTAGGTTCAACCATTCTTCATTGTTAAATGTATCTCGTTATGATCATTGTCATTTTGTACAAATTGCTGATGCGGTGCCTTGAGAAATGCTGTGCTTCCGAATCACTTGCTGTAATGCCAGCCTGCACTTCCACTCCCACCTCCCTTGATTCCTCTCCTCCGTCTCCCTTCCATGAGTAGTTACTAGACTCTCCTTGGCATCTAGAATGACCTATGGGTATAAGTGATGACACTGGTCACAATGCCTTGTTTTTGGTCTTATCCTTAATGAGTGATCAAAGGAGGGAATGTTAAGTAATCTTTCATTTTCTGTGTCCTATTTACAGTATATGGGGATTCAAATAATCTCCTTTTTCTTAACAAGCAGTTCAAAACTATTACAAGCCATTTCCTATGGAGATCACAGGAATGTGGAATGCCAAGGATAAAACACAAGCACTTACGGTCTCAAAAAGGGGCCCCTCATATTATTAAGCTTGTTGCTGGGCAGAGAGCGATTTTGTTTACAAGTTACGTGATAACCATATAAGACAAGAGCTTTTTAGTCTGCTTATGTTAGTTATGTGATGTAGAGAATGTATTTTTATTGATTGTACGCTAAGAATTTCCTGTACGTAATGGTCATATGAACTTCGCATTGTTGCAGGGTGTGAGCCCAATATGCAGAGAGGCATGTATTAAAAAGGAGGCAGGCTGCAGAGCTAAACAGCAGAAGCAAATGAAGAGAACTGACTCAAGGAGGTTTAGAAGAAAAAAAAAAAGGCAGAGATGGGCAATTAAGTAAAGCAGGAGACACACAGGAAAAGGGGTTGAAGAAATAGATGGATGGCTAAGAGTAGTGGGAGAACTGAAGAGGTATTAGGAGGAGGAGTGGGTGAGGCAGGCAAGGACCTAAAGCAGAGGGAAGATACAGGAAAAGGAAACGAAGCAATAGAAGGATGGCTGAGAGTGGGAGCAGAAGTTAGAAACTAGACGGTTATAGGGGGAGGCAAAGAGCAGAATGAAAAATGTGAAAGGATTAAACAGGATGAAATAGACACAGGAGGAAACTGAATAAGTAATAAACTACTGAATACAAACAGAAATTAAAACAGATTAACAAAGATAGAGTCTGTGGCAAGATATACAGATAAGGGGCTAGGCAATAATCATTCTCAGGTATCAGGCCGAGGTACACAGATAGCCAGAGGTCATACACATAAATTCCAAAGAGGGAGGAACGGGTAGCAATGGATGGAGGTTACCGGTGAGGCAGGCGGATCAGATGGGTAGCACAGGAACAAGGAGCTTTCTAGAGACAGGTCAGCTTGGTGCAAAGTTCAGACTTCAATGAGGAAGTGCTCAGCAGAGGGTGCGGCTTCCTCATAAGGAGTTCTCATTAGCAGGAGTCAGAGTTCAGGTGAGGCTCCAGGGCTTGTGTACAAACTCAAATGGTAAGTCCTGGAACTTGCATTAAACAAGCTTACGTAGCTTGGAGGGGCTGCCAGGTGTTATATGTGATTCTGGACACTAATATGTCCTATATAAGGCAATAATATCCCAATGGAATGCACCATTAAGGATACAAATGTCTACCTGAGACAATGAATTAAAACACAACTTTTAATAATGCATAAAATTGTAGACAAGAAATTAAATATATGAACACACCCCAAATAAAGTGATAAAAATGTGTATCAAAGAATATATATAATGAAATTACCTATTTTATTATTTAAGGTGGTGGTTTATTTCATTATATATTCTTTGATACGCATTTTTATCACTTTGTTTGGGGTGTGTTCATATGTTTAATTTCTTGTCTACAATTTTATGCATTATTAAAAGTTGTGTTTTAATTCATTGTCTCAGGTAGACATTTGTATCCTTAATGGTGCATTCCATTGAGATATTATTGCCAAAAGTTCAATTAAGTCTGTGAATTTGATATGTCTTCTAGACATGTGCACAGCACAAAATTTCGTTTTGAACTAATGGATTAGTCCTAAAATGCAATTTATTTAGTTGCTAAAGAAATTCGTTTTCAGTTCTTTAGTATGAAAACTAATTTTGTGCTGTTACAGTTATTCATTTTAGGGATTTATAGGTATAGATATCCTTATGTTGCCTTATGCTGCCACCTAGTGGTCTTTCTGTATTGTACATGTTTTTCTTCTTTTCTCCCTCGCTTTATGATGATGCACTTCCTGTGTGTGTTTAGTTCCACCCTTCCTCTTTTGTAAGAGCTGCAGCATGGTGTAGTTATCCAGCAGCACATGTATGTTCATCCTCATGTTAGGACAGAATCATCTTTTGACCGCAAAAAACCTATAATTCCATCATCTGCTGTATCCTGTGATCTGCTGTAACCTGATGTACGGAATAAAGCAAGTCGTGGAAAGAAACAGTGTTTTGGTGAGTTCAGCTATCTGATAAGGATTGTCCTCGGTGATTGCATCTACTTATACAGGCCAGGCAAAGAGGTCTCTGCAAGGGATAAATCGCTATACAACGATCTGAGTCAGAATAGTCAAAAGATGAGTAGAATCCTAAGAAAAGATGAGTAGAATCCTACAGTCAAAAGATGTGTAGAATCCTACAGCCTGCTATATATATGTGTGTGCTTAATCTGCAATCAAGCTCAGTGCCATCGGCCATTTTATGGAAGCACATGTGTGTGTGTTTAATCTGCAATCAAGCTCAGTGCCATCAGCCATCTTGGGGAAGCACATGATCGCACAAGCTTACTGCATCTGACTGAATATTGAAAACGGTTTCTCTGCATTTAACTGTGTTACCTGCCTGTCTAAGCTGCCGTTCATCTTTTTAAAGAGACAGTACTATTTTTGCAAAAACGTATAAAATGTCCAGACAAGGTTCTGTGCACTCTATTATGGCTGAACCGACGCAGATTCATCATGTCCCTGAACCCGCAGACGTACAAGGAGCAGATTCTGCAGAGTTTGTCGAACAGAGTGTAAAACCCAAACGCACAATAAAACCGACACAGAAACTCAGAAAACTATGAATACACTAGAGATGAGCTCTCCAGCAATCTGTCTGACCTGTGGGACAGAACGTCACAATGCATGTCAGTTTTACCACACTTTAACGATCACCCAGCTGAATTAAGAGACTCTATAGATCGTCTGTCTGCCGCATATAAACGTTACCAGAGGCTGTCAGAAAAATACACAGACTTCTTGCAGGACTCTAATATGGAAGACTTTTCAGCAGAACTGACCAAGACTGATGCACTAAACCAACAAAGAGACCTCCTAGTGCAAGTTGCCAAAGAAAGGGCAGAATTCCGCATTGCTCAACTGCAAGAGACCAGATCGCACAGATCCACATCAACCAAGCACACTGCACATTCTTCCAGATCCTCTCGCTCCAGACATTCAACGTTAAGCGACAAGCTAATAGAGGCCCGCGCTGAAGCGGAGTCAAAGAAAGTGCAAAGCTCCTTTGCTAAAAAACAAGCAGAGTTAGAAGCTCACAGCAAAGTCCGCCAAGCAGAGTTAGAAGCAGAGACAGAATCCCAAATCAAGATTCTGCAAATGGAAAAGAGGAAGCAGGCTGCCGTAGCGAGGCTGAAGGTCCTCGAAGAAGCAATGGGACAAAGTACTAATGCAGACTGCCCTATCCCAGCAGAACTGGAAGACCCAGTCGAACGCACTAATGAATACGTTTTAAAGCATAACATTTGCAACAATACACAGTCATCTCCTGTACCTCCTCCCAACACTGTTCTGACTCTCAACGCAGAGACCTCTCAGCTCCAAATGCCTGAGCCTCCTCCAGTCCACAACACAAGAACATCTACGCAGCAAATCACATCAACTCAGTCTGCCAGCAAGGTGAAACCCAGTGACAAGCCGCAGCTCAAGCCGCAGCCAGCAGAAGCCTTAGAGACTACACCAAGTTAAACGTTCTTGCAACGTCATTTTATCCTGGTAAACCTCACCCTTCATCACCAGAGAACTTTAACACCCAAGCGGTTCCTCAAGTTACTTTGGCACCAAAGAGTGAGAGATCAGACTTGACTGACTTCGCCAGATATATGATACGCCGAGAGCTCATTAACACAAGCCTCTCAAGGTTCGACGACTGTCCAGAGAGCTACAGGGCCTGGAGATCAACCTTCAAGGCTGCTATTGCTGATCTGAACCTTACTACCAAGGAGGAACTTGATTTGCTCATAAAGTGGCTGGGGCCAGAATCCACAGATCGTGTTAAAAGACTGAGAACAGTACATGTTGACCACCCGGATGCAGGTCTCGTTGCTGCGTGGGCAAGACTTGAGCAAGCTTATGGCAGCGCTGAAGCCATAGAAGGCGCTCTGTTCAAGAGACTGCAAAACTTCCCAAAAATAGGTAACAAGGACTATCGAAAGCTCCAGGAACTGAGTGATCTCCTCATGGAGCTAGAGTTGGCAAAGACAGACCCACGTCTACCTGGACTAAGCTTCCTGGACACTGCTCATGGTGTCAATCCAGTGGCGTCTAAACTGCCATACGGCCTGCAAGAGAAATGGGCGCAACACGGCTCAAGATACAAAAGAGACTATAACGTATCCTTCCCTCCATTCTCATATTTTTGCAGGTTCATCAGCGAACAAGCCTGGACAAGAAACGATCCCAGCTTCAGCTTCAGCGAAACCAACTTGCCAGCTTCATCATCATCACCAGCATCCTCATCAAGGTATGATAACACAGCGGCTAATCGTAGAGACTTAATAGAACAATATCTGTTAAAAGGACAGACATCTCACCACCCGTGTCCTCTCGTGCAAACCAGAGGGATTCAGGTGATAGCGATAAAGACCCTAATCGTCAGTGCCCTATTCACAAGAAGCCTCACCCTTTAAAGAAATGTCGTGGCCTTAGGGCAAAGACTTTACAAGAGCGCAGGGAGATTCTTCAAAAACTTGGGGTATGCTACAGGTGTTGCGCGTCTTATGGACATTTTGCTAAAGACTGTAAAGTTGTCATCAAGTGCACAGAATGCAGCAGCGACAGACATGTTACAGCTATGCACCCCACTCCACTTCCAGACAACCCACAGCAGCTACCTACCTCTGCACCTGTCTCAAATCATGGCGGGGAGCAACAAGGTAATGCTCCGACTATAGGGAATATTTCTTCTTCATGCACGGAGGTCTGTGGAGAAGGCTTAGATTACAAATGCTGTGCCAAGGTATGCCTAGTCAAGATATACCCAGAGGGTCAACCTGAGAAAGCCACGAAGATGTATGCCATTAGATGAACAGAGCAACAGATCGCTTGTTAAGCCTAAATTCTTTGAGATCTTCGGCATAAAGGGACACGCAACACCGTATACTCTCAGAACCTGTTCTGGTCGTGTAGAGACTTTCGGCAGAAGGGCCAACGGGTTTATGGTCTCTCACGTCAAGGGGAGAGAGGGAATACTCCTACCAACATTAGTTGAATGTGACCAGATACCAGACGAAAGGGAAGAGATTCCTACTCCAGAGGCTGCATATCACCATCCGCACTTAAGGCATCTTGTAGATGAGATTCCAGTAATGGACATGAATGCTGAAATCTTGGTCCTGCTAGGAAGAGACATTCTCAGAGTACATAAAGTACGCGAACAGTGCGACGGACCAGACGATGCCCCTTATGCACAAAGACTTGACCTGGGCTGGGTAATAGTGGGCAATGTATGCTTGGATAAAATGCACACGTCATCTGAGATCCACTCATTCAAAACTCACGTGTTAGGAAACGGACGTGTATCCCACTTCAAACCGTGTCCTCACCATTATGACGTAAAGGAGAAGCCTCTTGACATAATCTGCGTGTCCGACGTCACTCCTATCCTCTGTGATGACAACCTAGGTACCACAGTGTTTTGTACTACAAGCGATGACAACAAAACAGCTTTATCAGTTGAAGACAGAGAATTTATCAAAGTAATGGACAAAGAATTCTTCAAGGATGAGTCTAACAGCTGGGTAGCACCATTACCTCTTCGTGCTGCAAGGGTCAAACTCCCAAACAATCGTGAACAGGCTTTATCCAGAGTCAAGTCACTACAACGAACACTAAAGAACAGACCTGAAATGAAGGACCATTTCATCGCCTTTATGAAAAGGATCTTTGACAATAATCACGCTGAACCAGCTCCACCTCTTCGAGAACATGAGGAGTGCTGGTACCTGCCTTTCTTCGGAGTATATCATCCACGTAAGCCAAAACAAATCAGGGTAGTATTTGACTCCAGTGCCAAGCATCAAGGCATATCCCTGAACGATGTTCTTCTCACTGGTCCTAACCTGACCAACAACCTCGTAGGTGTACTCATGAGGTTCAGAAGGGAGCCAGTCGCCATAACTGCTGATATTGAACAAATGTTTCATTGTTTTATTGTACAAAAAGACCATAGGGACTTCCTGAGGTTTCTGTGGCACCGTGACAACAACATGGACAATGAGATGATTGAATACCGCATGAGGGTACACGTCTTCGGAAATAGTCCCTCACCTGCTGTTGCAACATATGGTCTACGAAGGACTGCTCTTGACGGAGAAAAGGAGTATGGAGAAGATGCTCGACACTTCGTTGAGAGAGACTTCTACGTGGACGACGGACTTAAATCCTTACCCACAAATGAAGAAGCCATAGACCTGCTCCAAAGGACACAAGGTATGCTTTCTGAAGCTAACCTCAGACTACACAAGATTGCTTCAAATAGTGTTGCTGTCATGAAGGCCTTTCAACCTGGTGACTATGCCACAGGGTTTAAGGACTTAAATCTGGGAATGGACATGCCACCCGTACAGAGAAGCCTAGGCCTGCGGTGGAACTTATTAAAGGACACCTTCGGCTTCCAAGTCGGCTCTGCAGACAAGCCATTTACCAAACGTGGTGTTCTGTCGGTGGTGAACAGTTTATACGATCCAGTGGGATTCGTGGCTCCCATTACCATACAGGGTAAATCCTTACTTAGACAGCTCTCAGAGACTATTACAGATTGGGATGCTCCACTACCAGTAGACAAGCTTTCAAAATGGAATTCCTGGAAGCAATCTCTACATGCCTTAGATGGAATTCACATACCACGCTGCTACACTCCAGCTTCTCTTGCCACAAGTCAGAGAAAGGAACTTCACATCTTCTCAGATGCATCTACAGAGGCCATAGCAGCTGTCGCCTACCTTAAGGTAAGAGACTCCTCCAATCAAACCCACATAGGATTTCTGTTTGGGAAGGCTAAGTTAGCACCTAAGCCTGAACACACAATTCCCAGGCTTGAACTTTGTGGGACTGTGCTAGCCGTAGAAGTTGCAGATTTCGTACTACAAGAGCTAGACGTTCAGATGGACGACATCAAATTCTACACAGATAGCAAGGTCGTTTTAGGCTACATATACAACCAGACTAAACGTTTCTATGTCTATGTCAGCAACCGTGTAGAAAGAATCAGGAAAACATCTAAGCCTGAACAATGGCATTATGTTCCATCCGAACTTAATCCTGCAGATCATGCCACCAGGCCAGTGTCCACAAGTGTCTTCGCAAATTCTTCTTGGTTGACAGGTCCTGATTTCCTGCTGGCTCATCCAGAAGAAACAACAGCTGACGTCTTTGGTCTTCAAAATCCTGACGAAGATCCAGATATTCGTCCTGAGGTTAAGACTCTTCTCACCAGAACTGCACAAAGACTCGTCTTGGGCTGTCAACGCTTTGAACGTTTCTCCAAGTGGACAAGGCTTGTACGCACCATCGCGAGGTTAGTCCATATTGCACACTGCTTCCACACGAAGCCCGCAGAGGCTCACTGTCAAGGTTGGCACACGTGCCAAAGGTTTCTTTCTGCAAGGGATATTGCTGAAGGCGAACTGATCATAATACGCAGTGTACAACAGGAAGTCTTCGGCTCAGAAATTAAATGCATTTGTGACAAGACGGACGTTCTAAGAAACAGTCCAATTGCTAATTTGAACCCATTCATCGACAATGATGGCATGCTAAGGGTCGGTGGACGTTTAAACAAGGCTAAGTTGGGAGAGCAAGAACAGAATCCTCTCATCATACCTGCTCGCCACCACGTCTCCACTTTGCTCATACGGCACTACCATGAGGGGTTAAGCACCAAGGTAGACACTTCACAGAAGGTGCCATAAGAGCTGCAGGCTTTTGGATTGTAGGAGCAAAAAGACAGATTACAGCTACACTGCACAGCTGTGTTCAGTGCCGCAAACTGAGAGGGAAACAGCAGCAACAGCAAATGGCAGATTTGCCAGCTGACAGAGTAAGCACTGACCCACCCTTCACTCATGTCGGTCTGGACGTCTTTGGACCATGGATGGTAACAGCCCGCAGAACTCGAGGTGGCCAAGCAAATAGTAAACGATGGGCAGTGATGTTCACCTGTATGAGTGTGCGTGCAGTACACATCGAAGTAATAGAATCTATGGATACCTCAAGTTTCATTAATGCCCTAAGACGATTCCTCGCCATCAGAGGTCCAGTCAAGACATTGAGATCTGATTGTGGAACTAATTTCGTTGGAGCCTGTCGAGAGTTACAGCTTAACTCAAGGCCTATCCAAGACCTTTTAGCTGAAAAGGGCTGTACATGGATTTTCAATCCTCCTCATTCTTCCCACATGGGTGGTTCATGGGAGAGAATGATAGGCATTACACGTAAAATACTGGACTCAATGCTTATGGACTTGAACTCCACAAGACTCACCCATGAGATTCTAATCACCTTCCTGGCAGAAGCATCTGCCATAATCAATTCTAGACCACTTGTTCCAGTGTCTACAGATCCAGAGAACCCAACCATCCTTACTCCAGCTACTCTTCTTACCCAGAAACTCGGGACTGTTCCTGTTCCACCTGGAAACTTTAAAGCAGGAAAAATGTGCTACGACCAGTGGAAGCGAGTACAACACCTTGCCAACTGCTTCTGGAATCGTTGGAAGATGGAGTATCTTTCCACTCTGCAAGGACGCAGGAAATGGCAACGCCTGAACCCGAACGTTCAAGTTGGAGATCTCGTTCTCCTCAAGGACCAGCAAGCCGAAAGGATAGAGTGGCCTATGGGACTTATTAAAAAGAGCATCTCTAGCGATGATGGTAAGGTACGTAAGGTGGAGGTGAAGGTCGCAAGACAAGGAACTGTAAAGACTTTTATCAGACCTATCACGGAACTTATTTTGCTCTTACCGCTTGGAGACTGAACTTACTTAGGTTTTCAAGACATCTAGCAAATTACACTGTCGTTATTTGCGCTTGCATAACTACCGTTATGATGTATATATAGTGACATTTTCAATGCCAGACGGGGAGTGTGCTGTTACAGTTATTCATTTAGATGGGATTTATAGTGTATAGATATCCTTATTGCCTTATGCTGCCACCTAGTGGTCTTTCTGTATTGTACATGTTTTTCTTCTTTTCTCCTCGCTTTATGATGATGCACTTCCTGTGTGTGTTTAGTTCCACCCTTCCTTTTGTAAGAGCTGCAGCATGGTGTAGTTATCCAGCAGCACATGTATGTTCATCCTCATGTTAGGACAGAATCATCTTTTGACCGCAAAAAACCTATAATTCCATCATCTGCTGTATCCTGTGATCTGCTGTAACCTGATGTACGGAATAAAGCAAGTCGTGGAAAGAAACAGTGTTTTGGTGAGTTCAGCTATCTGATAAGGATTGTCCTCGGTGATTGCATCTACTTATACAGGCCAGGCAAAGAGGTCTCTGCAAGGGATAAATCGCTATACAACGATCTGAGTCAGAATAAATTTCATTCATCCGAAAACCAGTGGATACAATTACTATTGTAGTGGCTCCTCAGAGGGCTGAGATCGCTGCTTGTTACAGTATCACTCACTCTCAGCACAATGTGGGCCATATTACATAGTTGGTGCTAACTTAACCAGAGCTGTTGTAAACTTCCCAGAGCCATTATAGCCTATGGAGGTTTTCAGTTTCAACATTGTAATACTGCCCCGTGTCAAGCAAAGCTGTTACTGTAACTGACTGCTGCTCATCATAACGCTCAGAGTTTCAGTAAAAGTAGTAAATAATAATTTTATATATAAGAGGTTAGAACAATATTATATTTCCTGTTTTACTGAAATCTGAGCGTTTACAGTCAGTTACCTGTAACAGCTGAGCCTGATACATTGTACTGAGAGATAATGTAAACAGCAGCCGATCTCAGCGCTCACAGCCACTGGATTAAAGGGCTGAAAAAAAAAAAAAAATTCCTCTCTGTATAATGTGTTTAAACATCCTCCTGCATTATTAATACCCTCTCTGTATAATGATAGGAACATCCTCCTGAATTAATTAATGTCCCCTCTGTATAGAACATCCTCCTCAATTTTATACCTTTCTCTGTATAATGTATTAACATCCTCTACATTAATACCCCTTCGGGTATAATGTATAGAACATCGTCCTGCATTAATTAATGCCCCTCTCTGTATAGAACATCCTACTGCATTGGCATGTGGAGGGTGCAGAACTTCGGATGTCGCGATGTTGTGCTCTTCATTGCTGGTCTCCTTCACTCAATGTAATATCAGAAAAAGGACTGAAACTAAAATGTAGTGCATTTTATTTTAGTTTCTTTCGTTTTTTGTACTGAGCAGTTTTGTTTCTCTTGAGTCATACTAAAACTAAATTATCCCAAAATTCGGACTAAATTGTTTTAGTACTAATACGAATGCACATGTCTAATGTCTTCTGGTTTCCTGTAATTTTCCAAAGTTACTCTACTACTTATATAGGACAAAGTACAAAAGACTACCTAAGAACTGAACAAAGAACTCCTTAGATATTGGAGAAAAGAACTTTGTGACTGTCTCTTTAGGTTCTTGCTCGAGTGTGCTTCGTGTTTCCAAGCCGGGTCTAGCAGCGCAACTGAATCTTTGCTTACAGGCTCGCCAATCCTGTTGATAATGCAAACTAACTATTTCAGACAATGATATTCAGCTTGTCAGTCTGAGTTTTGGCTGGAGGAGACAGGAGGGGGGGTGATGAATTTTTATATTTGGTCTCAGAAAAATGACAGTCTTTACAAAGTCTGCTTGATTCAGGTTCAAGATTTAAGGAAACTAAAGGGTTAACATGAGGAGTTATGTGGAGGAGGTCAGGAGTAGGGATGAGCTGTTTGATCGGTTCGGAGTTCGCATCGAACATAGCCTGTTCACATGGTCGCGAACTACGAACATTTCTGCCTGTTCGCCGCGTGTTCGCCCACAATGCACCAGTGGCGTAGCGTGGGTTGTCAGCACCTGGGCCAGCCAAGAATTGTGCGCCCCCCAACCTGCGGACACGTTATCATGCCCTGATTCCCTTCCACCATTAGGGCATTGAACCCCTTAACTGTGATACAATGTAATGTGCAGAGTGTATAAGCGTATCAGAGCTCCACAGCAATAAAACCTACAGTAATGTGCAGCTCACATATGGATATATATTGCCCCAGCAGCTCAAACATGAATATATTTGCAAAAATACTAACTTAATTGCAAGGGAGTGCAAGGATGGATCTCGATAGGAATTTGTTCAGTTGGTGTCACAATTTCTTAATCAGTGTGTGATCACTATAAGAAAATCAACTAATTGTGCAGTATTGTTATACACATAGATCAGTATACACACAGAAATGAGAGAATCACACAAACAAAGCCTATAGGCGCGTTTGTGTTCGATTATAAGCCTCTATGGGGGGCTTCTCCCATCAATCAAGTTGTAACTTGAAGTAGTCAAATGGTATATACTTAACCTCTGTAAAGAGACGAAGGACAGCACATGGCACAATACCAATGGGAGACAGATGGCAATATAATGTACACCAATCTACTCACGCATTTATGAGCCTCCCGATGAGTGGCTCAGTAAATGGGCTTTGGACCACTTAAGGATGGTCCCACCTTTGCACAGGATTCCCAGTAATTGGATGTAGTCAGTATCCGCAAGATAAGTAAAAAAGGGTTTTATTACAAATAAAATTATATAGGAATATAAAATAATATAAAATAAGGCTCCAATTTCTGATTTCCGAAACGCGTTTCGCTTGCTCAAGCTGCAAGCTTCATCAGTCGGGTAGCCTTTCTTGTGTGGAATATCCATATTTAATATAGTCATGGGCCAATCGGAGCTGTAACCTCCGTGTGCGTGTCACTCGCTGATCTGCAGCTCATTCACTCGCGGGCGATGGTTAGTGACGTATTTCCTTTTCAGTTTTCCAGGGCGATCATAATCCTTGTATCCTGATTTCAATTGAGCATGCGCCAGTCCACATTTCAACAGAGCGATAAACATCTACCTCCGATCTTATACCCGCCCTCATAGCCCCAAAACACGACAGACATAATTATCTTATTCAGGAGACCATTTGTCTGCAATAGAGAGAACGATTAGACATTGTCGATTTATATATTGACAAGTATAATCAGTAAAGACATATTGGCAAGTTCAACCTCCAATTTTATTTATTCTCAGTTGATATGATTCATAGTCTCTTTAAAAAGGAGGGATAGAATAAACAAAAAAGTGATAAATAAATCAGATAAATAAAAAAAAAAAAAAAAAAATTGAAAAAAGAAAAGAAATAAAAAGAGAGAATAAAAAAGAAATAGAAGTGAAATAAAAATGAATAAAATATTAGATGCAAATATAAAGAGATATTGAGCTTCTTATACGACTCTAACCAGAGATCTTATCTTAAAACTGATTTAAAAATGACTAAAGAAAAAGGCTATGGTCAACAATTCTTGGATGAGATGAAACAAGAGATCCTAGGAATAAGTAGGGACACATTATTACAATACAAGTCAAGACAGATAGAAGAACTTGAAAGTGTTCCTTTCATTATGGATTATAATATATAGGTAATAAAACTATAAAGCGATCCGTAGAAAAGTATTGGCCAATTTTAACTAATGATACCATCCTCAATAGTATCTTACCGGACAAACCGCGAATAATATTTAGAGGGGGACACAATCTTAGTAACAATCTAGTTAGAAATCATATTAAAAATAGATGTGTATCGCAACACCCTTTCGGTTTGACTCCGGGATTTTATGATTGCGGCCAGTGCATCTCATGTCGAAAAACTGGAAATAAAACAAGAACAATAAGGAAGTTTGAAGCAGGGACCAGAGTATAAAATAAAGGATCTAATAACATGTCATACTAAGAATGTTGTTTATTACAATGCTCATGTGGGAAAAAATGTGGGCCAAACATCCCGACCACTTTATATCAGAATTAATGAACATCTTTGCAACATAGTTGGGGGATATGACACAGTGTCTCATCTCATTTCAAAAGACCAACATGGGTGTAACCCGAGCAACATACAATTATAGGTATAGAAAAGGTGAAATGTGATTGGAGGGGAGTTAATATGGGTGAAAAACTCGTAAAGAACGAGATGCGGTGGATCTATCACCTTGACACACTAATCCCTAATGGGCTGAACGCAGACTTTGAGGTCTGCCACTTTTTAAGATAAGATCTCTGGTTAGAGTGTCGTATAAGAAGCTCAATATATCTCTTTATATTTTCAGCTATTATATTCTATTCATTTTTATTTCACTTCTATTTTTAATTATTTTTATTTATATTTTTATTTTTATATTTTATTGTCAAAAATTTTTATTATTTATTTCTATTTCTATTTCTATTTTTATTTCACCACATTTTTTTGGTTTATATTATTCTATCCCTCTTTTTAAAGAGACTATGAATCATATCAACTGAGAATAAATAAAATTGGAGGTTGAACTTGCCAATATGTCTTTACTGATTATACTTGTCAATATATAAATCGACAATGTCTAATAGTTCTCTCTATTGCAGATAATTATCTTATACAAGAGACCATTTTATGTCTGTCATGTTTTGGGGCTATGAGGGCGGGTATAAGATCGGAGGTAGATGTTTATCGCTCTGTTGAAATGTGGACTGGCGCATGCTCAATTGAAATCAGGATACAAGGATTATGATCACCCTGGAAAACGGAAAAGGAAATACGTCACTAACCATCGCCCGCGAGTGAATGAGCTGCAGATCAGCGAGTGACACGCACACGGAGGTTACAGCTCCGATTGGCCCATGACTATATTAAATATGGATATTCCACACAAGAAAGGCTACCCGACTGATGAAGCTTGCAGCTTGAGCAAGCGAAACGCGTTTCGGAAATCAGAAATTGGAGCCTTATTTTATATTATTTTATATTCCTATATAATTTTATTTGTAATAAAACCCTTTTTTACTTATCTTGCGGATACTGACTACATCCAATTACTGGGAATCCTGTGCAAAGGTGGGACCATCCTTAAGTGGTCCAAAGCCCATTTACTGAGCCACTCATCGGGAGGCTCATAAATGCGTGAGTAGATTGGTGTACATTATATTGCCATCTGTCTCCCATTGGTATTGTGCCATGTGCTGTCCTTTGTCTCTTTACAGAGGTTAAGTATATACCATTTGACTACTTCAAGTTACAACTTGATTGATGGAAGCCCCCATAGAGGCTTACAAGCGAACACAAACGAGCCTATAGGCTCTTTGTGTGATTCTCTCATTTCTGTGTGTATACTGATCTATGTGTATAACAATACTGCACAATTAGTTGATTTTCTTATAGTGATCACACACTGATTAAGAAATTGTGACACCAACTGTGAACAAATTCCTATCGAGATCCATCCTTGTGCTCCCTTGCAATTAAGTTTGTATTTTTTCTATTGGGGGTGAGTGACACACCTGTGGTGAGCTGCATATTCGTCCGTTTATTGTTAATCAGTTAGGGTGTTAACCATGGATACATTTGCCCCCAGTAGCCCACACATACATTTGCCCCCAGTAGCCCACACATACACTTGCCCCCAGTAGCCCACACATACATTTGCCCCCGTAGCCCACACATACATTTGCCCCCAGTAGCCACACATACATTTGCCCCCAGTAGCCCACACATACATTTGCCCCCAGTAGCTCACACATACATTTGCCCCAGTAGCCCACACATATTTGCCCCCAGTAGCCCACACATATTTTCCCCCAGTAGCTCACACATATTTACCCCCAGTAGCTCACACATATTTGCCCCCAGTAGCTCACACATACATTTGCCCCCAGTAGCCCACACATACATTTGCCCCCAGTAGCCCACACATACATTTGCCCCCAGTAGCTCACACATACATTTGCCCCCAGTAGCCCACACATATTTGCCCCCAGTAGCCCACACATATTTGCCCCCAGTAGCTCACACATATTTGCCCCCAGTAGCTCACACATACATTTGCCCACACATACATTTGCCCCCAGTAGCCCACACATACATTTGCCCCCAGTAGCCCACACATACATTTGCCCACACATACATTTGCCCCCAGTAGCCCACACATACATTTGCCCACACATACATTTGCCCCCAGTAGCTCACACATACATTTGCCCCAGTAGCTCACAAACATTTGCCCCCAGTAGCTCACACATACTTATATTTGCCCCCTCTCACCAGCTCTGAGGGCCCGCGGGTCGGTAGTGGGGGCGGTTTGGGGCATCATAGCGGGCCCCCGCTGGTTTCCCTGTGATGTCATAGTGCTCTTGGGCAGCCAGCGGCGCACTCTGTAAATGCCGCGGTGGCGCCTGCAGCCCAGTCTAAGCATGTTGCACTGGCGCTGCCCCTCACATGACACGTCACGTGAGGGGGCGGTGCAGGCACCACCGCGGCATTTCCAGAGTACGCCACTGGCTGCCTGTGTGCACTGACCGCACAGGGCAGGGAAACCGGCGGGGGCCCACTATGGCGCCCCAAAAAAAACTGCACCCGGGGCCACTGCCCCCCCATGCTACGCCACTGAATGCACCACAATGGAAAACAATGCACTTTTCCACTGGCCTGAAGCTTGTAATTAGCTAGAGCCTTGCACCTGACCACAGGTCAGGTGCAAGACAGGTTCAACACTATGGGCAAATTTTGCCCAATCATGGGCTCACAGAGCTAAGTCCCGCAGCACACTATATAAGGCTTCACACAGCGCTTCAGCACGCGTTTGAGAGGAGATTTCAGAGGAGATTGTTACATAGTTACATAGTTATATAGGCTGAAAAAAGACATGCGTCCATCGGGTTCAGCCTCTCCCACATAACCTACTGCTGTTGATCCAAAAGAAGGCAAAAAACCCAGTCTGAAATGCTGCCAATATGCAACATACTGGGAAAAAATTCCTTCTTGACCCCAGAATGGCAGTCAGATTTCTCCTTGGATCAAGAAGCTTTTACCCACATATTAAATATTATAACCCTTAATATTCTGTGTCTGCAGGAAGTCATCCAGTCGTTTTTTAAAAGTCTGTACAGACTCTGACCCAACCACCTCAACAGGCAGAGAATTCCACAGCTTTATTGTTCTCACCGTAAAATAACCCTTCCTATGCTTTAAGCTAAATTTTCTTTCTTCCAGTCTAAATGGATGACCCCGTGTCCTATGTATAGTCCTGTTAATGAATAGGTTATCAGACAATGGTTGATAATGGCCCCGTATATATTTATATAAGGTTATCAGATCCCCTCTAAGGCGCCTTTTCTCTAAACTAAACAGGTTTAAGCTTGTTAATCTTTCCTCATAACTTAACCCTTCCAATTCCCCTTATTAATTTAGTTGCCCGTCTCTGCACTTTTTCTAGCGATATAATATCTTTTTTTAAGACAGGTGCCCAAAATTGCACGGCATATTCAAGGTGCGGCCTGACCATTGATTTATACAGAGGCAAAATTATGTTTTCATCCCGTGAGTGAACTCCCCTTTTAATGCATGCCAATACTTTGCTGGCCTTGGCGGCTGCTGTTTGACATTGCACATTGTTACTTAGTTTGAAATCTATGATTATTCCCAAATCCTTCTCCTGCTTGGATTTCCCTAACTCCGTACCATTTAGGGTATAAATTGCTTGTGTGTTCTTCACTCCAAAGTGCATAACTTTGCATTTATCTAGATTAATTTCATCTGCCATTTAAGTGCCCAGTCCCCCAATCTATCTAAATCCCTCTGCAGCGAGGTAACATCCTGCTCACATTGTATTACTTTTCCTAGCTTTGTGTCATCTGCAAACACTGATACATGACTTTCAATGCCTATCTCAAGGTCATTTATAAATAAATTGAATAGTATTGGTCCTATAACAGACCCCTGAGGGACACCACTTACCACTGGTGTCCATCTTGAAAATGTACCATTTATGACCACTCTCTGTACCATATCTTTTAGCCAGTTTTCTATCCAAGAACAAGTATTTTCATCTAGACCATTTTTTCTTAATTTAAATAGTAACCTTTTGTGTGGAACTGTGTCGAAAGCTTTGGCAAAATCTAAGTAAATCACATCCACTGCGACCCCCTGATATATACCGCCTCTCCCTCTTCCTGTCCTCCAATTCCCTACTTGACCCCCTGCAATCTGGCTTCCGTCCGCTACACTCAACTGAAACTGCCCTCACCAAAGTCACCAACGACCTCCTAACTGCTAAAAAACACGGCCACTATTCTATTCTCATCCTGCTTGACCTCTCGGCTGCTTTTGACACTGTTGACCACCCCCTCCTTCTACAGACCCTCAACTCTCTGGGTCTCGGTGACACTGCACTTGCTTGGGTTGACTCCTATTTATCCAACAGGTCCTTCTGTGTGTCCTTTGCTGGTAACTCCTCCTCTTCATTGCCTCTATCTGTTGGTGTACCTCAAGGCTCTGTCCTTGGTCCTCTGCTCTTTTCATCTACACCTCCTCCCTGGGCAAAATCATCAACAGCTTTGGCTTTAATTACCACCTCTACGCTGATGACACTCAGATCTACCTCTCTACCCCTGATCTCTCTCCCCCTGTCCTTTCAAAAGTCAGTGACTGTTTATCTGGCATCTCCTCCTGGATGGCCTCCCACCACCTAAAGATCAACATGTCAAAGACTGAGCTCCTACTTATTCCTCCCTCTAATGCCTCCCCACCTCCTGACTTCTCTATCACGGTGGAGGGTATCACCATCTCCCCATCAAACCAAGTTCGCTGTCTTGGAGTTACACTGGACTCTGCTCTTTCCTTCATCCCCCACATCAAGTCTCTTTCCTCCTCCTGCCGATACCAACTGCGTAATATTTCCAGAATTCGGCCATTTCTTACCGCTGTCACCACAAAAAACTCATACACGCCCTGGTAATCTCCCGACTCGACTATTGCAATAATCTCTTATCTGGCCTCCCTCTGTCCCGCCTCTCCCCCCTACAATCCATCCTGAACGCCTCCGCCAGGCTAATTCACCTCACCCGCCGCTCTGTCTCTGCCGCTCCCCTCTGCGAGTCCCTTCACTGGCTCCCCATCCACTGCAGAATTAAGTTCAAAATCCTTATCCTTACCTACAAAACCCTCACTAACTCAGCGCCCCACTACCTGTCCTCACTAATCACCAAATACACCCCAGCCCGCTCCCTAAGGTCAAACAGTGACCTGCGCCTAGCTTCTCCCCGCATCACCTCTTCCCATGATAGACTGCAGGATTTCTCACGCGCAGCCCCCACTCTCTGGAACGCTCTCCCTCGTGCTGTCAGACTTTCCCCTAACTTCTCTTCCTTCAAACGCTCCCTGAAAACATTCCTATTTAGGGAAGCCTACCACCCAACTCACTGACGCAACCATCAATCACTCTCACCTTACAGTCCTCTCCTCCTGTTTCCAACCCCAACCCTCCTAGATTGTGAGTTCCTACGGGAATAGGGCCCTCATCTCCTCCTGTACTGTTTGTCAAATGTTGTTCAATGTATTGTAACCCTGTCTGTACTGTGCTTATTGTACAGCGCTGCGGAATATGCTGGCGCTTTATAAATAAATAATAATAATAATAATAATAATACTTCTACTTACTTCCTCATAGAACGTAATTCGGTTAGTCTGACATGATCTGTGTTTCATGAAACCATGCTGATTTTTGCCAATTACATTATACCTCCCAATAAATTCCTGAATATTATCCCTTAGTAACCCCTCAAATACTTTCCCAGCCACAGATGTTAAGCTCACAGGTCTATAATTCCCAGGCACAAATTTTAAACCTTTCTTAAATATAGGGACCACGTCAGCTTTTCTCCAATCCTCTGGTACTATTCCTGAAAGAAAAGAATCTTGAAAGATTAAGAACAGAGGTTTACATATTTCAACACATAGCTCTCTTAGTACTCGCGGGTGAATTCCATCTGGCCCTGGGGCTTTATTAACATTCACATTGTTTAATTTCTGCAAAACCTTGTCCTGAGTCAACCAGTCACTTTGTATTAGTAAGTTTTTATTAATGAATTTCATGTCTCCTGTTATAGGTTTCTCTTTGACAAATACTGAAGAAAAATAATCATTTAAAATTTCTGCCTTATCCTGATCTTCAGTTAATAATAACCCTGACTCAGATTTTAGTGAACCTACATTTTCACTCTTGGGTTTTTAGAATTTATGTACCTAAAGAATCTTTTAGGGTTGGTCTTGCTCTCTTTGGCTATTTCTTTTTCATTTTCTAGTTTAGCCCATCTAATCGCATTTTTACATGCTTTATTGGCTGCCCTATATGCTTTATAGGATGCCTCAGATTTATCAACTTTAAAAGCTTTAAATGCCTTCTTTTTATTTTTAATTTCCTTAGTTACCTTCCTACTAAGCCACATTGGTTTCGGTCTGTTTCTTTTATATTTATTAACCAGTGGAATATATTGTGACGTACTTTTCTAATGTTAGTTTAAAGATATTCCACTTATCCTCCGTGTTTTTCCCGTGAAAGAGTTTCTGCCAGTCAATGACATTGAGAGCTTCCTTTATTTTAATAAAGTTGGCCTTTTTAAAATTATATGTTTTAGCATGCCCCTTATGAATGTGGTTTTTTGAGTTTATTTCAAAAGTCACCATATTATGGTCACCGTTTCCTAACTGATCCCTTACATTAATATTTGAGAAAAGATCCACATTATTTGTTATAACCAGGTCCAGACAGTTATCCTCTCTAGTTGGTGTTTCTACCAGTTGTGACATGAAGGTATCATTTAAAATGTTCAGAAACCGGATTCCCTTTGCTGAATTACTCGTCCCACTATCCCAATTAATGTCCGGGTAATTAAAATCTCCAATAATTAAAGTGCTACCATGATGTGCAGCCTTCCTAATTTGCTCTAACAGTTGTTCTTCCTCATCATTATCTATATTAGGTGGTTTATAGCATATGCCAACCAATAATTGACTTCCCTGTTTATTCCCCAACGAAATATTTACCCATAAGGATTCCACATTTCCCTCATCGCTTTCCAGTTGTGTAATATTAGGCTTTAAATCCTGATTTACATATAAACACACTCCACCCCCTTTCTTATGTTTCCTATCCTTTCTAAACAATGTATAACCGTTTAAGTTTACAGCTCAGTCATGCGTTTCGTCCCACCACGTTTCTGTTATTCCTATAATGTCGTATTGCTTAGTGTGTGCTATTACCTCTAGTTCCTCCATCTTGTTATTGAGGCTCCTTGCATTAGCAAGCATACATTTAATGTTGTCTCTACCCACACATGCTGAATGCGACTTTACATTACATGCCTCCACTGTTCTTACATTACCCATCCCCCCGGCTCCACCCCCCTTAGTCTGAACTGAAACCCTTCCGCTATCTGCTCTGTCTCCATTTTGTAAGATACTGTATCCCTCCCCCCCTTCCACTAGTTTAAAGTCTCCTCCAACCTTTTAACCATCCTCTCCCCTAGCACAGCAGACCCTCTTCCATTCAGGTGCAATCTATCACAACTATACAGATTGTACCCCAGTGCAAAATGAGCCCAGTGCTCTAAAAACCCAAAGCCCTCCTTCCTGCACCAAGCTTTAAGCCACGCATTGACCTCCCTAATCTCCCGCTGCCTTTCCACTGTAGCACGTGGCACAGGTAGGATCTCAGAAAATACTACCTTGGAGGACCTCTTCTTCAATTTACTTCCTAATTCCCTGAAATCATTCTTCAGGTCCTTCCATCTTCCGCTTACTTTGTCATTGGTACCAATATGGACCATGACAGCTGGGTCATCTCCAGCCCCTCCCAATAATCTATCAACTCTGTCAACCACATGCCTAACACGGGCATGTTGTGTTAGTGTGTGTTCTTACTGCCAGTCTGCCACCAGCTACTGGGGGGGGGTCTCATCTGTTGTAATCTTTGTGTTCTCACTCCCAGCAACTATTTTGGTGGCTCACTAATTTCTACAAAATATTTGGGAATTGAGGTGATCTGTGTCTTGTCACTGCCACCCATCAGGGGGTCTCACAGATTTATAGGAGGTTTCTGGGAATTGTAATCTGTGTCTTGTCACTGGTTGCCAGCTATCAGGGTGTCTCACTGAGTTATACCAGAGTTCTGGAAATCTTTATACCAGAGTTGAAGTATGTATGTATGTATGTATGTATATATCTCACTATGTCAGAAAGACCAAAAAGGACAGGCAGACGCTCCCAGACACAGATAAGAGGGCAAGCAGCCTCTGTGTCGGAAGGCTGTGCCCCTGGTCGTCGTGGACATGGTGCATCCTCTGCAGGGGCACGCTTGTCCTTTCTAACTGGTACTGGCCGTCTTCTTAAGCAGCAACAGAGGATTTGGTGGATTGGCTAACCAGGCAATCCTCGTTCTCTGCCAGCCAGGCTTGTCATGCTTTACAGTCCACCTCAGCTGCCAAAGCATCTAATGCAGCCTCCATGTCCACAGCTACTCCTGCCGTAGCCTCACTATCACACACGGAGGAGTCAGCTGAATTGTTTGATTACAATGACAGTGACATGCTGCTTGAGGATGCGCAGCAACTACAGTGCTCTGATTCAATCTCTGAGGTTGAGGAAGGGAGTATAATCAACCTAGAGGAAGGGGGTGCCAGTGATGACACACACATAACTGGCACTCATGTTGCCCCAGCAGCTGCAGCATACTGCCAAGTTGGCTCCAGTGACGAGGAGATGGGGGTGAAGATGACATTGATGATGAGGTCACTGACTCCACCTGGGTGCCAGATCGAACTGAGGAGTCAAGTGAGGAGGGGGAGGAGGCACAAGAAACACGAGACACAACATCCTCTGATCAACCGTAGCACTAGCCAGTCCAATGCATCAGATGTCAGAGCTGCTCCGGTGCAGAGCGCTGTTGTCTCAAAGCACCACACATGCAGAAACTCTGCTGTCTGCTGGGAGTTCTTTAAGAAATGTGCAGCAGACCCCACCGTTGCTATTTGTAATCTATGTCAGATGAGGCTCAAGCATGGGAAAGACACTGGACGCTTGGGTACCACATGCTTGAGGTGACATATGACCACCTGGCGCAACTCCTCCTCCTCTACAAGGGTAAAGGAGCAGAGTTCATCCTGCCCGCACAGGATGAAAAATAACTTGAGTACACTCTAAAAGCGACACTTGTGTAACACCTTTCCAGGCACTGTTAGATTACCAAGTGATGACACCGGTGCTTCTGCGGATGATCAGAGGAATAGTGGTGAAGGCCGGGGCCGCTTGACTGATGCCTTTTTAAATTTATTTTAGTCCACAACACCAGGGACATCAAATGTAGGCACCCATTGCCAGAATCTTCACCATATGGTGCAGGACTACCTAGGGGCAAGGGCAGACCTGGATACCTTTCCAGCAGATGATCCACTGGCTTACTGGGTGTTGAGATTGGATCACTGGCCAGAATTTAGCCAATATGCTATGCAGCTACTAGGTTGCCCTTCATCCAGCGTGCTTTCCGAAAGGACGTTCAGTGCCGCTGGAGGTTGTCAGACAAAAAAAAAAAAAGAGTGCGTCTGTCCACCGACTCTGTAGACCGGCTGACATTTATAAAAATGAATCAGTCCTGGATCAGCAGCTATCAATCCCCTGATGCTGACGTAACGGAATAGATCGGGATGTCTTCTACATTCACAAAACCTCCAGCACTGAACTCTTCCACAATACCACAAAGGGTTACGGTGTGAAGGCACAATATTTGGCTGCACTGACGCCTGTGCCACATTTATATCATTTAAATTTTTTGAACCGCAGGGTCCAACCCTGCACTCTTCCACAATACTACAGGAGGGGTTACTATATGAATGCACTTGCAGGCCTGGCACCAAAAGCACAATATTTGGGTGCACTGCCACTGACACCTGTACCAGATTCATATCCTCAGAGGGGTTACGGTGTGACGGCACCATTGCCGACACTAAAGGGCCAATTTTAAAGCACCTATTATTACTGTCATCCAAACCCTGCACCATAATTTAGCCCAAAAATAAAATAAAAATCACTAAACTTTTTCTGTGCGTCCTAAAATGTCTTTTCATACAGACTGCCGCCCCAAGCAGTTGTTTATGGATAGATTAACGGAAAAGCATTTACCGTCTTTTGAAACGTAATTTTTGTTAACGTTTCTATACATCCTAGAAATCCGCCACTTCACGGGCAGGTTACGGGGACCTCCTAGGCACGATATTTGAAGGAATTTTTCGTTTTTATTTTTAACCCTTATTTCATGGAAAACTCACTGTCCCTTTAAAAACGTTTTTTTTTTAAAAAACTTTGTCCTTGTTTCCTGTCCCCTAGGGCACTACCCGGACCCCCATACACCTTTTATGGCAAATATCTAGCATATATGCCCTCTTGGAGGGCACTCCAAAAATCAAGTTTTGAGTCCCATTGACTTGTATTGAGTTTGTGTTCGAGTTCGAACATTTGGAAAGTTCGAGTTTGAATGCGAACTGAACTCGGGGGTGTTCGGCTCATCCCTAGTCAGGAGAGGTAAAGGTTTAACCAGTTTCCTACCCCCTCCTGTGTTAACCTTGATAGTATCTCCTTAAGCCAATATGTGCTAGTATTTAATGGTATTGATCTCAGACTATGCTCACTGTAACGGGACTCCGCCCTAATGTTTATTTCCATTACATTTCATTGCCCCTGTATATAGGGTAGAGTGTTGTGTGATGTGCTGTTGTCCAAGTGTGTATTGGTATGTTACAGGTAAAAGTTGTTATAAAGCACTATCAAGTTCCATAGCACTGTACAACAGGTAAGGCAAGATAACATGTGCATGCAAGTTAGACCCACAGAACAGTCGGAGAGGACCCTGCTCAAGAGCTTGCAATCTGTAACCATTTGCCCTGCTTCCACCCCCTCGCCCAGATCTGTATGTAACCAAAACTCTTTATCAGTTTCCTTTGTTAGGAGACCAGGGTGTATGTGTGTGTAGGGGGAGGGGGAGGTTTTGGGAGGGTCTGGGAAAGATAAACGCAAGGGCGTGTGCTTACCTTTGAGTGTCTAACTGAAAACCTCTGAATAAAGGCATTCTGTGTGTTGGTGTTCAAGAGGCAAGGATTGAGCTCTTTGTGGGGGTACAAGCAGCTCCTTGTACAGAGGAAAGGGGCGCCCAGACTGAAGTTCCTGAGCTTGGGCATACCAGGATCCGTAACACTCACCAATAACTAACAGGAGACTAACAGAATATTAAAAATACCAGCTAATAAGCATTGATATAAAGACACAAACTGCAGAGGGGCACATCCTGCTGACAGAGCATACCAGTAGGGAACATGTATAATCATAACACCTCATATCAGAGAGCCACAGAATCTGTATAACATGCCTCAGTATGCCTCGCAGAGAGGGAATCTGTAATGTACTGCAGTATGCCTCGCAGAGACTCAGGGAATCTGTATAATGTACTGCAGGATGCCTCGCAGAGACTCAGGGAATCTGTATAATGTACTGCAGGATGCCTCGCAGAGAGCCAGGGAATCTGTATAATGTACTGCAGGATGCCTCGCAGAGAGCCAGGGAATCTGTATAATGTACTGCAGGATGCCTCGCAGAGCCAGGGAATCTATAATGTACTGCAGGATGCCTCGCAGAGAGCCAGGGAATCTGTATAATGTACTGCAGGATGCCTCGCAGAGCCAGGGAATCTGTATAATGTACTGCAGGATGCCTTGCAGAGACTCGAGAATCTGTATAATGTACTGCAGGATGCCTCGCAGAGACTCAGGGAATCTGTATAATGTACTGCAGGATGCCTCGCAGAGAGCCAGGGAATCTGTATAATGTACTGCAGGATGCCTCGCAGAGAGCCAGGGAATCTGTATAATGTACTGCAGGATGCCTCGCAGAGCCAGGGAATCTGTATAATGTATTGCAGTATGCCTCGCAGAGACTCAGGGAATCTGTATAATGTACTGCAGGATGCCTCGCAGAGAGCCAGGGAATCTGTATAATGTACTGCAGGATGCCTCGCAGAGAGCCAGGGAATCTGTATAATGTACTGCAGGATGCCTCGCAGAGCCAGGGAATCTATAATGTACTGCAGGATGCCTCGCAGAGAGCCAGGGAATCTGTATAATGTACTGCAGGATGCCTCGCAGAGCCAGGGAATCTGTATAATGTACTGCAGGATGCCTTGCAGAGACTCGAGAATCTGTATAATGTACTGCAGGATGCCTCGCAGAGACTCAGGGAATCTGTATAATGTACTGCAGGATGCCTCGCAGAGAGCCAGGGAATCTGCATAATGTACTGCAGTATGCCTCGCAGAGAGCCAGGGAATCTGCATAATGTACTGCAGTATGCCTCGCAGAGAGCCAGGGAATCTGCATAATGTACTGCAGTATGCCTCGCAGAGAGCCAGGGAATCTATAATGTACTGCAGGATGCCTCGCAGAGAGCCAGGGAATCTGTATAATGTACTGCAGGATGCCTCGCAGAGCCAGGGAATCTGTATAATGTACTGTAGGATGCCTTGCAGAGACTCGAGAATCTGTATAATGTACTGCAGGATGCCTCGCAGAGACTCAGGGAATCTGTATAATGTACTGCAGTATGCCTCGCAGAGAGCCAGGGAATCTGTATAATGGGCTGCAGGATGCCTCGCAGAGAGCCAGGGAATCTGTATAATGTACTGCAGGATGCCTCGCAGAGAGCCAGGGAATCTGTATAATGTGCTGCAGGATGCCTCGCAGAGAGCCAGGGAATCTGTATAATGTACTGCAGGATGCCTCGCAGAGAGCCAGGGAATCTGTATAATGTACTGCAGGATGCCTCGCAGAGAGCCAGGGAATCTGTATAATGGGCTGCAGGATGCCTCGCAGAGAGCCAGGGAATCTGTATAATGTACTGCAGGATGCCTCACAGAGAGCCAGGGAATCTGTATAATGTACTGCAGGATGCCTCGCAGAGCCAGGGAATCTGTATAATGTACTGTAGGATGCCTTGCAGAGACTCGAGAATCTGTATAATGTACTGCAGGATGCCTCGCAGAGACTCAGGGAATCTGTATAATGTACTGCAGTATGCCTCGCAGAGAGCCAGGGAATCTGTATAATGGGCTGCAGGATGCCTCGCAGAGAGCCAGGGAATCTGTATAATGTACTGCAGGATGCCTCGCAGAGAGCCAGGGAATCTGTATAATGTGCTGCAGGATGCCTCGCAGAGAGCCAGGGAATCTGTATAATGTACTGCAGGATGCCTCGCAGAGAGCCAGGGAATCTGTATAATGTACTGCAGGATGCCTCGCAGAGAGCCAGGGAATCTGTATAATGGGCTGCAGGATGCCTCGCAGAGAGCCAGGGAATCTGTATAATGTACTGCAGGATGCCTCGCAGAGAGCCAGGGAATCTGTATAATGTACTGCAGGATGCCTCGCAGAGCCAGGGAATCTGTATAATGTACTGTAGGATGCCTTGCAGAGACTCGAGAATCTGTATAATGTACTGCAGGATGCCTCGCAGAGACTCAGGGAATCTGTATAATGTACTGCAGTATGCCTCGCAGAGAGCCAGGGAATCTGTATAATGGGCTGCAGGATGCCTCGCAGAGAGCCAGGGAATCTGTATAATGTACTGCAGGATGCCTCGCAGAGAGCCAGGGAATCTGTATAATGTGCTGCAGGATGCCTCGCAGAGAGCCAGGGAATCTGTATAATGTACTGCAGGATGCCTCGCAGAGAGCCAGGGAATCTGTATAATGTACTGCAGGATGCCTCGCAGAGAGCCAGGGAATCTGTATAATGTACTGCAGGATGCCTCACAGAGAGCCAGGGAATCTGTATAATGTACTGCAGGATGCCTCGCAGAGAGCCAGGGAACCTGTATAATGTGCTGCAGGATGCCTCGCAGAGAGCCAGGGAATCTGTATAATGTGCTGCAGGATGCCTCGCAGAGAGCTGGGTAAACTGTATAAAGATGTAGGAATAACTACTGATGTTCTCAGCACTATCATTAAAAGTCACAATACAAGGTAAGGGTACAGCGCACGCAAGATTTTTGGGTAAATACCACATACACTTAAATTCTTGTTATAGTAGTATCTTTATTTCCACATATCATATATGGGAATAGCCAAGCCAAATCCACTGGGCTTTATCCAAGCTTTAGTTGGTTGGATTTCTTCTGGTATTCACAGGAGCCAGATAGATATCTGTTTTCCCAATTTCTTGCATAAGTGGGTGAGAGAAAACAACAGACCCAAATCGAGCCTAGTGTAATACTGCAAAAAACTGGCCTTAATATGCAGAAATTTGCCAATTTTGTACTCACTCTTGGTGGAGCCTCCAGGCTCTTGGAGTATTCACCTATGAGTTACTTAGGGAAAAACTCAAAAAACCCTCTCCACAACGATACAGGAACAGCAGGATGGATTAAAAAAGGATTTTATTAAAACAATGTTAAACCAGAACGCGTTTCGTCGGTGTGAACCGACTTCATCAGCTGGAACAATATATATGAATGAATATCCCCATCCCCTGCTGTTTGTAGAGCACTAAATGTACGTATTTCAGAACATGTAAGAAATATTAAAAATAAATTTGAGAAACACTCAGTTCCAGAACATTTTAATGAAAAACATGATAGTTGCCCGAAAGGATTAAAGTTCAGCGCTCTAAAAAGGATAGTGAATAATAACAAAGGGGAAAGTATGATTACATTATTGGGTAAAGAGGAAATGGGGTTTATTTATGAGTGGGGTACTATGTCACCAGGTGGTTTGAACAGCGATTTTGAAATTGTTCACTTCATATAGATTACCATGGAGATCTGTGCAATATGTGGTGTTGTTAATAGAGGACGGGAGGGAGGAAAAAATGTGGGTGGTGAAGAGAGGGGTACACTATAAGACAACAAGGGAGTGTCTTATGATAAGAGTAGTGTCTCCCTCGAACATATATGACATGTTATATATAATATATAAAAAAAACACTTTTTATAAAACACATATGGTACTTATCATAATCACTAGTACACATAATATTGTGGATTAATGAAGTTCACTTACTTTGTATTAAAATAGTTTTATTAAAACATACGTAATGTTTACCAATGTAAATTATATATAACTGTATGGAATACATGGAAACACACCACCAAGTGTATAATAATTCATGAAGATTCAAAGATAACAGAATTCACAGCATTTTATGGATAAAAAATTGGTCAGCACTTAATAGCATATATGTCAAATTGATAGAGGTACTATTTTTATAGTCTATGTAAATTTGGGCATATTTAGACCCATGCTGGTGGATCACCATGATATTCTATGAAGAGATTTTCTTAACCAGTTAATATATTGTATGATTATGTCCTTTTGTTGAGGGGAGCAAAAGGAAGAATGGAGGCGTTAGAAAATCACGCAAAACAAAACAAGAATTTCTCTCTGGGGACTGAAAGGGAGGAACGCAGATATGGGGCTTCACAATCATTATAACAAGGATCTAGAGATATTCCAGGGTGAAGCGCACACAATGCATATGTGCAGAAGAAAGCCCCGTGCGCTCCAAGGTGAAACTCAGCTCTATACAAATATGTGGTGTTTGGAACGCTAAGAACACAAATTAAGTGGTTCTTCACATGTGGACACTATCTGGACTAATGAGAAGACTATATAAACAGCAGGGGATGGGGATATTCATTCATATATATTGTTCCAGCTGATGAAGTCGGTTCACACCGACGAAACGCGTTCTGGTTTAACATTGTTTTAATAAAATCCTTTTTTAATCCATCCTGCTGTTCCTGTATCGTTGTGGAGAGGGTTTTTTGAGTTTTTCCCTAAGTAACTCATAGGTGAATACTCCAAGAGCCTGGAGGCTCCACCAAGAGTGAGTACAAAATTGGCAAATTTCTGCATATTAAGGCCAGTTTTTTGCAGTATTACACTAGGCTCGATTTGGGTCTGTTGTTTTCTCTCACCCACTTATGCAAGAAATTGGGAAAACCGATATCTGTCTGGCTCCTGTGAATACCAGAAGAAATCCAACCAACTAAAGCTTGGATAAAGCCCAGTGGATTTGGCTTGGCTATTCCCATATATGATATGAGGAGATGAAGATACACTTAAATTCTTGTTATAGTAGTATGTGGTATTTACCCAAAAATCTTGAATGCACTGTACCCTTACCTTGCATTGTGATTTTTTTTGACTTTGTCAAAACTGGTTTTGTGGGGAAACCACCATTGGGGTACTTGGCGACTGACATCGCAAGCTGTGAAGGGGACATTCTGGTGTGGCGCTCCACTGATCCTGGTTGTAACTATCATTAAAAGGGTTGGGGGGTAGATTTTTCCTTAATGGTCATGGCAGTTCTCCTGGCTCTTTGGTTTTCAGCTCAGTCTGAATAAGTTGGTTTTGAAGGATTTTTTTTCTCCTTTTGCTAGGTTGTTACCGAAGCTCCCTCTACCTTTGTGCCCACACTATACATGACCTCTGTGCCTGTTGGAGAATGTGGATACTGGCCTCCTGCCAAGAGCTCGTGGACCAATTTGGCAAAGCTAGTACTCCAGGACAATCTGCATAAGGGGCATCTAAGGTTTAACGAGTTAAATGTATCTATATCTTGAAACCGTGTGTATTTAGGAGTTGGTTTTTGTTAGATACAATGTTGATGTACTGTTCTTGCGATCTGTCCTTAGATTGATCTGATGCTCTGTTTGCTAATCCTTTCAAGTGTGCAACTAATTAGGTTTCTGTGTCTCCTGAAGGAATTCAACGCCCCCTCATGTAGACAATGTATTCTGTTTGTGTCATGTTATCCCCCCCCCCATATAACTGCCCCCATTTCACATTTCAAGTTCTGGCTGAGGGTTGTGAGAAGGAAAACTGCCGTGGATCAGCTTGGCTGGAGAGAAGTGATGGATGCTTTAACAGGTTGGAGTCTGGTCCACAAGCCGAAGACCAGTAACCCCAGTTGCTGTTACGATCTGGTGGCGAGCTGTGGGATTTCCCTTCTAGAAACTGCAGCAGAGAAACATCACGGACTAAACACAGAGAGCAAGTGATTGGCGAGTCACCATACAAAGATGGAGAAAGACTTCACTAGGAGCATGAGAGAACTTCTGGAAAAGTATGGTCCTAATTCCAGCCATGATATATCTCAGAGGTGATAACAGAAGTCTCCAAATTGTAGAGAGAGGAGGGAGAACTGGCCCATCAAACTCGAATGAAGGAGATGGAACAGAAGTTTGAAATCCAGATGATGGAGCTTGAGCAAAAAGCAAACTAAAGGACCTGTGTCCTGTGATGATGGGAGCAGGATCCAATGGATGAAGAAGCTGTCCATAAGCACTTGCAGGAGAGTGAGAATCACAGTAACCTGCATTGGTTGGATCAGGAATAGGTTCGGTTCGGACGGTTTGGACTTCGCATCGAACATAGCCTGTTCGTTTGTTCGCGAACTCCGAACATTTCCGGGTGTTCGCCCACAATGGACCACAATGCACTTTCCCACTGGCCTGAAGCTCGTAATTGGCTACAGCCTTGCATCTGACCACAGGTCTGGTGCAAGACTGGTTGAACACTATGCCAATCACCGCTCAGAGTCCTGATTGGGCAAATTTTGCCCAATCATGGGCTCACAGAGCTAAATCCCGCAGCACACTATAAGGTTTCCACGCAGTGCTTCTGCACACATTTGAGAGATTTCAGAGGAGATAGTTGTTGTGTGTTCTTACTGTCGGTCTGCCACGCTACTGGGGGGTCTCATTTCTACCAAATATCTGGGAATTGAGCTGATCTGTCTCTTGTCACTGCCAGCAAGTATTTTGGGGGTCACATTTCTACAAAATATTTGGGAATTGAGGTGATCTGTGTCTTGTCAATGCCAGCAAGTATTTTGGGGGTCACAAATGTCTACAAAATATGTGGGAATTGAGGTGATCTGTCTCTTGTGACTCACTGCCAGTACTATGCAGTATTTTGGGGGTCACAAATTTCTACAAAATGTTTGGGAATTGAGGTGATCTGTCTCTTGTCACACAGCCAGTACCACGCAGTATTTTGTGGGGTCACTAATTTTTACAAAATATCTGGGAATTGTTATAATCCATGTGTTCTCACTGACTGCCACCCTCAGGGGGTCCCACATACTTCTAGCAGATTTATGCGAATTTGTGGCTTCTCACTGCCACCCATCAGGGGGTCTCACTGATTTATAGGAGGTTTCTGAGATTTGTAATCTGTGGCTTCTCACTGCCACCCATCAGGGGGTCTCACTGATTTTTAGGAGGTTTCTGAGATTTGTAATCTGTGGCTTCTTACTGCCACCCAACAGGGGGTCACACTGATTTATAGGAGGGAATTGTAATCTGTGTTTTGTCACTGGCTGCCAGCTATCAGGGTGTCTCACCAGAGTTCTGTAATTCTTTAATCTTTATACCAGAGTTGAATCAGAGTTCTGTTTATATTTAATCTTTATATCACTCACCATGTCTGAAAGGACAGCAGACGCTCCCAGACACAGATAAGAGGGCAAGCAGCCCCTGTGTCAGGAGGCTGTGCCTCTGGCCGTGGTGGACGTGGTGCATCCTCTGCAGGGGCACACTTGTCCTTTCTAACTGGTGCTGGCTGTCTTCTTAAGCAGCAGCAACATACAGAGGATTTGGATTGGCTAACCAGGCCATCCTCATCCTCCGAGTCCTCTTCCAGCCAGGTTTGTAGTGCTTTACAGTCCACCTCAGCTGCCAAAGCATCTAATGCAGCCTCCATGTCCACAGCTACTCCTGCCATAGCCTCGCTATCACACACAGAGGAGTCAGCTGAATTGTTTGACTACAATGACAGTGACATGCTGCTTGATGCGCAGCAAGTACAGTGCTCTGATTCAATCTCTGAGGTTGAGGAAGGGAGTATAATCAACCTAGAGGAAGGGGGTTCCAGTGATGACACACAAATAACTGGCACTCATGTGGCCCCAGCAGCTGCAGCATACTGCCAAGTTGGCTCCAGTGACGAGGAGATAGGGGGTGAAGATGACATTGATGATGAGGTCACTGACTCCACCTGGGTGCCTGATCGAACAGAGGAATCAAGTGAGGAGGCACAGCAAACACGAGGCACAACATCCTCTATGACCAACCGTAGCACTAGCCAGTCCAAGGCCTCAGATGTCAGAGCTGCTCCGGTGCAGAGCGCTGTTGTCTCAAAGCACACATGCAGAAACTCTGCTGTCTGCTGGGAGTTCATTAAGAAATGTGCAGCAGACCCCACCGTTGCTATTTGTAATCTATGTCAGATGAGGCTTAAGCGTGGGAAAGACACCGGACACTTGGGTACCACGTGCTTGAGGCAACATATGACCTCCTGCCACACATCCCGTTAGCGCAAAACTTTGCGTAGGTCCTCCACCTCCTCATCTGTCTCTACCCCCACTGTATGTCCTGCCATGTCATTGCCTACAACCTCCACTGACAGGGATGATGCTACAGTAATGGATGTACCAGGTCCTTCCTCACAATGTGACAGCATCCCATCAGCTGAAGATTTACGCAGTCAGATTACGTTGCCGCAGCTGCTGCAGCGAAAGAAAAAATATAGTCCCAGCCATCCCCAAGCACAACGTCTAAATGCCAGCTTAGCAAAATTACTTGCATTGCAGCTGCTGCCTTTCCAGCTGGTGGACTCTGCTCCCTTCCGTGTATTTGCTGAGTGTGCTGTACCACAGTGGCAGGTTCCAAAACACCATTAATTTTCACGCAAGGCCATTCCAGCACTATGCCAGCACGTGGAAGACAATATTGAGTCATTGGGAAAGGCAGTCAGCAGCAAGGTGCATGTGACTTTAGACACGTGGTCCTGCATGCATGGACAGGGTCATTACATTTCCTTCACGGCACACTGGGTAACTCTGATTGCAGCTGGGAGGGATCCAAGACGGAGCTCTGTGCTGGAGCTTGTTCATCCACCGCGCCTCCAGAAAGCTGCTTGTATGAGGTCTGTCTGCTCCACCACCACCACCTCTCCCTCTTCCTCCTCCTCCTCCTCCTTCTGTGTCTCTGGCGAAGTGGCAGTTAAACCGACGCCTGACAGGGTCTACGCAATGGCTCAAGCAAAAAGAAGCCATACTGTGCTTGAGCTGGTTTGTTTAGGGGACAGGAGCCACACCGGGCCAGAAATTCTGTCAGCTCTGCAGGGCCAGGTGCAGAGAAGGTTAACACCACGCCAGCTTCAGCTGGGAATGATCGTCTGTGATAATGGCAGCAACCTTCTCTCCACCCTACGCAAGGGTAAATTGATGCATGTACCATGCCTAGCACACGTCCTAAATCTAGTGGTACAGCATTTCCTAACCAAGTACCCAGGGCTGGCAGAGCTTCTCAGCCAGGCCAGAAAAGTCTGCAGCCACTTCAGACGGTCATTCCCAGCAAGCGTTCGCCTAGCAGAAATTCAAAGAGAATTCCACCTTCCCACAAACCGTCTGGTCTGTGATATGCCCACCAGATGGACCTCGACATTAGCAATGCTGCAGCGTCTGCACAAGCGCAGAGGGCCATCAACGAGTACCTGTGTGAGTATGGCACAAGGACATGTTCAGGTCAACTTGTTTCCCCCCCGCAGTGGCTGATGAACAAGGATGCATGCACTGTACTGTCACCATTTGAGGAGGCAACGAGGATGGTGAGCAGGGACAGTGCATGCATCAGTGACACAATTCCTTTAGTGTTCCTGCTGGAGCACACTCTGCGGGGAATTATAGATGTGACTCTAGAGGCAGAGCAGCGGGAGGAAGAGGAGGCCTTCCCTAGCTCTGAAGGCCCCAGTCTTTCCGCAGACAGCATTCCAGCGGGTCCTACTCAGATCAGACAGGAGGAGGAGGAGGAATATTTAAGTAGTGGGGCATTGAAGGTGGGGATTCCTCAAGGGAGGGTTTTGTGTGCCCAGAAACACAAGAGCTAGTGTGTGCCTGGGAGGAGGAAGTGCACGATGGGGTCATCCTCATTGACCAGGAAGACTCGGAAGCTAATGCCACCTCCAACCTACGCTGCATGGGCTCCCTTATAATGCAAAGCCTGCTAAAGGACCCCAGGATTCGTGCTATCACGGAGAGGGATCATTACTGGTTGGCAACCCTTCTTGATCCACGATACAAGGGTAAAGTTGCAGAGCTCATCCTGCCCGCACAGAGGGAGCACAGGATGAAAAAACTTGGACGCTCTAAGGCTAGGGTCAGACTGAGGCAGTGCGAACGCGCGTTCTGGCGCACTTAATCACGGCCGCACTAGCAGCAAATGACGGGCAATGACAGCCAATATACGAAGTACGGCCGCGCGAAAGTCCGGCTGCACAACGCAAGTGGAAAATGAACGCATTTTTTCGAGAACGTTAAACCACTAGTGCTGACGTACAGAGTGCGCTGCGTCCGCTAGCGGCGTGTGTGTGTGATTAGGAGACATCAGACGCTGCTAATGTCCGGCCAACATAACGTCCAGATGCAAGAAGTGTTTTATTGATGATCCGTACAAAATCACGGATGAAACTGCGCATAGTATGACCGCTATTGCGTATTCCGTGAAAAAATACGTCCATTCTTCGAACGCACATTTTCACGGACAACGTGAAAAATGCGTTAGTCTGACTCTAGCCTCAAGCGACACTTGTGTAACACCTTTCCAGGCACTGGTAGGTTACCAAGTGATGACACACGTGCTTCTGAGGCTGCGGATGTTTAGAGGAATAGTGGTGAAGGCCAGGGCCGCTTGACTGATGCATTTTTAATTTTTTTTAGTCCACAACGCCCAGGGACGTCAAATGTAGGCACCCATTGCCAGCGTCTTCACCATATGGTGCAGGACTACCTAGGGGCAAGGGCAGACCTGGATACGTTTCCAGCAGATGATCCACTGGCTTACTGGGTGTTGAGATTGGATCACTGGCCAGAACTTAGCCAATATGCTATGCAGCTACTAGGTTGCCCTTCATCTAGCATGCTTTCCGAAAGGACGTTCAGTGGCGCTGGAGGTTTTGTCAGACAAAAGAGTGCGTCTGTCCACCGACTCTGTAGACCGGCTGACATTTATAAAAATGAATCAGTCCTGGATCAGCAGCTATCAATCCCCTGATGCTGAAGTAACGGAATAGATCGGGGATGTCTTCTGCATTCACAAAACCTCCAGCACTAAACTCTTCCACAATACCACAAAAGGGTTACGGTGTGAAGGCACTTGCTGCCATGACAGGTGCAATATTTGGCTGCACTGACGCCTGTGCCACATTTATATCATTTAAATTTTTTGAACCGCAGGGTCCAACCCTGCACTCTTCCACAATACTACAGAGGGGTTACTGTATGATAGTACTTGCTGGCCTGGCAGTCTGGCACCAAAAGCACAATATCTGGATGCACTGTTGCCCATTACCAGATTCATATCTTTTTAATATAGGACCACATGGTCCACCCCTGCATTCTTCCACAATACCACAGAGGGGTTACTGTATGAATGCACTTGCTGGCCTGGCACCAAAAGCGCAATATCTGGGTGCACTGACACCTTTACCAGATGCATATCTTTTTAATATAGGACCGCAAGGTCCACCCCTGCATTCTTCCACAATACTACAGAGGGGTTACTGTATGATAGTACTTGCTGGCCTGGCACCAAAAGCACAATATTTGGGTGCACTGCCACTGACGCCTGTATCAGATTCATATCCTCAGAGGGGTTACTGTGTGACGGCACTGTTGCTGACGCTAAAGGCCCAATTTTAAAGCACCGATTACTTTCATCCAAAGCCTGCATAAGTTTCACAATAATTTATCCAAAAAATCACTAAACTTTATCTATGTGTCCGAAAATGTCTCCTCTTTTCATACAGACTGCCGCCCCAAGCAGTTGTTTATGGATAGGTTAACGGAAAAGCATTTACCGTCTTTTGAAACGTAATTTTTTTGTTTTTAAATGTTTCTATACATCTTAGAAATCCGCCACTTCATGGGCAGGTTATGGGGACCTCCTAGGCACGATATTTTAAGGAATTTTTCATTTTTATTTTTAACCCTTATTTCATGAAAAACTCACTGTCCCTTAAACCTTTTTTTTAAACTTTTTGTCCTTGTTTCCTGTCCCCAGGGCACTACCCCCCCCATACACCTTTTATGGCAAATATCTAGCATATATGCCCTCTTGGAGGCCACTCTAAAAATCGAATTTTCAGCCCCATTGACTTGTATTGAGTTCGCGTTCGGATTCGAACATTTGGAAAGTTCGGCTTTGAAATACGAACCGAACTCGGGATGTTCGGCTCATCCCTAATCAGGAAGACAGTTTTACCCATGAAGAATGGCCTGGGTTCATGTCTTACAACCTGAGGTTATCTGAGGACATTGAACTGTGGATGAGCCATATTCTGGGACCTTGTCCTTCCAAGGAGGAAGAAACCTTATTTCTTGCATATATTAACCCCTTCGCTGCGGATGACGTGTGGGGAACGTCCTCATTGACTCCTGCTATTTGCGGAGGACGTTCCCCACATGTCATCCGCTTGCGGTAGCCCCATCGGAGATACTCACCTCTCTGTCCGAGGTCCCACTGCGTTCTGATTTCAGTGTCCTCAAGTGCTGAAGTTAAGTGCCTCACGATGTCAATGACGTCATCGCGCCATGCCCGATAATGTCATTTCCAGGTGAACCCCCCCCCCCCTCCGGCAATGCCGGGAGATCGCCTGAAAGGGAGGGGAAGGATCCCTCTCCCTCCCGATCAGGAAGGAGCAACGCCACAAGCCAGGCACCACTTAAAAGGGGAGAGTCTCCCCTTTTAAGCGGTGCCTTTTATTAACCCCTCAGACACCAGGTCGCCATTCAGCGCCTTGCACTGAATTATTATTATTCTTATATATAAAGCGCCAGCATATTCCACAACACTGTACAATAGGCACAGTATAGACAGGGTTACAATACATTGAACAACATTTGACAAACAGTACAGTAGGAGATGAGGCCCTATTCCCGTAGGAACTCACAATCTAGAGGGGTTGGGGTTGGAAACAGAGGACTGCAAGGTGAGAGTGATTGATGGTTGCGTCAGTGAGTTGGGGGGTAGGCTTCCCTAAATAGGAATGTTTTAAGGGAGCGTTTGAAGGAAGAGAAGTTAGGGGAAAGTCTGACAGTACGAGGGAGAGCATTCCAGAGGATGGGGGCTGCGCGTGAGAAGTCCTGCAGTCTATCATGGGAAGAGGTGATGCAGGGAGACGCTAGGCTCAGGTCGCTGTTTGACCTTAGGGAGCGGGCTGGGGTGTATTTGGTGATTAGTGAGGACAGGTAGTGGGGAGCTGAGTTAGTGAGGGTTTTGTAGGTAAGGGTAAGGATTTTGAACTTAATTCTGCAGTGGATGGGGAGCCAGTGAAGGGACTCGCAGAGGGGAGCGGCAGGTGAGGTGAATTAGCCTGGCATAGGCGTTCAGGATTGATTGTAGGGGAGAGGTGGGAGAGATGGAGGCCAGATAAGAGATTATTGCAATAGTCGAGTCGGGAGATTACCAGGGCGTGTATGAGTTGTTTTGTGGTGACAGTGGTAAGAAATGGCCGAATTCTGGAAATATTATGCAGTTGGTGTCGGCAGGAGGAGGAAAGAGACTTGATGTGGGGGATGAAGGAAAGAGCAGAGTCAAGTGTAACTCCAAGACAGCGAACTTGGTTTGATGGGGAGATGGTGATACCCTCCACCGTGATAGAGAAGTCAGGAGGTGGGGAGGCATTAGAGGGAGGAATAAGTAGGAGCTCAGTGTTAGACATGTTGATCTTTAAGTGGTGGGAGGCCATCCAGGAGGAGATGCCAGATAAACAGTCACTGACTTTGGAAAGGACAGGGGGGAGAGAGATCAGGGGTAGAGAGGTAGATCTGAGTGTCATCAGCATAGAGGTCTAGCTCCAGTGGGGGCCGCCATCTTGCATTGCGTGATGATGTCCAATAGCCGGGGAACCCCTAGCTGCCCGGGTATTTCCCAAGGAAATCCCCTGGTGGACATAGGGGTTCCTTTGAACCCCGATATCTCCAGAACCGTGGGAGCTAGGGGGTCATGGAGGGTGCCATTCGAAAGGCATGAGCATGACCTTTCGAATGATACCAAACTTGACCATATTCAAAGTAAAAACGAATAAAACAAAACACAAAAAAACAACAAGTTTTATTTTTATTAATGCAGCAATATTGTTCATATTTCAATTATAATGTGAACAATGATGCTGCACTAATGATTATTTTCTATGGGATGCGTTTGCAAAAAATCACGTAATTCCCTCCTCAAAAATGTAACCAGTCCCCATTTCTAATTTTTGTACAAGCGCACCCCATAGAAAATATAACCAGAAACGCTCATGTGACAAAAGTGAAAAAAACACTTTACACGCTGCAGATGATTAAAAATTCTAATTTTATTGCATTTTTTGTTCTAATATACAGAGGACATGACGTATACATATAAATATGATATATTATGAATATGCCGGAAAGAACGATATATAATATGTCTGGGTCATGTAAAAAAATAAGGCTTCAAAACGCGTTTAAACATGATGCGCAAAAGCGGTAAAAATGAGCTCAGCACACAGCGGTGAAATGGCTCAGCAGTGAAGGGGTTAAAGAGGCAGTTGATCTGTATTTAAGATATGAAGCCTTTCAAAAACAAATATGACGGTAATGCTATGACCAGTTTTGACTATTCCTCACCCCCAGGTCTGGTTCTGTGTAGCCCAGAAATACTGTGGTATACTCTGGCATATGATGAGGACTAGGGCGGTGAGCTCGAGGTATGCTACTGGTCGCTACGGGACAAGAGACAGGACTGGCTGGGTCTGTTAGTTTTCTAAAGTTCTGGCGTGAATGGAGGATCTTGTGGCAGAGTAGTTTGGAGATTGCTTTTAAAGCACTCCAGGAGTCCAAGCAGTGCTTTGCCCAGGGAGATCAGCCCTAATACTATGCGGAATGGAGAAAGTCACCTGGGACTCCCACTTGAATGCTCCACAGATGAGGAGTCGGAGCTGCAACATACAGTGACAGTTTCAGTGGAACCACCTGTGGTGAGCACAAATGAACTTTGTTTAAAACCGCTATGGGAGGTTTTTGGAAATGCTGCAGGTACTGAGAAGTCCCAGCTGGAGTCTGAGGTCCAGAAAGACAGAAATTTTGATTACGTTCCTCTGCAACAAATGAAGGTGACTGGGCTTGGTTTTGCTGGGTGAGCTGCCCTGGGGCAGATGGGCTTGCAACTAGTGGGCACTATTCTGGAGCCTTCCCCTACAGCATCAAAGGGTCCACCTATGTGCCCACGCCCTCCATGGCACCCATGCCCACTGTTTACATGGCCTCTGTGCCTGTTGAAGTGTGAATGCTGGCCTCATGTCAAGAGATCTTAGACCAATTTGCCAAAGCCAGTTCTGAAGGACAATGAGCATAAGGGGCACCTAAGGGTTAACGAGTTAAATGCATTTCTATCTTGAAGCTGTTTGTATTTTAGGAGTTAGTTTGTGTTGGAGATACAATGTAGACTTCTTGTTCTTTCTATATGTTTGTCCTTAGATTGATCTGATGCTCTGTGTTTGTTAATCTTGTCTAGTGTAACTAATTAGGTTTCTGTCTTCTCTAGGAATTCACCCCCTCATGTAGACAATATATTCTGTTGTGTCATGTTACCCTCCCCCATATAACTGCTCCCCCTCCCCCATATAACTGCTCCCTATTTCACATTAAAGATCATTCTTCTTCCCTGCATTAAGCTGTGTCTGGTGTTTGGAGAGATACATAGAAAGATACAGCGCTCCCTCACGTTCTGGCTGAGGGGTTGTGAGAAGGAATGCTGCTGCGGATCAGCTTGACTGGAGAGAAGGTGTAGACGCTGTAACAGGTTCGCATCTGATCTCAAGCCGGAGACCAGTCACCCCCAGTTGCTGTTACAGAGGTGACATCTCTTGGACTCTGAATTGGTGAAATAAAATGTTCAGACAGTTAAATCCTGTAACTAATCATGTTGAAACGTTTGATAAGTGCGATGGTGTCCGTGGTATCCTGCACCGTGACCTCAACTCACTCCATGCTCTGTTACAGCATATTATTGACTTTAGCAGCAGTTTATGTTAACAAATATGGTGCCTCCAATCCATGTTGGTTTCTACGCCCGTACTCTTGACTTAGATGGCAGCACACCGCTAGACATTATTGTTCAGATCTGCAGAGTAGATCCAGAAATTGATGGCAATGCTTTGTGAGAACCCACACACTGCCCCGGAGATGGAGTATTGGTGTGGGGGAGGGGTTTCTATAATTTTCTATATTTTGGGTGACTGTTTTAATGCCTGAACACCCCAGTTATATGGAGGAGCCCTAAAAAGACACCCACACACCCTGAATATATGGAGGAGCCCCTAAAAACACACCCGCACACCCTGAATATATGGAGGAACCCCTAAAAACACACCCGCACACCCTGAATATATGGAGGAACCCCTAAAAACACACCCTGAATATATGGAGGAACCCCTAAACACACACCCGCACACCCTGAATATATTTATTTATTAATAAAGGATTTTACCAGGAAGGACACATTGAGATTTCTCTCGTTTTCAAGTATGTCCTGGGTTCAAGAACATTGAAATTTTACAGTTGTTACAGAAATACAAAGTAATAAAGGCAAAATATTAAAAACAAAAATATACAGATTAACACAGAAAATAAATATGTAAGTAATATAGTCACGGTGTTACATGTTTACAGGCACATTCTGTATTGAGGTATGTTAGTAAGGAGCTCTTAAGTGACTTAAGACTGGGGGAAGATTTGATGGTGTCTGGGAGGTTATTCCATATTTGCGGTGCTCTGTAGGAAAATAAGGATGGAGCCGCTTTCTTTTTGTATTGTGGTATTGCAAGTAAGGTGCTGGTCCTGGATCAGAGGTTATAGGATGAGGGAACTGCTGGAGGAAGCAGTCTATTCAGGTAGGGTGGTAGCTTCTCAGAGAAGCGCTTAAACAATAAACACCAGGTTGGAAAGGTGAAGGGTGCGTCTAGATTCCAGAGATGGCCAGTTTAGCTCTTTTAACATGTCACAATGGTGGGTCATGTAGTTACATTGTAGCAAAAGCGACAGAGTGAGTTATACAATGTAGTAAGTTTCTGGAGGTGTGTTTGCGGGGCGGCTGCATACACTACATCTCCGTATTCAATAGCTGGCATAAGCATTTGTTGTACAATCTGCTTTCTTACCGCGGGGCTCAGGCAGGATTTGTTTCTGTACAGGGCACCTAGTTTGGGGTAAAGTTTAGATGAGAGTTTTTCGATGTGGGGCCAAAGGATAGATTAGGGTCCAACCACATACCTAGATATTTGAGAGAAGTGACTGTGGTCAGCGTGCCATTTGATTTTGTCCTGACATGTAGATGGGAATTTTGCAGTTTATGTAGTTTAGGTGCGGTTCCAAAGAGCATTGTAACAGTTTTGTCAGTATTTAGAAAGTTTGTTATCTTTGATCCACTTTTCTACCTCTGTGAATTGTTCTTGCAGCACGGCCTCCAGCTGTGGGAGATCTGGTTTGCTGGTATAGATTACAGTGTCGTCTGCGTACATGTGTACAGTTGAGGCTTTGCAGACGTTGGGCAGATCATTTATGAATAATGTGAATAGTAGGGGGCCGAGTATTGAGCCTTGGGGTACACCGCACGTGACTGGGAGCGGGAGGGAGGAGCTGCCAGAGCTGGACACATGTTGCGATCGGTTGGATACATATGATTCAAACCAGGTTAGTGTGTGATCACCAATACCAGAGTTTTTAAGTTTTTGTAATAAGGTGCCATGGTCTACGGTGTCAAAGGCCTAGGCAAAATCAAGAAAGATGGCTCCAGTTAGGTCTCCTTGTTCCATCCCAGCTTGGATATCATTGCAGACTTTTAAAAGGTTGAGTGATTTGGATGAAAGCCGGATTGATCTGGGGTTAAATAGTTTGAAGATTGATAATAATCACGTAATTGTGTGTACACGCATTTTTCCAAAATTTTTGACATAACGGGGAGCAATGAGATTGGACGGTAGTTGGATACCAAATTACTGTCACCACTTTTATGGATAGGTACCACTCTTGTAGTCTTCCATAGTTTGGGTATGTATCCAGTTGCCAGTGATTCATTGAGAGTTGCGACCGGTTTTCCAATTGCTGGGGTCTGATTTTCAGCAGCATTGCTGGGATTTGATCAGGTCCAGATTGGTATTTAATTTTTTGATTACGGAGCAGTTTACTAACTACACTGACAGGCACTGGTCTAAAGTTGAATTTATCTGCAATAATGGGGTCCCTGCATGGTTGGAGGGGCCTGACCTGTGTGTGGTCTTTCTGTAGGTGTGTCATAGAAACATAGAAACATAGAAAAATGTCGGCAGATAAGAACCTTTCGGCCCATCTAGTCGCCCAATTACATGGATACTTTACCTGGATTTATCTTTTGTTTAGGATAGCCTTATGCCTATCCCATGCTTGCTTAAATTCAATCACTGTTTTGGCCTCTACCACTTCAACTGGAAGACTGTTCCATGTATCCACCACCCTCTCAGTAAAATAATGCTTCCTGATGTTACTTTTAAACCTTTGCCCCTCTAATCTAAGACTATGTCCTCTTGTTTTGCTACTTTGTTTCCTTTTAAATATACTCCCTTCCTCTACCTTGTGGATTCCCTTTACGTATTTAAATGTTTCTATCATATCTCCTCTGTCTCCTCTTTTTTCCAAGCTGTACATTTCTAGCTTAGCAATTAGGATGGTGGCGCCCCCCCAACAAAATAATTATTAAAGGCATTTGCAACATCTAGGGGGTGTTGCAGGGTTTGGTTGTTTACTTTGACAGCAGCTGGCTGGGAGTGGACTGGGGGTGCTTGTATGTTACTTATGATTCTCCAAAAATTTCTAGGGTTTGATAGGTTATTGTTTAGATTTTCATTGAAGTATTGGGCTTTAGCCATTTTTGTTTGTTTTTGTACACGCATTCCGGCATTGTCGGTATTCACAGGGATCATTCATGGAACCAGTACTATTGAAATTTGACCACAGTAAATCTCTAATCTGGTATATGGAGGAACCCCTAAAAGACACCCCCACACCCTGACTATATGGAGGAGCCTCTAAAAACACACCTGCAAATCCTGAATATATGGAGGAACCCCTAAAAACACACCCACACACCCTGAATATATGGAGGAACCCCTAAAAACCCACCCACGCACCCTGAATATATGGAGGAACCCCTAAAAACACACCCGCACACCCTGAATATATGGAGGAACCCCTAAAAACACACACCCTGAATATATGGAGGAGCCCCTAAAAACCCACCCACACACCCTGAATATATGGAGGAACCCCTAAAAACACACCCGCACACCCTGAATATATGGAGGAACCCCTAAAAACACACCCGCAAACCCTGAATCTATGGAGGAACCCCTAAAAACGCACCCGCACACCCTGAATATATGGAGGAGCCCCTAAAAACTCACCCTGAATATATGGAGGAACCTCAGAAAAGACACCCACACACCCTGAATATATGGAGGAGCCCCTAAAAACCCACCCACACCCTGAATATATGGAGGAACCCCTAAAAACACACCCGCACACCCAAATTTATTGGATCTCTAAAACAAAAGACATTAGTAAAAATGGCGGCTCTGCTCCAGTCTGCTGCTCTAAGTCGAGACCTAGTTGCCCCCTTCAAGAATAAGAAAGTATTTATTCCACATTTGTGTTGGGTTTTATGATGTGTTTTTGCCATTTGGAGTGAAGACACATGATTTAGGCCCTGATGAAGTTAACTGATAGTTGAAGGAAGGAGAGCAGTGACCTGCTTTGTCTGTGATTATGGATGAGCTGTTCAGTTCGATCTGTTCGGAGTTCACATCGGCAGTTCGGCTGTTCGCCGAACTCAACATTTCCATGTGTTCAGTTTGAGTTCACCCACAATGCACCACAATGGACCACAATGCACTTTTCCACTGGCCTGAAGCTTGTAATTGGCTACAGCCTTGCACCTGACCACAGGTCAGGTGCAAGACTATGCCAATCACGGCTCAGAGTCCTGATTGTGCAAATTTTGCCCAATCATGGCCTACTGAGCTAAGTCCAGCAGCATACTTTATAAGGCGTCCCTCGCAGCCCCAGCACGTGTGTTTTTGAGAGGAGATTGTTCTGTTAGTGTATGTTCTCACTGCCAGCAGCTATTGGGGGGTCTCACTTTTAGCAGATTTCTGCAAATTTTAATCTGTGTCTTGTCACTGCCACCCATCAGGGGGTCTCACTGATTTACAGGAGGTTTCTGGGAATTGTAATCTGTCTTCTCACTGCCAGCTATCAGGGGGTCCCACATACTTCTAGCAGATTTCTGCGAATTTTAATCTATGTCTTGTCACTTCCACCCATCAAGGGGTCTCACTGATTTATAGGAGGTTTCTGTAAATTTTAATCTCAGGGTGTCTCACTGAGTTATACCAGAGTTCTGTAAATCTTTAATCTATATATCACTCACCATGTGTGAAATACCAGAAAGGACAGGCAGACACTCCCAGACACAGATAAGAGGGCAAGCAGCCTCTGTGTCGGAAGGCTGTGCCCCTGGTCATTGTGGATGTGGTGCATCCTCTGCAGGGGCACGCTTGTCCTTTTTTCTAACTGGTACTGGCTGTCTTAAGCAGCAGCATCATACAGAGGATTTGCAGGATTGGCTAACCAGGCCATCCTCATCCTCCGAGTCCTCTGCCAGCCAGGCTTGTCATGCTTTACAGTCCACCTCAGCTGCCAAAGCATCTAATGCAGCCTCCATGTCCACAGCTACTCCTGCCGTAGCCTCACCATCATAACAGGAGGAGTCAGCTGAATTGTTTGACTACAATGACAGTGACATGATGCTTGAGGATGCGCAGCAACTCCAGTGCTCTGATTCAAACTCTGAGGTTGAGGAAGGGAGTAAAATCAGCCTAGAGGGAGGGGGTGCCAGTGACACACAAAGAACTGGCACTTCTGTTCCCCCAGCAGCTGCAGCATATTGCGAGGTTGGCTCCAGTGACAAGGAGATAGGGAGTGATGACGATGATGAGGTCACTGACGCCACCTGGGTGCCTCATCGATCAGAGGAGTCAAGGGGGGTGGAGGAGGAGGAGGCACAACAAAAACGAGGCAGAACGTCCTCTATGACCAACCGCAGCCAGTCCAAGGCATCAGAAGTCACAGCTGCTCAGGTGCAGCGCTGTTGTCTCAAAGCACATGTACAGGAAGTCTGCTGTCTGGGAGTTCTTTAAGAAATGTGCCGCAGATCGCACCGTTACTATTTGTAATATACAGTTGTGTTCAAAATTATTCAACCCCCAATGCTGTAAAGGGTTTTAGGGAATTTAGTGTACATATGTAATTTTATTCAGAATGAAATCCTACAAGGACTTTTTAAAGAACCATATGCAACTAAAATGACATCAATTGGTTTTGTAATACAGTAGTAAATGTTTCTTTTGTGAATTCGTCATTGACACAATTATTCAACCCCTTAAAGACTACCACTCTGAAGAACAGAGGTTCATTCAAGTGTTTTCAATCATCAAACATACCAAGAGAGTCCATAGGAAGCATCTTTCGCAAATTCAAGGCAAAGGGCACTGTTGAAACGCTACCTGGTCGTGGCAGAAAGATGCTGACTTTGACTGCTGTGCGCTACCTGAAGCGTAGAGTGGAGAAAAGTCCCCGTGTGACTGCTGAGGAACTGAGAAAAGATTTGTCAGATGTGGGTACTGAAGTTTCAGCTCAGACAATACGGCGCACACTGCGTAATGAAGGCCTCCATGCCAGAACTCCCAGGCGCACCCCCTTGCTGTCTCCAAAGAATAGGAAGAGTCGACTGCAGTATGCCAAAAGTCATATGGACAAACCACAGAAGTTTTGGGATAGTGTTCTGTGGACTGATGAAACAAAATTAGAACTGTTTGGGCCCATGGATCAACGCTATGTTTGGAGGAGGAAGAACAAGGCCTATGAAGAAAAGAACACCTTGCCTACTGTGAAGCATGGTGGGGGGTCAATCATGCTTTGGGGCTGTTTTGCTTCTGCAGGTACAGGGAAGCTTCAGCGTGTGCAAGGTACCATGAATTCTCTTCAGTACCAGGAGATATTGGATGACAATGTGATGCAGTCCGTCACAAACCTGAGGCTTGGGAGACGTTGGACCTTTCAACAGGACAATGATCCCAAGCATACCTCCAAGTCCACTAGAGCATGGTTGCAGATTAAAGGCTGGAACATTTTGGAGTGGCCATCACAGTCACCTGACTTAAATCCGATTGAGAACCTCTGGTGGGACTTAAAGAAAGCAGTTGCAGTGCGCAAGCCTAAGAATGTGAACTGGAGGCTTTTGCCCATGACGAATGGGCGAAGATACCCGTAGATCGCTGCAAGACACTTGTGTCAAGCTATGCTTCACGTTTAAAAGCTGTTAGTACAACATTCTTTTACAGTTATAAGTACTAAGATTGAATGTCACTTGAGGGTTGAATAAAACTGATAATGATGTTGAGCACAGAAAAGACATTTGCGGTTATTTCATTATAAATGTTATGTTATATTTGTCTGACCTACACGTGCCTCTTTGATTTAATTGTAAGCAAGATGAATGATCAAAATCAATGTCAAACTGGCCAAAACACTCAATTTCAGTGGGGGTTGAATAATTTTGAACACAACTGTATGTCAGATGAGGATCAAGCATGGGAAAGACATCCCACTCTTGGGTACCACGTGCTTGAGGTGACATATGACCACCTGCCACGCATCCCGTTGGCACAACACTTTGCATAGGTGCTCATCCTCATCTGTCTCTACCCCCACTATATGTCCTGCCATGTCATTGCCTACAACCTCCACTGACAGGGATGATGCTACAGTAATATGTGTACCAGGTCCTTCCTCAGAATGTGACAGCATCCCATCAGCTGAAGATTTACGCAGTCAGATTACGTTGCCCCAGCTGCTGCAGCGTAAGAAAAAATAGTCCCAACCATCCCCAAGCACAGCGTCTAAATGCCAGCTTAGCAAAATTACAGGCATTACAGCTGTTGCCTTTCCAGCTGGTGGACTCTGCTTCCTTCCGTGAATTTGCTGACTGTGCTGTACCACAGTGGCAGGTTCCAAAACGCCATTTCTTTTCATTCCAGCACTATACCAGCACGTGGAAGACAGTCAGCAGCAAGGTGCACATGACTTTAGACACGTGTTCCAGCAAGCATGGACAGGGCCGTTACATTTCCTTCATGGCACACTGGGTAACTCTGATTGCAGATGGGAGGGATCCAGGACGGGGCTCTGTGCTGGAGCTTGTTCATCCACCACGACTCCAGAAAGCTGCTTGTATGAGGTCTGTCTGTCTGCTCCACCACCTCTTCCTCCTCCTCCTTCTCTGTCCTTGAAGTGGCAGTTAAACCGATGCATGGCAGGGGCTACGCAATGGCTCAAGCAAAAAGATGCCATACTGTGCTTGAACTGGTTTGTTTAGGGGACAGGAGCCACACCGGGACAGAAATTCTGTCAGCTCTGCAGGGACAGGTGCAGAGATGGTTAACAGCACGCCAACTTCAGCTGGGAGTGGTCATCTGTGATAATGGCAGCAACCTTCTCTCCACCCTACGCCAGGGTAAGTTGACACATGTACCATGCCTAGCACACGTCCTAAATCTGGTACAGCATTTCCTAACCAGGTACCCAGGGCTGACAGAGCTTCTCAGCTAGGCCGGAAACGTCTGCAGCCACTTCAGATGGTCATTCCCAGCAAGTGTTCGCCTGGCAGAAATTCAAAAAGAATTCCACCTTCCCACAAACCGTCTGATCTGTGACATGCCCACCAGGTGGAACTCGACATTAGCAATGCTGCAGCGTCTGCACAAGCAGCAGAGGGCCATCAATGAGTACCTGTGTGAGTATGGCACAAGGACAGGTTCAGGTCAACTTGTTCCCCCCCCGCAGTGGCTGATGATCAAGGATGCATGCACTGTACTGTCACCATTTGAGGAGGCAACGAGGATGGTGAGCAGGGACAGTGCATGCGTCAGTGACACAATTCCTTTAGCGTTCCTGCTGGAGCGCACTCTGCGGGGAATTTATAGATGTGGCACTAGAGGCAGAGCAGCGGGAGGAAGAGGAGGCCTTCCCTAGCTCTCAAGGCCCCAGTCTTTACGCAGACAGCATTCTTGTGGGTCCTCAGATCAGACAGGAGGAGGAGGAGGAATATTTAAGTAGTGGGGTCATTGAAGGTGGGGATTCCTCCAAGGGAGGGTTTTGTGTGCCCAGAAACCCAAGGACTAGTACGTGGCTGGGAGGAGGAAGTGCACGATGGGGTCATCCTCATTGAACAGGAAGACTCGGAAGCTAATGCCACCTCCAACCTGCATGGGCTCCCTTATCCTGCAAAGCCTGCTAAAGGGCCCCAGGATTCGTGCTATTAAGGAGAGGGATCATTACTGGTTGGCAAGCCTTCTTGAGCCACGATACAAGGGTAAAGTTGCAGAGCTCATCCTGTCCACACAGAGGGAGGACCGATGAAACAACTTGCGTATGCTCTAAAGCGATACTTGTGTAACAACTTTCCAGGCACTGGTAGGTTACCAAGTGATGACACAGGTGCTTCTGAGGCTGCGGATGTTCAGAGGAAGAGTGGTGAAGGCCGGGGCCGCTTGACTGATGCCTTTTTAATTTTTTTTAGTCCACGACGCCCAGGGACATCAAATGTAGGCACCCATTGCCAGCATCTTCACCATATGGTGCAGGACTACCTAGGGGCATGGGAAGACCTGGATACCTTTACAGCAGATGATCCACTGGCTTACTGGGTGTTGAGATTGGATCACTGGCCAGAACTTAGCCAATATGCTATGCAGCTACTAGGTTGCCCTTCATCCAGCGTGCTTTCTGAAAGGACGTTCAGTGCCGCTGGAGGTTTTGTCACAGACAAAAGTGTGCGTCTGTCCACCGACTCTGTAGACCGGCTGACATTTATAAAAATGAATCAGTCCTGGATCAGCAGCTATCACTCCCCTGATGCTGATGTAACTGAATAGATCGGGGATCTCTTCTGCAGTACCAAAACCTCCACCCCTGCACTCTTCCACAATACCTCAGAGGGGTTACGGTGTGAAGGCACTTGCTGCCACCAAAGGCACAATATTTGGGTGCACTGCCACTGACGCCTATACCACATTCATATAATTTTAATATTGGACCGCAGGGTCCAACCCTGCACTCTTCCACAATACCACAGAGGGGTTGCAGTGTGATGGCACTGTTGCTGACACTAAAGGCCCAATTTTAAAGCACCTATTGTTACTTTCATCCAAAGCCTGCATAAGTTTCACCATAATTTAGCCAAAAAATCACTAAACTTGTTCTGTGTGTCCTAAAACGTCTCCTCTTTTCATAAGGCTGCCACCCCAAGCAGTTGTTTATGAATAGATTAAAGGAAAACCATTTACCGTCATTTGAAATGTCATTTTTGTTTTTAAAATGTTTCTATAGATCCTACAAATTCGCCACTTCACGGGCAGGTTATGGGGACCTCCTAGGCACGATATTTGAAGGAATTTTTCGGTTTTATCCTTAACCTTTATTTCATGGAAAACATACTGTTCCTTTAAAAACTTTTTTTTAAACTTTTTGTCCTTGTTTCCTGTCCCCCAGGGCACTACCCGGACCCCCATACACCTTTTATGGCAAATATCTTGCATATATGCCCTCTTGGAGGGCACTCTAAAAATCGAACTTTCGAGTTCCATTGAGTTTGGTTCGTGTTCGAACTCGAACTTTTGAAATTGTTTGAGTTAGAATGCGAACCGAACACGGGGGTTCGGCTCATCACTATCTGTGATAGTTGCATCTTCCAGTAGTCGCTTAAGCCTTTGGATGGATACAAGGACATGGAGATGCCTTTGGACAGTGTGGGGCGGCGGGTTCGGTTGGGCCTGATATTTCAGATTGTTCCCCATCATCCTGTGCCCCTAGTAGGAGGTACAGGGTGTTTGTGTTGTATTGTTGGCTCATTGTGGAGTGTCACATTGTGTATGCTGTGCTTGTTTACTGTCTAGCCCTGATCTGGTGAAATCCAGCTAAGCCGGCCTTGCCTCTGGATGTAGAAGAAGTCGGTTCTGGCCAGTAGAAGCCAGAGTGTCATTTGCCATTGACTGTTAGGTTCCGCCTGTCACTGTAAATATTATTTTGACCAAATCCAAGACACACTTTGTAACTTATTGGAGATACAGATGGGGCTGCGACACTGGAAAGACCGAAACTGATGGTGGACAAAATCCAGCAGAGCCAAGAGCTTCCCTGGGCCATGTCTGTTACAGTGTCGGGACTCGTTTCTGATATGGAATGATTGGATCCTCTCCATTGACCAGATACATGTTGCCGTGTCGCCTCTTTTTCTGTGCCCTCCTTGTTGTCTAGGACGTTGCGGGTGTGCGCTGTTAGGACATTGCAGAATACACACAGAGCTTAAGGATGACATGGAGTATAAGATTATGACCGCACGGCCGAGCTCTGTATAGAAAATTACTACCCTTTAATATTTAGAGAACAAACTTGCTTCTCATCCCACATCTCCACCATTTCTCATGACTCCAGACACTCCTCTCACACATTCATTCTGATCATTTGTCCTGGTTCCACACAAGCGTCCACCGACGACCACCTCGCTGACCACTGAAAATATTTACAACCTCAGACTAGAAATCTCTTTCCTGCCATTCCACCTCGCTCCCTGCTTCGTCCTACACTTTCAAGGTTATTCAGAGAGGTGAAAAGCAGGTGAATGGTTGGAGAATGGACAATTCTAGGTCAAAATAGCCGATTTGGAAAGTGAGATAAATGGGAGAATTTTTCTGGTTTGGCTATTTTGACCTAGAATTTTCAATTCTCCAGTCATTCTCCTGAGGTTCACCTCTCTCTGAATAACCCTATATGTCTTTCATTTTTCCAATCTGTGAAGAGGACCTCTCAGCACTTCTCTTGCCCTCCTACTTGTCCTCTTGATCCCATTTCCTCGCACCTCATTTGTCTGTCTCCCTAGTTATTGTCCCTCCTTTGATATCATCGCCCTCTCCTCTGGCATTTTCCTTTCTGCCTTCAAACATTTTCTGATTGTCTCCATTCTAAAGAAGCCATCTCTTGACTCTACTTTCCTGTCTAACTACTGTACCATCTCATTAGTACCCCTTGCCTCTGTACCATCTCATTAGTACTCTCCTGCTCCTCATGCTGCGTCGACATGGCCTCGGTGACTCCGCTCTCTCCTGGTTCTCCTAACTCTCTCTTCACTCCTTCGCTGAGTCCTCTTCACCCCGGTTCCTCTCTCAGTGGGGGTACTGTCACTCAGTGACAGGTACCTCAAGGCTCCCTACTCTTTTTGATCTATGTGGCCTCTCTGGGTAACCTCATCTCTTCCGGATTCAATTAGCATCTCTATGATGACGACACCCAAATCTGCCTTTCCTCTCCCCATCTCTCTCCTCCTGTGTTGGACCATGTTACTGCCGTCCCATCAGCTGTCTCCGACTGGATGACTTCCCGGTTCCTAAAGCTCAACCTCTCAAACTGAACTTCTGATCTTCCCTCCCTCTAAATCCTCTGTTCCTGCGCCCATTTCCCTTCAGGTGAATGGAGCCACCATTACTTCCACTTCTCAGGCTCATTGCCTAAGGGTCCTCTTAGACTCTGATCTCTCCTTTACTCCTCACATTCAGTCACTCACCAAATCCAGCTACTTCCACCTAAAAAACACAACACATTTTCACACACCTCACTTTGCAGCAGTCACAATCATTACACTGTGCTTGTTTTGGCTGGAGATGATGTTCCCTCTCCTCATGATCGTGACCAGGTGACATTGGAGATAAATCAATCAAGCTGCTCCCCTCCTTCAGCTATGGCCCCGCAGACCCCATCCACCAGCGCCCGCCTGTGTAATGCTCGCCAGCTCGAATGGTGATACAGATCTATTGCTCTGGTTTTATCATTGAAAAACTTTCACTCATTCATAAAATGCTGCATCAAACGCAAAGAAACCCTCATCACCAGAGAACTGCCACGAAAATCGATCAGCGCGTACCCTTCCACTCCATGTCACGATGCGTTGCACAATCCCTCAGTATATTGCGTCTCCCATTTATGTTCATATGATGCGTGACGCCTCAAGGTTGGTTTTGATCCATTTTTATTAAATGTCGGAGCTGAACGAGTGTTTTGTGAATCAGCTGTACATTTCTGTCTATATAGAGGTAAGAGTGTCAGCTCTCGGGGTTTCACCTCAGTACAGTCTATAAACAATGTGCTCAAACATTAGACTAAATCCAAGATATTTTAACCCAGGCCCTGATTTCATTTCAGGATTATGGCTTCTTCTAGCTTTCCTGTTACCACATTTCATTTTACCCCGCCCCTCAGGGCTGCCCTCCCTCCATATGACCTCATTCCACATGTGACTTTATCACGTCCTGTCCCTCAGGGCCACCCTCCCTCCATATGACCTCATTCCACATGTGATTTGATGACATCCTGTCCCTCTGGGCCGCCCGCCCTCCATATGACCTCATTCCACATGTGACTTTATCACATCCCGTCCCTCAGGGCCACCCTCCCTCCATATGACCTCATTCCACGTGTGATTTGATGTCGTCCCGTCCCTCAGGGCTGCCCTCCCTCCATATCACCTCATTCCACGTGTGATTTGAATTTGTCCTGTCCATCAGGGCCCCCCTCCCTCCATGTGACCTCATTCCACGTGTGATTTGACATTGTCCTGTCCCTCAGGGCCGTCCCCTCCATATGACGTCATTCCTCGTATGATTTGACATTGTCCCATCCCTCAGGGCCACCCTCCCTCCATATGACATCATTCCATGTGTGATTTTATGTTGTCCAGTCCCTCAAGGCCGCCCTCCCTCCATATGCCCTCATTCCTTGTATGATTTGACATTGTCCCATCCCTCAGGGCCGCCCTCCCTCCATATGACCTCATTTTATGTGTGATTTGATATCGTTCCGTCCCTCAGGGCACCCTCCCTCCATATGACCTCCATTCTAAGTGTGATTTGATGTTGTCCCATGCCTCAGGGCCGCCCTCCCTCCATTTGTTGTGTTCGGACAGTGAAGCGGTTGACATGCACTGGAATGGGAACCACAATCTTGGGGTTTCGAACGGGTTCACCAGCGCGACTGCTGAGGTTTCCAGCTTTAATCCGTTTCCATTTAGCTCTTCGGTTCTGGAACCAGATCTTGACCTGAACTTCACTGAGCTTCAGAGTGTGAGCGATCTGGGATCTTTCTGTAAGAGAAAGGTACTTCTTACAGTGAAATTCCTTCTCTAATTCCAAGAGCTGCTCACTAGTAAATGCTGTCCTGCGCCTCCGGCTTTTCCCAGATGTTGCCAGTCCTGAGGCCGTCGAGTCCTGATTTCCACATTTTCCTCTGCCTCTAGGCCTGGTGGGGCTGTTGGCGTTATCTGTCAGGCTTTCATCGCAGCTGTCCCCGGTGCTCTCTTCATCCTCACGATCACTGCAGCCATGATCAGACATCTTGTTCTCGTTCTTTTCCTCATCTGAGCTGTACAGCTTTCCTTCTGGAAGATGGCAGTGGGTGACATATGCGTAAAAGATGCCGGTGTATGGAAAGTGTGGAAATGAAAGAACGTAAGATTTTGAAGGGTGTATGTTGTGTGGGGAGAGGTTTGGGGTGTGTGGAAAGTTAACCATGGGTATGGGAAGAATGTGATGGGTGGATGAGGGATTGAGAATGGGAGGATGGACAGGACATTCAGAGAAGGGATGGGGTGAATGGAGGTGCAGAGAGGAAGTTGGGTGGAGTTTTGGGTATGAATGTGCAATGAGATGAGGGGATGAGGAATAAGACAAGGGGAGAAAAGAGAAGCAAATTAAATGGAGTGGCTGGAGACCAAATAAAATGCCAAATACACCAGGAGTTACAGAATCCCACAGTGTGACTGAAGCCTCTGCCTCTGTAATACTTGAATTGATAGAGACTGTTGAATTATGGCGTAAATTATCTACAACTTGTGCCCATGAGATCCAATACATTAAACAAAGGGTGATATGATTGGGTTCAGATGTTTACTGTAACCATGATGCCGAGATAAAGCCAAGTCGAAAGAGCTGGGCTCGTGTCTGAAGAAGGCTCAGAAAATGAAGCAAACACTGAGGAGAATTTTATGGTTAACGCTAACCCTAACCATTAAACAGAAACCGTAACCCTAACCATTAAACAGCAGAAACCATAACCTAACCATTACACAAACAGAAACCGGAACCATTAAACAGAAAACATAACTGTCACAAACGGGCATCATTTTCTGCAAGCAGTGTGCAAGATTTTAAACGCAGAATTGGTGGGTTTTATTTCTCTTGTCTTTGCAACGGAGTTTGCAAAGCAAGGCCACTGGCATTTACAACCCTCTTATCTGATCTGCTCTCTGGGGCTGAAGGGAAACTTGATCCGGGAACCAAATGGTTGGGAAAGCGGGTGAGGGGCAAGCTTTGTATAGAATACTCACCAAAATCTCAGGGTATTTCTCCAAAAGGCTGTGTTGAGTAAACCTCTAAGAACCTTCTGGGACATTTGAAACCTGGAAATACCCATGGAAGTAAGTCCCATTTTATTTCAACAACTGTATTTGCACGTTTTCTTATATTTTGTATGTCTTGGTTTTGGGATATCGTCACTGTGTAAAGTTTGTATTTTTTCTTCTTCCATCAAAACTTAAAACCCAGTACTGTCTCTGCTCTAGATAATTCATGCTTCTTGAATAGATCGATTGGTTTATTGTTACTGTAGTATTTAACATTTGGTCTATATATATTAGCTGTATATGGTTGGGCTGCTGGATTGAGGGGTAGTATACAGTTAGTGGGGTTTTGAAAGTGTCCTGATTACTTTTGTGGTGGCAGCATATACTCGTAAGGGTGTGTACGGCTTACGGGGTTTGGGTTGGCATAACTTGAGGCCCTGAGAGTGGGTAGAGTTAGTGAGTCCAGAGGCTTGGAGCTGTAGCCCCTTGTACGCTTTCCCTTCGCACGTCATGGCAGGGTAGGTAGCTTTTTTTCTTTCCGTGATAAACTGGCTGGCAGCTGGTGGGATATCTAGAGTTTTAGTGCCAGTGATTGCCTGGAGGGTAAATCGTGGAACTACCGCCTGAAAAGAAGGAACTACACCGGTTGTCAAGTCAGTGGGGAAACCGATGACTACATTGTCCACAAGCCAAGGAGCAGCGGCTGCATCAAGCCAAGGGGATAAACGCAGGTGCTTTTGATGTAATCGTTTGGGGCACCTGAGTGCCACTTGTCCCACCAAGAAGCAGCGGGCAGGAGGTGGAAAAGCCTCAGGTAGTCCGATGCCTGTCCTTTGTGTGTCTGGATCAGTGGATCAAGGTAGTGACAACCTGCAGATCGTTACTGTGGGTGACCATGTGACTATTGGTCTCAGGGATACTGGTGCATCATGTACCCTAGTGCGACCTGAAATAGTCAGTCTGGAGGATATTATTCCTGGAAAGACGATGGCCATCAAAGGAGTTGGTGAGGTTTGCCCCATGGTGCCAATGGCACGGGTGTACCTAGATTGGGGTGTTGGTAAGGGGTTCCCGGAGGTTGGGGTTTCTTAGGATATTCCCATGAACGTGCTGCTGGGGAACGACTTGGGCCAGCTGGTATGTCGGTATGCCCCAGAGGATGACTCCTGTGACTCGAATGTGTTAATGGACAACCCCATACAATCTGAGGTAATGTGTGTGAAACTTTGAGACTCTATTGCTTGTGGGAGCGAGGAGGGCAACCCTGGGACTGTTACGCCTGAACCAGCTATGCCAACATGGTAATGACCACCAGTCCACTGAGCGCAGCACAATGTTGATGGGTGTTTACCCTTTTTTAACTGTCATTCACTTTTTCTGATTTGTTTCAAGAATTATCATTGTGGACTGGTGGTCATTGCCCTTTTTTTCTAACACTGGCGATTCTTGACTGTCCTCCCTTCAGCTTCCCAATGTGGATTATTTTCAGGTTGAATTGGAGGCACGCCAGAAGTTTACCAATAGGGACATTCTAGCTAGTTTAATATAAAAAAAATTCCACCTGGAGTGTGGCTTTATATATCTTTCTTATAAGACTATGCTCTAATAAGAGGGTGGTGGATACATGGAACAGTCTTCCAGTAGAAGTGGTAGAGGCCAAAACAGTGAATGAATTTAAGCAGGCATGGGATAGGCATAAGGCTATCCTAAACAAAAGATAAATCCAGGTAAAGTATCCATGTAATTGGGTGACTAGATGGGCCGAAAGGTTCTTATCTGCCGACATTTTCTATGTTTCTATGTTTCTAATAAGCACTATTGTGTATTTGCATATATGGTCATTTCTAAAAAAAAATCTTTATCTACATGTATGGTGGTTAAAAATTTGCATCATTATAGAGGTCTTTTTGCATTTAATTTAAATTGTTTTCAATCAATCATTGTGGTACTAATACTGATTTAACAATATATCACTCTAGCTAATTTGGATACTATCGGCTACATTATCCATATTTGCCATGGTTTATTTACTTACGTCCTCCTTTCTTTAATAACACTATTTGTCTGCAAACATTATACACGTCCGTTGAGACATAATGATCTTTTTCTAATATATCGAGATCTAAGTCTTAATGTATGATTAGCTATTGACAAACAGCGGACAGTACCATCAATTGTTGCATTGCAGCAATTTCTTTGTCTATCAACAATGTATTTGGTTTGTGGATAAAAGGCTATTGATATCTAATTGCATAACTTTTCGACTTCAAGATTACTGTTTAATTATTTAAGAACTTATGTTAATACGAATTTGCTGCTGTGGAGTTGCGTGTTAATACATGTTGATATTAATCCACCCTCCTTTTCACTATTGCAACGCAAACCTTCATTTAAACGCGTTGCTGTGAATATTCATAACAATATTGGAGCTATTCTATGCAGTTATCCATTAGTCTTACCTAATTAATTTGGCTACTAGTATACCACTTTAGTAACTTTCCCATTGTAAGCGATTTGGATACTAGTAGTTATTGTGTATTATCGTCACGATTAGGGGTTTAACAACTATTTTTCTCTAGCAACATTATATCATATCCAATCAATTACTATCATGTACCCATAGTGCAACATAACGGTTTCTTATTGACACTATTTAGTAAACTGTATATGCCATTGCCGCGCTGTGGTGAACTGGTCGCCATTAATATATCTACTTGGGTTTATTTTCGCGACACGGCTGTTATGATCTAATTAAGCAATCCTTTGGGTCTGAATTCACTATCGGATCGACTATTTATGCATACCACTATAAATATATTACTGTGAGGCTGCGCGCCAATACTTGTGGATAAGATAGTGGAACATTATACGTCTCCTTGTTGATGCATGATTCACTATTGAATCTTCTTTCCTATAAGAGAATTGCAATGTGCACTATTTCCTAAGTTATTCCACTACACTTTACATTAATGTGTGGTTTTACAAGGCAATAGCAAACCTCAAGAATACAATCACAATTTACATGTGGATAAGTAGATAGCCATCTTTAGGTAACCTTTATCAGTTAATTACAGCATTGTCTGGATGGTGTAGGCCACTTTAAATATATAATTTTTCTCTTGGTTTGACCACTATTGGTAAAAATATCTACAACCAGTCAATAGACCATATTAGTAGCTTATGGTTATACAAATATTCAAGCATATGTCCTATTAGTGAGGCAGTTTTGTGGATAATATCAATTCTCTTATCCATCGGGCTTTTGATCAAATATCAACTTATCTTAGTATTTACTATTAATCAACGCTACAGCTTAAATTTTAGTCCACAATGACAACACCTATTGTTCGTGTATATCTTTAATGCAAGATTTATGTTTTATTTATATTTGTCTGTTTTTTGTCTGGCATTGTCCAATAATAAAATTACTATTTTTATCAACCCCAACCTATTGAAAGGTTCTTTGATAGTGGTTTTCCACAAATCATCTGAACCTTTTTTCTTTTGTAATACGTGATCTAAGAGGGTTTAATCCCACATTGGTTGGGGTGCCCTGTAATTTATCACTATCCCTGTCGGGACAAGTGATTTGTTGTTTTCTTTGTAATATTGATTGGATTTGAGTGAAAGTTTAATGGAAAGCGCCTACAGGTTTTGTAGTGCTGTACAAAAGGAATGTTAAAGTATGTATATAAGGTAATTTCAGGTGATGAGTGGGGATAGAAAGTTGTGTTTGTGAAAAAAAAAAAAGGAGATAAAAGATTGTAATTTAATATCTTGAGTATTGTTTGTTTTCTTTTCAGGAAAACATTTGATTAATTTGGTCATATTGCTAATTGGGGATCTGTGCACATAAATAATTTATAATTATCTTTAGTCTCAATTTTTAAACATGCCCTTCTATACTTTCTTTCCCAGTTTATGATATTTTTGTTGTGTGTTTTTTTTTATTTGAATTGAAGAGCATTTTAAGAAAATTGGTGACTGTTGCAAAAGTAAAAAAAGGAAAAAGTTTTCATTCTTCTCCTAGCCCCCTCTATTTTCTCTCATGACCACTCCTTTTTCTTTGTGTCCAAAAATGTGTTGCATTTATTCTCCATTTTAAAGTATATTAACCATATAAATTTTAAAGTTTTTGACAGGTTAATAATAAAAAAAATTCCAAGTTTTTTACTTTAGGTGAAAATTACCCATGCATGCCAACTTTGATCAAGCTAGATGGAAGATTATGTGATACCAATATTGATACAGCTGTTGGAATTGAAGGAAATTTACTCAAACACATTATCATTTCACATTACAATGTTACATCAACCGGATAATAAGGAATTATCAGACACCAGGCAATAAACCTTCTAATTTATCAACAACTCATTGATAAATCATCTGATTAAAGAAGATCATTGATTTGGAAATAAAACTTAAGATATGTCAGTTTTACAAAACAGTTATTTTCAACCAATAAGACAGAAGAAAGAGAAAGAAGATAATGTATTTTTTATTAGCTGATGGATTATCATTGTGTTGTCTAAGTGATAATTATTTTGTGTCTTTTATTTTATATTTTATTATTTTTGTTGTTTGGTTACAATCAATATTGTTCAAATTCCCTGACACATTTAGGATTATTGAAAATCACATCCAATTAAATTTAGAGTTAATTAATGTATTTAGGAACATATAAATTTAATGCATTTGCATAAATACGTTTCATGACATATATAGTGGTAAATGGAAAGTTTTAATTCAGTAAAATTAAAGTTGTTTTTATTTTTTGGATTTTATTTGAGGATTGTGTTTTATAAATACCAGGTTTGTTTCAAAACACCGAACAAGACTGAATAGGATAGTAATTAAATATTTTTTGATATTTAAATGTGTGGAATATGCACTTCGGCTATTTCCTTTTTGAGCCAAAGTTGAATATATTTTTTTTTTCACTAAATGCATTGAGTCGGATCTAGAATGATCTTTCCTTTTTTTTGTTACGTGAGGCCCATAGGCTTTGCAGGGAAATTTTAAAATTTATTATCGATGTCTCTTCTTCTGTAAATTAACATTTTTATTGTTTTCGTGCACTTGAGAGTGACAATGAATGAATGTATATGATTAGCGGGTTATACCATATTTTCTTTTTTTCTTTTCTTTATTGTTGCTAAAACCGTATCACATCAAGAAACCTGACAGTCACAATGACTGCATATGGAATGAATCAGGGACATTTTGTGTCAAGGTCAAAGGTCACAGGTAATAAGCAACCAGTGCAAAGAGACAGCTTGTTCAGGACTCCCTATGGTGGGAGCTCTGACATTCAATGATTATGCGTCTCAAGCTGGGATGTTGAAAGGACCAAACCTTGATCTCGCACTTTGGACTACGGTATTAGATTATGGAATATTTTTTTTTTATTTAATCCCCTAGATAAGTGTGAAAAAGGATTTGGGAAAATGAGAATGTATGTAAGGTCCTGGAGGCCCTCACCCCCTGGCGCCCCTTTTTGTGCCTTTTACTACATGTCCCCTGCAGATTCCAAAACCCTTGTATAAACAATTCACCTTCCTGATTCTACCGTTCTGGCCCTGGATCCACACCTGCCCTTCATCCTCCCTGATTAGCCCTGCATATAAGGGAGTCCCACCCTCAACCCTGGACTTCCACATTGAAGTTACTGACTGCGTTACCTGTTTACTAAAGCTCCCTGAAACCGCCTGACCATCTCCTGAACTCTCTGCTAAGACCCCAAGGACCTTCTGCTATTTATCTGGACTCTCATTGCTTCACTCACCGGTAACCCTCCCATCCTGCTCCCCCTCTGCCCCCATCTAAGCCTTGCCGTGTACCGAACCCCTGCTGTACCACCGACTATTCTCTGCCAGCCTTGCCGTGTACCGAACCCCCTTGCTGAACCCTGACGACGCCATTGCCTGTACCCTGTCTGATTTCATGCCACTGTGTTTACCTGCAATAAACACTCATTGCTATTCTGAATCTGCCTTCATCACTGCATCCTGGGCTCACAACCCCAACCTGCTACACCCATCGCAGTCAAACCCTTACAGAATGTGGAAGTCCAAACCCTGTGAGCCCGCGGTGATTTTAGCCTATGTAAAAGGACTGAAAGAGGCTAACCAAAATCTCCAACAGCATCTTGATTCACTGTTGGAATATCTGCAGCAGACCTTAAATGACGCATCGACTAAGGAGTGCGTTCCAGTTCCAAAAGGTGCTTGCGGACCCCTGACCAAGGAAGAAAAAGTAAGAAGAAGAGCGCTAGACTTGTGTTTTTATTGTGGAGATCGCTTGCATAAAATATCTGCCTGCCCTCTGCGCCCACTAAAGCCAGAGACAAAAGATTGTGCCACGCCTGTTTGTGTCAAGCCTGTTTCTACGAGGCCTTCACCGACCAAGCCTGCACCTATGAAGACCACAAAGTTCTTGGGGAAACCCATACCAACCCAACAAAAATCGATGGTGCCTGCCCTGCAGAAACTAGCTTCATCGAAGGTCAGGAATAAAAACCCAGTATCCAAACCTGCTCCCCGGAGAATTCCGTTGATCAAGACACCTCAGCAAAAAAATGTTCCTACTCCCAGGACATCGGTGCCCAAAATACCCGATAGAAAGGTATCGCTGGAGCCCACCTCTGAGAAAGAGTCAGAGACCTCTGTGGAGTACACCGAGCCTGAAGTGCCTATGGAGCAAGGATACATGGAACAAGACCCAGCTGTGCCAATGGAGACAGAAGAAGTCATGCGTTCCTGTGGGAGACCTATCACTCCCATCCAGCAGATTACTACTAGTGTTTGTAACGATCTTGAAACCAGTTCTCTGCCTCCAAGTTGTGTATATGCCTCCAATGGGACAATCGTTCGCAGAGAGGATCTGGAGACATTTGAAACAGCCCTGAAAATCCGAGAAGCTGCACATCACCCCAGAGAATCAGTGTTGGCACTGGCTACTACCTTCTACCAACACCCTCTGCCACGCTCACCGCGCCTGGTTGTTGCTGTGGAGACCGCCATCCCCACTACCCATTGTTGGCGGTTTTCCGATACAGCCGCACCGGGGAGGGTTTGGGGGTCTACCAAAGTTGACTCTCCCATTCCTCACAGCCGCAAGTTTGGGCTGGTTTCTGGACGGCCATGCCAGGGAACTGCACATGTTGGCACCACTGTCTCTACCCCAAAAGGCACCATCATATGCACTTCACCCTCAGTTCACGGTCAACCTAAGCCTTGCCGGTTCCCCATGGTCAAATTCCGCCAGACCTCAGTGTCCAAGGTCGCTGCCCTGCAGCTCGAGCAACCCTCCGGGCCAGCTGCCCTACAGCTCGAACAACCTTCCGAGCTCGCTGTCCTGCAACCTGCAGGATCCCAAGAATCTGTTTCCCTGCAACCTGCAGGATCCCAAGAATCTGCTTCCCTACAACCTGCAGGATCTCAAGAGGTCGCTCTCCTGCAACCTGCAGGATCTCAAGAGGTCGCTGCCCTGCAACCTGCGGGATCTCAAGAGGTCGCTGCCCTGCAACCTGCGGGATCTCAAGAGGTCGCTGCCCTGCAACCTGCGGGATCTCAAGAGGTCGCTGCCCTGCAACCTGCGGGATCTCAAGAGGTCGCTGCCCTGCAACCTGCGGGATCTCAAGAGGTCGCTGCCCTGCAACCTGCGGGATCTCCTGTTGTCGTTGCCCTGCATCCAGCAGGCTCTCCGGAGCTGTCATCGCCACGGGGCCGTCGACGTCGCCGTAAGGCCAAGTCTCTCAATGCCCAGACAGAGCCGTGCAGTGCCAAGGAGGTCGCCGCCGCAGAGCCATGCAGTGCCAAGGAGGTCGCCGCCGCAGAGCCGTGCAGTGCCAAGGAGGTCGCCGCTGCACCGCCGGTCCTTTCCATGGGCGGTGCCCCGCCGGTCCTTTCCATGGGCGCTGCCCCGCCGGTCCTTTCCATGGGCGCTGCCCCGCCGGTCCTTTCCATGGGCGCTGCCCCGCCGGTCCTCACCAAGGGCGCTGCCCTGCCGGTCCTCACCAAGGGCGCTGCCCCGCCGGTCCTCACCAAGGGCGCTGCCCCGCCGGTCCTCACCAAGGGCGCTGCCCCGCCGGTCCTCACCAAGGGCGCTGCCCCGCCGGTCCTCACCAAGGTCGCTGCCCCGCCGGCCCTCACCAAGGGCGCTGTCCCGCCGGTCCATGTCAAGTGGACGTCGAAGAGTCGTGTCACCAAGAGGATCAACACCCCTGAAGGCACCATGACTATGGAACCCTTGCCGCTGGAGTTTATTTACAGTTCAAATGGGACTGTAGTCAGATGCGCGGACCTGCAGGTGTTTTCAAATGCCGAGAGTGCCTGGAGATCGCTTCGCAGTGGCAAAGCTCTGCCCAACTCTGGTCACCATGATCATTATTCTACCCTCCAATGGTGCAATGCCTTTCTATCCCGTAATCCACCGGTGTGACCTTGACCTCGCCCTGGGCCGTTCGGAGTCGGCCCTTAGAGGGGGGGGGCGCTGTAAGGTCCTGGAGGCCCTCACCCCCTGGCGCCCCTTTTTGTGCCTTTTACTACATGTCCCCTGCAGATTCCAAAACCCTTGTATAAAGAATTCACCTTCCTGATTCTACCGTTCTGGCCCTGGATCCACACCTGCCCTTCATCCTCCCTGATTAGCCCTGCATATAAGGGAGTCCCACCCTCAACCCTGGACTTTCACATTGAAGTTACTGACTGCGTTACCTGTTTACTAAAGCTCCCTGAAACCGCCTGACCATCTCCTGAACTCTCTGCTAAGACCCCAAGGACCTTCTGCTATTTATCTGGACTCTCATTGCTTCACTCACCGGTAACGCTCCCCCTCTGCCCCCATCTAAGCCTTGCCGTGTACCGAACCCCCTGCTGTACCACCGACTATTCTCTGCCAGCCTTGCCGTGTACCGAACCCCCTTGCTGAACCCTGACGACGCCATTGCCTGTACCCTGTCTGATTTCATGCCACTGTGTTTACCTGCAATAAACACTCATTGCTATTCTGAATCTGCCTTCATCACTGCATCCTGGGCTCACAACCCCAACCTGCTACACCCATCGCAGTCAAACCCTTACAATGTATTTCTTGAGTGTGTATGCAGGTGTGTATGCGTTTTGTGGAGTGAAGCTGAATTTAGGAAAACACACAGATATAGATCTGACTCATGTTGATTATTAGATAAATGAACTTTTACATTCAAGTTATTATATTTTTCTTGTTCGGTGAATTATATTTTGGGAAATGGGAATAAATAGTTATTTAATGTTAGATTAGGTATTTTGGCCTAGGTTCCAAGTGTGGTTCGCTGGAAGAGTGAATCTAGATAGATAAGTGTATTTTATGCTTATAAAGGGCCTCCTTGGGGAATCTCTTTCGTAAATTATAAAGGTATTGAGATATTTTATAAGTAATTACCAGATTTTTTTCTTTTCCCTCTGAGCATCTAGAATGATCTAGAGGTATTAGGCAAGGATATTATGGCCTCAGGTATAATTAGTTTAATTGCCTAGTTTGTTTTATCCATTTAGTGATCACGATTGTATATGTCTTTTCTTGCATAGGATGTGGCTGGTGGAATTTAGCCGATTTCCTGTCTGCGCAAGAAAGGGTGTGCGGACAGTGTAAGCTAGAGAAAAGCCATCTCTGAATCATATGTAGTAATCTTTGTCTCACTGTTGGTTAAACTCTGACGTAGAAATGTATCTGTATGCTGATTGGCTATAAGTTCTTTGAAATCTAATAAAACAGTCTGTCTAAGAAAGAATATTTAGACATGACCTGACGCTGCATTGCTTTGTGGCTGATTTTGGTGTGTCTCGCCATGGCGTGGCGCAGCATCTTACTTCAATTTTGATATATAAGAAGAATCTTGAAAAAGGTTTATGGCATTCCTAAAATATATGGTAATTATATTAGGGAATTTGTTATTGGTTATTGTTAAATTTAAATTTTAGATAAACATTAAACAAGCAGAAACCGTAACCTAATCATTAAACAAGTAGAAAACCGTAACATAACCGTAACCATTAAACAAGCAGAAACTGTTAAATAATAACTTCAAACAAACAAAATCAGTTTTCCTATTTATAATTACCATAATTGGAATTCCAATAAACATCTCCAAGTACCCTCCCAAATAAGAAAATGAAAAAAGACGCGCGCTTACGCTATAGCGGAGACATCAAAATCAGCTACACACAATGTACAGCTTTCATCATCATTTCTGAATATCGTTTGTTAGACAGACCACATTATTAGATTTCAAACATCCAATGAAAACGTTTGTCTTACAGGGTTATTCAAAAACCCAGCATATGAAATTCAGCATACGGTTACCTTTCCTGGCCATTTGTCTATTCAGAGAGCAGGCAGTTCGCCAAATGTTGGCGAATTGCCTGCACATACGGTCCCTGTTCGGTGCCTGTTCAAGAGCAGTGAAATCCCCATAGCTTCGTCTATTCAGAGAACAAAACCCAGCAGTGAAAAATTGCCGAAATGCCCTGCCGTTCAGTGGCTTCATTCGACAGGTTTATTCAGGCGAATCCCATAGGCTTCAATGTTAAAAATATTTCCGTTTCAATCCAATATCTAACAAACCGTTGATTATAATATTCTGCAGTAAAAAGTCTCTTTATTTTTAGATTTTTTGTAGGATCTTTTAGGGATTTTTTTTCCCGCATTTTTTTTTTTTTTTTAAATCGTTTTTTCTTTTTTCTGTAACAGCCCTTTTTATTATCATTCATTGGATTTTATATGTAAATTTCAAACAGTGTTTTACTTTTTAAACATTGAAGCGTACTGTTTTGGTTTTTTTCACTCCATTCGTCTGCGGTGTGGGGTTTTTGCGGTGGCTGCTCTGCGCTGTGATCGGCTCCTGCTCGGGTTTTTCCAGCGTGTTCGGCAGGGTTAATCCAGATGTTTTTGCGTGTTTCGGTGAGCATTCGAATACAAACAAAGGTGTGGAATTATTAAAGAAAGGGGATAACCCTAATAGTATAGAATCTTTTTCAACAATTATTAATCTTTTTTCAAAATTAGAACACACAGTCAAAAGACAATTTGTTAAAAACCATTAACATGTATCGTTAGATGCATTCTGGCAACGAATAAATGGTTAACCATTAAGGCCAACTATTACATCAGTCATATTGGTATTGCAAATCTGGTATTGAGGAATGAAATTAACCCACATTGTATGGTAGAGAATTACCCACCTTTGGGTGATCACTAATTCATGTTGATTTATGAGAATGCATCTAACAATACATGTTAATGGTTAACAAATTGTCTTTTGACTCTGTTCTAATTTTGAATAAAGATTAATAATTGTTGAAAATTATTTGGTGAGCATTCGCCTGGGTTTTGTGGTGAGGGTTCGTCGGGTTTGCGGTGACTTTTCCCTGCATTACTACGGCCCTGTGGTGCTTGCTAAATACACCGCAGGGTCGCCGAAATGGGTTCACCAAATTGAAGAGAACGAAAAGTCACCGAACGTACGGTGACTTTTCGATTCTTTTTGAATAACCCTGTTAGAGTTTAATTTCTGCCCCAAACAGGAATGTGATATATGTCCACGTCAGAATTTGGCCAGCACAGTTTAACAAAGAGGCACTTATTACCATATACGGTTCAGAGAAATCTTTTTTCTGTCTTCCAGCTTTCGCACACTTTTCCAACATTCCTAAGCTCTGGGTCACGTGCCATGAAAGGGCGGGGGGAAAACCACAGCCCAATATATTTACTACAGTTCATATTTGAATCACCATACATACAGGAAATTAAAATCTAACAATTCTCTCCTTTGATCACATATCACCTGTGATCACTGAAAAGGATAAACCAAAACTAGGCAATTATACTAATTATACCTGGGGCCATAGTATCCTCGCCTAATACCTCTAGATCATTCTAGATGCTCAGAGGGGAAGAAAAATCTGGTAATTACTCTTAAAATACCTCTCTACCTTTTAGGATATATGAAAAGGATTCCCCAAGGAGGCCCTTTATGAGCATAAGATACACCTATCTATCTAGATTCACTCTTCCAGCGAACCACACTTGGAGCCTGAGCCAAATGCCTAATCTAGACATTAAATAACTATTTACTCCCATTTCCCAAAATGTACTTCACCGAACAAGAAGAATATACTAACTTGAATTTAAAAGTTCATTTATTTAATAATAAACATGAGTCAGATCTATATCTGTGTGTTTTCTTATGTTCAGCTTCACTCCACAAAACGCATACACACCTACATTCACACACACACTCTCACGAAATACATTCTCATTTTCCCAAATCCAATCCTTTCTCTTATCTAGGGGATTAAAGAAAAAAAATAATATCTCATAATCTAATACCATAGTCCTTGTCCAGAGTGTGAGATCAAGGTTTGGTCTTTTTTCAACATCCCAGCTTGAGACACATAATCATTGAATGAAATCAGAGGTCCTGACATAGGGACTCCTGAACAAGCTGTCTCTATGCGCTGGTTGTGTATTACCTGTGACCATTGACCTTGACACAAAATGTCCATGATTCGTTCCATATGCAGTCATTGTGAACTTGGTGACTGTCAGATTTCTTGTGATGATGAAGATGTGACACGGTTTTAGCAAAAATAAAGAAATAAAAAAAAGGAAAATATGGTATACCCTCTAATCGTATACATATTCATTCAATCATTCATTCTCAAGTGCATGAAAACAAATAAAATGTTGTTAATTACACAAGAAGAGACACAGATAATAAATTTTTTACAAGGTAAATAGCCGAAGTGCATACTCCACCCATTTTAATATCAAAAAATAATTTATTGATATCTTATCCATTCTTGTTTGGTGTTTTGAAGCAAAACTGGTGTTTATAAAACACACCAATCACATTAAAATCTAAATAAAAAGCAACTTACAATTTTACCGAATTAAAACTTTCCTACAATCATTAGACCTGAATTAAACTATATTCCATTTAACACTAGATATGTCATGAAACGTATTTATGCAATTGCATTAAATTGTATGTTCCTAGATACATTAATTAACTCTAACTCCAGTTTTAATTGAATTTGACCTACAGTATCATAAATATATCAAGGCATTTACTTACTCCTGGAAAAATAAGAATTGTGATCACATAAAAATATATGAAGTAATCATCAGCAGTGGCGTAGCGTGGGTTGTCAGCGCCCGGGGCCAGCAAAGAATTGTGCGCCCCCCCCCAACCTGTGGACGTTATCGATATTGCCCCAGCTCACACATGGATTTGCCCCCAGCTCACACATGGATTTGCCCCCAGCTCATGGATTTGCCCCCCAGCTCTCACATGGATTTGCCCCCAGCTCATGGATTTGCCCCCAGCTCATGGATTTGCCCCCAGCTCATGGATTTGCCCCCAGCTCATGGATTTGCCCCCAGCTCATGGATTTGCCCCCAGCTCATGGATTTGACCCCAGCTCATGGATTTGACCCCAGCTCATGGATTTGCCCCCCAGCTCACTCATGGATTTGCCCCCAGCTCACTCATGGATTTGCCCCCAGCTCATAGATTTGCCCCAGCTCTCACATGGATTTGCCTCAGCTCTCACATGGATTTGCCCCCCAGCTCACTCATGGATTTGCCCCATCTCATGGATTTGCCCCCATCTCATGGATTTGCCCCCCAGCTCATGGATTTGCCCCCCAGCTCACTCATGGATTTGCCCCAGCTCACTCATGGATTTGCCCCAGCTCTCACATGGATTTGCCTCAGCTCTCACATGGATTTGCCCCCCAGCTCACTCATGGATTTGCCCCATCTCATGGATTTGCCCCCATCTCATGGATTTGCCCCCAGCTCATGGATTTGCCCCCAGCTCACTCATGGATTTGCCCCCCAGCTCACTCATGGATTTGCCCCCATCTCATGGATTTGCCCCCCAGCTCACTCATGGATTTGCCCCCCATCTCATGGATTTGCCCCAGCTCATGGATTTGCCCCCCAGCTCACTCATGGATTTGCCCCCATCTCATGGATTTGCCCCCAGCTCATGGATTTGCCCCCAGCCCTTACCTGGATATTGCCCCAGGCCCCAGCTCCGGCGGGGGTTGAGGGGACCGGGACCCAGATGCCGGGCAGCGCGGGAGCGCCTGCCCGGTCTTTAACAGTCCGTCCTGTTAGGTGATGCCGCGCAGCCGGTCACGTGGTCCGGCCAATCAGGTGGTACAGAGACTCCGTACCACCTGATTAGCCGGACCACGTGACCGGCTGCGCACGCCGCGCACGCCGCGCAGCCGCATCACCTAACAGGACGGACTGTTAAAGACCGGGCAGGCGCTCCCGCGCTGCCCGGCATCTGCGTCCCCTCAACCCCCGGGCCAGTTTTATTTGCGCCCCTAACAAAACTGCGCCCGGGGCCACGGCCCCCCCAGCCCCCCCACGCTACGCCACTGATCATCAGTAAGAACAATCAGTTATCTGGCAAAGAATATCCCTATGAGAACAGCACAGTGATAATTCTTCTGAATATAAAGATGCAAAGTTCTGTGTTTCTTCTTCTTTCATATTATATAAGATGAAATACAACTCCTTTTGTTAGAATGTTTTATTGCCCGGTGTCTGATAATTCTGTTATTAATCTTGGTATCCGGTAAAGGAAACGTAACATTGCAATGTGAAATGATGATGTGTGTTTGAGTAAATTTCCTTCAATTTCAATAGCTATATTGATATCGGTATCAAATGAATGATCTTCCATCTAGCTTGATCAGCATCAGCTGCAATATGTGTTGGCATGCGTTACTTGGGTAATTTTTCACCTAAATTAAAAAGTCTTGAAAAAAAATGTATTAATAACCTGTCAGGGTTTAAAATTTACATGCAGGGTTATTCAAAGAGAATCGAAAAGTCACCACATGTTCGGTGACTTTTCGTTCTCTTCAATTCGGGCCGATTCGGCAATCCCATTTCGGCAACCCTGCGGTGTATTCAGCAAGCACCACAGGGCCATTGAAGCGCAGGGACAAGCTGCCGCAAACCCGACGAAAAGTCAGCGCAAAAACTCGCCAAATGCACACTGAAACCTGCAAAAACATCTGGATTAACCCGCCGAAGACGCCGGAAAAGCCCAAGCAAGATAATAAAAAGGGCTGTTACAGAAAAAATAAGTAAACTTAAAAAAAATCAAAAACAAATCGGACTTTTTGAAGAAAAAAAATCCAGAAAAATGATTATTTATAGATTTTTTGGGATATTTTAATCATTTTTCTGGATTTTTTTTCTTCAAAAAGTCCGATTTGTTTTTGATTTTTTTTAAGTTTACTTATTTTTTCTGTAACAGCCCTTTTTATTATCATTCCTTGGACCTCATATGTAAATTTCAGACATTTTCGCTCAGTAGTTTCTTTGCAAACAGCGTTTCACTTTTCAAACATTCAAGCAAACTGTTTTGCTAATTTATTCACTGCCTTCGTCTGCGGTGTCCGCTTTTTCCGGCGGCTGCGCTGCGTGTGATCGGCTCCTGCTTGGGCTTTTCCGGCGTCTTCGGCGGGTTAATCCAGATGTTTTTGCAGGTTTCAGTGTGCATTTGGCAAGTTTTTGCGGTGACTTTTTGTCGGGTTTGCGGCAGCTTGTCCCTGCGCTTCGATGGCCCTGTGGTGCTTGCTGAATACACCGCAGGGTTGCCGAAATGGGATTGCCGAATCGGCCCGAATTGAAGAGAATGAAAAGTCACCGCAAAAACTCGCCAAATGCACACTGAAACCTGCAAAAACATCTGGATTAACCCGCCGAAGACGCCGGAAAAGCCCAAGCAGGAGCCGATCACACGCAGCGCAGCCGCCGGAAAAAGCGGACACCGCAGACGAAGGCAGTGAATAAATTAGCAAAACAGTTTGCTTGAATGTTTGAAAAGTGAAACGCTGTTTGCAAAGAAACTACTGAGCGAAAATGTCTGAAATTTACATATGAGGTCCAAGGAATGATAATAAAAAGGGCTGTTACAGAAAAAATAAGTAAACTTAAAAAAAATCAAAAACAAATCGGACTTTTTGAAGAAAAAAAATCCAGAAAAATGATTAAAATATCCCAAAAAATCTATAAATAAAGAGACTCTTTACTGCAGAATTTTATAATGAATGGTTTATTAGATATTGAATTAAAACGGGAATATTTTTAACATTGAAGCCTATGGGATTCTCCTGAATAAACTTGTCGAATGAAACCACCGAATGGCAGGTCATTTCAGGAACCTTTCACTGCTGGTTTGTGTTCTCTGAATAGCCGAAGCAATGCTTTTTTATGGGGATTTCACTGCCCTCGAACAGGCACTGAACAGGCACCGTATGTGCAGGCAATTAGCCAGGATTTGGCGTATTGCCTGCTCTCTGGATAGTCGAATGGCCAAGAAAGGTAACTGAACGCTGATTTTCAGCGTTCGGTTACCTTTCTCCAGCCATTCGGATCTCTTTGAATAACCCTGATGGTTAAAACTTACATGGTTATGGCTGTAAAGAAAAACATGGATTTAAACTTGTAACGTTCAGCAATGAATACTTTAAAGAAACCAGGAATCCATGATGAAAGTTCAGCAAATTTTGGACACAAAGAAATTGAGAAAAAAAAAAGAAAAGAGGAGGGGTCATGAGCGAGACAAGATGGAGGGGGCTAGGAGAAGAATGTGAAAACTTTTTTCTTTTGCAACGGTCATCATTGTCTTTTTCTCTTATATTTAAAATAAAAAAGAAACAACACAGCAACACTCATTACTTACAGAAACATACATACAGATGTATTTGTTATATTATAATTCAAATAAATTTCAAACAAATAAATTTCATATCATCTGGGATTTTTATTTTATTTGTGTTTTCATTTCACTCACATCATACACACAGAGAAAAATATACACTATATTGCCAAACGTATTGGCTCACCTGCCTTGACTCGCATATGAACTTAAGTGACATCCCATTCCTAATGCATAGGGTTCAATATGAAGTCAGTCCGCCCTTAGCAGCTATAACAGCTTCAACTCTTCTGGGAAGGTGTTAAATTTTATAATTCTAATATAATTACCATATATGGATGCCATAAACCTTTTTCAAGTTTCTTCTCCTATATCAAAACTGAAGTAAGGCGCTGCGCGACTCTAATCAGAGGAGACGATAGAAACAACCACACCGAGATATGGCAGATCATCATCTGATCAGCTCGTGGTCTGTCAGACCCGTTTATTATTTCAACATCCAATAGAAATGTTCATTATAGAAAAGAGCTTCCTGTCCACTCCTAACATACATAGGAATGTGATATAACAGTCAATCAGAGCAGATACATTTCTACATCATGTAACAAAGATTTCGCGGGCATTTCTAAGTTAACACAGGATATCTATTTCAATCACCCCGCTGACTAGCCTCGAGAGGAAACAAAACTGAACAAACACCGTACTGGAACAAGAAGGAGGGGGGGATTTCACACTAATGCAATAATTAAAAAAACTACCTATCATATTAAAATACCTTTCAATCGTCTCATTGATCACATATACAATCGTGATCACTAAAATGGTTAAAACAAACTAGGCAATTATACTAATTATACCTGGGGCCATAGTATCCTCGCCTAATACCTCTAGATCATTCTAGATGCTCAGAGGGGAAGAAAAATCTGGTAATTACTCTTAAAATACCTCTCTACCTTTTAGGATATATGAAAAGGATTCCCCAAGGAGGCCCTTTATGAGCATAAGATACACCTATCTATCTAGATTCACTCTTCCAGCGAACCACACTTGGAGCCTGGGCCAAATGCCTAATCTAGATATTAAATAACTATTTATTCCCATTTCCCAAAATATAATTCACCGAACAAGAAGAATATAATAAATTAACTTTTTACTTTCAAGTTATCTAATAATCAACATGAGTCAGATCTATATCTGTGTGTTTTCCTATGTTCAGCTTCACTCCACAAAACGCATACACACCTGCATTCACACACATACTCAAGAAATACATTCTTATTTTCACAAATCCAATCCTTTCTCACACTTATCTAGGGGATTAAATAAAAAAATAATATTCCATAATCTAATACCGTAGTCCAAAGTGCGAGATCAAGGTTTGGTCTTTTTCAACATCCTAGCTTGAGACGCATAATCATTGAATGTCAGAGTTCCCACCATAGGGACTCCTGAACAAGCTGTCTCTTTGCGCTGGTTGCTTATTACCTGTGACCTTTGACCTTGACACAAAATGTCCATTATTCGTTCCATATGCAGTCATTGTGACTGTCAGGTTTCTTGATGATGTGATACGGTTTTAGCAACAATAAAGAAATTTAAAAAAAAAAATATGGTATAACCCGCTAATCATATACATCCATTCATTCATTGTCACTCTCAAATGCACGAAAACAATAAAAATGTTAATTTACACAAGAAGAGACACAGATAATAAATTTTAAAATTTCCCCGCAAAGCCTATGGGCCTCACGTAACAAAAAAAACAGAAAGATCATTCTAGATCCGACTCAATGCATTTAGAGAAAAAAAATATATATATACAACTTTGGCTCAAAATGGAAGTGCATATTACACCCATTTATATATCAAAAAATATTTAATTACTATCCTATTCAGTCTTGTTCGGTGTTTTGAAACAAACCTGGTGTTTATAAAACACACCAATCCTCAAATATAATCCAAAAATTAAAAACAACTTTAATTTTACTGAATTAAAACTTTCCATTTACCACTATATATGTCATGAAATGTATTTATGCAAATACATTAAATTATATGTTCCTAAATATATTAATTAACTAATTTTAATTGTATGTGATCCTCAATAATCCTAAATGTGTCAGGGAATTTGAACAATATTGATTGTAACCAAACAACATAGAGACATAGAAAAATGTCGGCAGATAAGAACCTTTCGGCCCATCTAGTCTGCCCAATTACATGGATACTTTACCTGGATTTCTTTTGTGTAGGATAGCCTTATGCCTATTAGACATGTGCATTCGTTTTAGTACTAAAACGATTTAGTCCGAATTTTGGGATAATTTAGTTTTAGTATGACTCAAGAGATACGAAACTGCTCAGTACAAAAAACGAAAAACTAAAATAAAATGCACTACATTTTAGTTTGTCCTTTTTGTAATATTACATGGATTGAAGGAGACCAGCAATGAAGAACGCAACATTGCAAAGCTACAAAAAAGTTTTGTATGCGTAATCCTTCCCGACCCCTACCTGAAAATCTGACAGCGATAGAGATCCAGAATACTCACTCGCAGCACAGACAGCCAGCACAGGAGAGGAACCTTTACTTAACCCTTGCATGTCTATGAGACAGACAAGATGATAAAAGCAGCTGGAGAATGAAAAAAATTCAAATAAATCACACTGAAAGCTAATGACAGAGGAGGGCTGGATAGTAAAAAACCCTTTATAACAAGCAGCACTGGGAGAAGAGAGGGACTTTATAAAATGTGTGTTATCTCCCCTCCCGCTCTGCATAATAGGGGCTTAGGTCTGATACATTTTATATTATCCAGGAGCACTATCCCCCTTTCCTCATCTATAATACACATTTTATATAAAGTCCCTCTCCTCTCCCAGTGCTGCTTGTTTATAAAGTTTTTTTTACGTCTGATACATTTAGTATCCAACTCACAGTTACTCTGTCATTGTGAGCGGTCAGTGTGATTTATTTGAATGTTTTCCCTGGATTTAAAGTGCTTTATTTTAGTATAAAAATAAATTTGCACCAGTCATCTCTTCTCTGAGCTTTCAGACCGATTTACGTTAATATTTGCCCTCTCCCCTGCTTTTATATTCCTGTCTCTCTCCCCCACAGAGATGCAAAGTTTAAGTAAAAGTTCCCTCTCCTGTGCTGGATAAGCATTGCATTCCGAAGTTCTGCACCCTCCACATGCCAATGCAGTAGGTCCTACTGAGTAGGATGTTCTATACAGAGGGGGGCATTAAATAATGCAGGAGGATGTTCTATACATTATACAGAGAGGGGTATTAATGCAGGAGGATGTTCTATAAATTATACAGAGAAATGTATAAATTGAGGACGATGTTCTATACAGCGAAGGACATTAATTCAGGAGGGTGTTCTATACATTATACAGAGAGGGGTATTAATTAATGCAGGTGGATGTTGTATACATTATACAGAGAGGGGTATTAATTAATGCAGGAGGATGTTATCTACATTATACAGAGAGGGGTATTAATTAATGCAGGAGGATTTTCTATACATTATACAGAGAGGAGCCTCTTTTTTAAACCTTTAAATCCAGTGACTGAGTGCTGAGATTGACTGCTTGTTATATTATCTCTCAGTACAATGTATCAGGCTCAGTTGTTACAGTAACTGACTGTAACAGCGCTCAGAGTTTCAGTAAAACAAGGAAATAATATGTTATAACCTCATATATAAAAATATTATTTCCTAGTTTTACTGAAACTCTGAGCGCTGTGATGAGCAGCAGTCAGTTACTGTAACAGCTTTGCCTGCCACATTGTGCTGAGAGTGAGAGATACTGTACCAAGCAGCCGATCTCAGCCCTCTGAGGAACCACTACAATAGTAATTGTATCCACTGGTTTTCGGATGAAAGAAATTAGTTTTCATACTAAAGAACTGAAAACAAATTTCTTTAGCAACTAAATAAATTGCATTTTAGTACTAATCCATTAGTTCAAAACGAAATTTTGTGCTGTGCACATGTCTAATGCCTATCCCATGCTTGCTTAAATTCAATTACTGTTTTGGCCTCTACCACTTCAACTGGAAGGCTGTTCCATGTATCCACCACCCTCTCAGTAAAATAATGCTTCCTGATGTTACTTTTAAACCTTTGCCCCTCTAAGTCGCATTCAGCATGTGTGGGTAGAGACAACATTAAATGTATGCTTGCTAATGCAAGGAGCCTCAATAACAAGATGGGGGAACTAGAGGTAATAGCATACACTAAGCAATACGACATTATAGGAATAACAAAAACGTGGTGGGACGAAACGCATGACTGAGCTGTAAACTTAAACGGTTATACATTGTTTAGAAAGGATAGGAAACATAAGAAAGGGGGTGGAGTGTGTTTATATGTAAATCAGGATTTAAAGCCTAATATTACACAACTGGAAAGCGATGAGGGAAATGTGGAATCCTTATGGGTAAATATTTTGTTGGGGAATAAACAGGGAAGTCAACTATTGGTTGGCATATGCTATAAACCACCTAATATAGATAATGAAGAGGAAGAACAACTGTTAGAGCAAATTAGGAAGGCTGCAGATCATGGTAGCACTTTAATTATTGGATATTTAATTACCCGGACATTAATTGGGATAGTGGGACTAGTAATTCGGTTTCTGAACATTTTAAATGATACCTTTATGTCACAACTGGTAGAAGCACCAACTAGAAAGGATAACTATCTGGACCTGGTTATAACAAATAATGTGGATCTTTTCTCAAATATTAATGTAAAGGAACAGTTGGGAAACAGTGACCATAATATGGTGACTTTTGAAATAAACTCAAAAAAACACATTCATAAGGGGCATGCTAAAACATATAATTTTAAAAAGGCCAACTTTATTAAAATAAAGGAAGCTCTCAATGTCATTGACTGGCAGAAACTCTTTCACGGGAAAAACACTGAGGATAAGTGGAATATCTTTAAACTAACACTAGAAAAGTACACGTCACAATATATTCCACTGGTTAATAAATATAAAAGAAACAGACTGAAACCAATGTGGCTTAGTAGGAAGGTAACTAAGGAAATGAAAAATAAAAAGAAGGCATTTAAAGCTTTTAAAGTTGATAAATCTGAGGCATCCTATAAAGCATATAGGGCAGCCAATAAAGCATGTAAAAATGCGATTAGATGGGCTAAACTAGAAAATGAAAACGAAATAGCCAAAGAGAGCAAGACCAACCCTAAAAGGTTCTTTAGGTACATAAATTCTAAAAGAACACAAGAGTGAAAATGTAGGTTCACTAAAATCTGAGTCAGGGTTATTGTTAACTGAAGATCAGGATAAGGCAGAAATTTTAAATGACTATTTTTCTTCAGTATTTATCAAAGAGAAACCTATAACAGGAGACATGAAATTCATTAATAAAAACTTACTAATACAAAGTGACTGGTTGACTCAGGACAAGGTTTTGCAGAAATTAAACAATGTGAATGTGAATAAAGCCCCAGGGCCAGATGGAATTCACCCGCGAGTACTGAGAGAGCTATGTGTTGAACTATGTAAACCTCTGTTCTTAATCTTTCGAGATTCTTTTCTTTCAGGAATAGTACCAGAGGATTGGAGAAAAGCTGACGTGGTCCCTATATTTAAGAAAGGTTTAAAATTTGGGCCTGGGAATTATAGACCTGTGAGCTTAACATCTGTGGCTGGGAAAGTATTTGAGGGGTTACTAAGGGATAATATTCAGGAATTTATTGGGAGGTATAATGTAATTGGCAAAAATCAGCATGGTTTCATGAAACACAGATCATGTCAGACTAACCTAATTACGTTCTATGAGGAAGTAAGTAGAAGTATAGATCAGGGGGTCGCAGTGGATGTGATTTACTTAGATTTTGCCAAAGCTTTCAACACAGTTCCACACAAAAGGTTACTATTTAAATTGAGAAAAAATGGTCTAGATGAAAATACTTGTTCTTGGATAGAAAACTGGCTAAAAGATAGGGTACAGAGAGTGGTCATAAATGGTACATTTTCAAGATGGACACCAGTGGTAAGCGGTGTCCCTCAGGGGTCTGTTATAGGACCAATACTATTCAATTTATTTATAAATGACCTTGAGATAGGCATTGAAAGCCATGTATCAGTGTTTGCAGATGACACAAAACTAGGAAAAGTAATACAATGTGAGCAGGATGTTACTTCGCTGCAGAGGGATTTAGATAGATTGGGGGACTGGGCACTTAAATGGCAGATGAGATTTAATCTAGATAAATGCAAAGTTATGCATTTTGGAGTGAAGAACACACAAGTAACTTATACCCTAAATGGTATGGAGTTAGGGAAATCCAAGCAGGAGAAGGATTTGGGAATAATCATAGACTTCAAACTAAGTAACAATGTGCAATGTCAAACAGCAGCCGCCAAGGCCAGCAAAGTATTGGCATGCATTAAAAGGGGAGGTCACTCACGGGATAAAAACATAATTTTGCCTCTGTATAAATCAATGGTCAGGCCGCACCTTGAATATGCCGTGCAATTTTGGGCACCTGTCTTAAAAAAAGATATTATCGTGCTAGAAAAAGTGCAGAGACGGGCGACTAAAATAATAAGGGGAATGGAAGGGTTAAGTTATGAGGAAGGACTAACAAGCTTAAACCTGTTTAGTTTAGAGAAACGGCGCCTTAGAGGGGATCTGATAACCTTATATAAATATATATGGGGCACCAGAGGGGTCTGATAACTTTATATAAATATATACAGGGCCTCAGAGGGGTCCGATAATTTTATATAAATATATACGTGGCCTCAGAGGGTTCTGATAACCTTATATAAATATATACGGGCCATTATCAACCATTGTCTGATAACCTATTCATTAACAGGACTATACATAGGACAAGAGGTCATCCATTTAGACTGGAAGAAAGAAAATTTAGCTTAAAGCATAGGAAGGGTTATTTTACGGTGAGAACAATAAAGCTGTGGAATTCTCTGCCTGTTAAGGTGGTTGGGTCAGAGTCTGTACAGACTTTTAAAAAACGACTGGATGACTTCCTGCAGACACAGAATATTAAGGGTTATAATATTTAATATGTGGGTAAAAGCTTCTTGATCCAAGGAGAAATCTGACTGCCATTCTGGGGTCAAGAAGGAATTTTTTCCCAGTATGTTGCATATTTCAGACTGGGTTTTTTGCCTTCTTTTGGATCAACAGCAGCAGGTTATATGGGAGAGGCTGAACACGATGGACGCATGTCTTTTTTCGGCCTATGTAACTATGTAATCTAAGACTATGTCCTCTTGTTTTGCTACTTTGTTTCCTTTTAAATATACTCCCTTCCTCTACCTTGTGGATTCCCTTTACGTATTTAAATGTTTCTATCATATCTCCTCTGTCGCGTCTTTTTTCCAAGCTGTACATGTTAAGATCATTAAGCCTTTCCTGGTAACTTTCCTCCTTCAAGCCGTACACCATTTTAGTAGCTCTTCTCTGAACTCTCTCTAAGATGTCTATATCCTTCTGGAGATACGGTCTCCAGTACTGCACACTGTACTCCAAGTGAGGTCTCACCAGTGCTCTGTACAGTGGCATGAGCACTAGGGATGAGCCGAACACCCCCCGAGTTCGGTTCGGGCCCGAACCCGAACTTCCCATATGTTCCAGGGAGTTTTCCATGAAATAAGGGTTAAAAATAAAAATGAAAAATTCCTTCAAATATCGTGCCTAGGAGGTCCCCATAACCTGCCCGTGAAGTGGCGGATTTCTAGGATATATAGAAACTCCTAAAAAACAAAAAAATGACATTTCATATGACGGTAAATGCTTTTCCTTTAATCTATCCATAAACAACTGCTTGGAGCAGCAGTCTGTATGAAAAGAGGAGACATTTTCGTACACGCAGAAAAAGTTTACTGATTTTTTTGCCTAAATTATTGTGAATCTTATGCAGGCTTTGGATGAAAGTAACAATAGGTGATTCAAAATTGGTCCTTTAGCATCCCCAACAGTGCCGTCACACCGTAACCCCTCTGAAGATATGAATCTGATACAGGCGTCAGTGGCAGTGCACCCAAATATTGTGCTTTTGGTGCCAGGCCTGCAAGTACTATCATACAGTAACCCCTCTGTGGTATTGTGGAAGAATGCAGGGGTGAACCTTGCGGTCCTATATTAAAAAGATATGCATCTGGTTAAGGCGTCAGTGCACCCAGATATTCTGCCTTTGGTGCAAGACTGCCAGGCCAGCAAGTATCATCATACAGTAACCCCTCTGTAGTATTGTGGAAGAATGCAGGGGTGGACCATGTGGTCCTATATTGAAAATATATGATTCTGGTCAAGGCGTCAGTGCACCTAGATATTGTGCCTTTGGTGCCAGACCAGCAAGTATCATAATACAGTAACCCCGCTGTGGTATTGTGGAAGAGTGCTGGGGTAGACCATGTGGTCCTATATTGAAAAGATATGATTCTGGTCAAGGCGTCAGTGCACCCAGATATTGTGCTTTTGGTGCTAGGCCTGCAAGTGCCATCATAATACAGTAACCCCTCTATGGTATTGTGGAAGAGTGCAGGGTTGGACCCTGCGGTTCAAAAAATTAAAATGATATAAATGTGGCACAGGCGTCAGTGCAGCCAAATATTGTGCCTTTCATGGCAGCAAGTGCCTTCACACCGTAACCCTTTTGTGGTATTGTGGAAGAGTTCAGTGCTGGAGGTTTTGTGAATGCAGAAGAGGACATCCCCAATCTATTCCATTACTTCAGCATCAGGGGATTGATAGCTGCTGATCGAGGACTGATTCATTTTTATAAATGTCAGCCGGTCTACAGAGTCGGTGGACAGACGCACTCTTTTTTCTGTGACAAAACCTCCAGCGCCACTGAACGTCCTTTCGGAAAGCATGCTAGATGAAGGGCAACCTAGTCGCTGCATAGCATATTGGCTAAGTTCTGGCCAGTGATCCAATCTCAACACCCAGTAAGCCAGTGGATCATCTGCTGGAAAGGTATCCAGGTCTGCCCTTGCCCCTAGGTAGTCCTGCACCATATGGTGAAGACGCTGGCAATGGGTGCCTACATTTGACGTCCCTGGGCGTCGAGGACTAAAAAAATTTAAAAATGCATCAGTCAAGCGACCCTGGCCTTCACCACTATTCCTCTGATCATCCACAGCCTCAGAAGCACGTGTGTCAGCACTTGGTAATCTAACAGTGCCTGGAAAGGTGTTACACAAGTGTCGCTTTAGAGCGTCCTCAAGTTTTTTCATCCTGTGCTCCCTCTGTGCAGGCAGGATGAGCTCTGCAACTTTACCCTTGTATCGTGGAACAAGAAGGGTTGCCAACCAGTAATGATCCCTCTCCTTGATAGCATGAATCCTGGGGTCCTTTAGCAGGCTTTGCATCATTAGGGAGCCCATGCAGCGTAGGTTGGAGGTGGCATTAGCTTCCGAGTCTTCCTGGTCAATGAGGATGACCGTATCGTGCACTTCCTCCTCCCAGCCACGCACTAGCCCTTGTGTTTCTGGGCACACAAAACCCTCCCTTGAGGAATCCCCACCTTCAATGCCCCCACTACTTAAATATTCTGCCTCTTCCTCCTCCTCATCCTCCTCCTGTCTGATCTGAGTAGGACCCGCTGGAATGCTGTCTGTGGAAAGACTGGGGCCTTCAGAGCTAGGGAAGGCCTCCTCTTCCTCCCGCTGCTCTGCCTCTAGAGCCACATCTATAATTCCCCACAGAGTGTGCTCCAGCAGGAACACTAAAGGAATTGTGTCACTGATGCATGCACTGTCCCTGCTCACCATCCTCGTTGCCTCCTCAAATGGTGACAGTACAGTGCATGCATCTTTGATCATCAGCCACTGCGGGGGGAAAAAAAAACAAGTTGACCTGAACTTGTCCTTGTGCCATACCACACAGGTACTCGTTGATGGCCCTCTGCTGCTTGTGCAGACGCTGCAGCATTGCTAATGTCGAGTTCCACCTGGTGGGCATGTCACAGATCAGACGGTTTGTGGGAAGGTGGAATTCTCTTTGAATTTCTGCCAGGCGAACGCTTGCTGGGAATGACCGTCTGAAGTGGCTGCAGACTTTTCTGGCCTGGATGAGAAGCTCTGGCAGCCCTGGGTACTTGGTTAGGTAACGCTATACCACCAGATTTAGGACGTGTGCTAGGCATGGTACATGCGTCAATTTACCCTTGCGTAGATCGGAGAGAAGGTTGCTGCCATTATCGCAGACGATCATTCCCAGCTGAAGCTGGCGTGGTGTCAACCATCGCTGCACCTGCCCCTGCAGAGCTGACAGAATTTCTGGCCCGGTGTGGCTCCGGTCCCCTAAACAAACCAGCTCAAGCACAGTATGGCATCTTTTTGCTTGAGCCATTGCGTAGACCCTGTCAGGCGTCGGTTTAACTGCCACTTCGCCAGAGACAGAGAAGGAGGAGGAGGAGGAGGAAGAGGGAGTGGTGGTGGAGCAGACAGACCTCATACAAGCAGCTTTCTGGAGGCGTGGTGGATGAACAAGCTCCAGCACAGAGCCCCATCTTGGATCCCTCCCAGCTGCAATCAGAGTTACCCAGTGTGCCGTGAAGGAAATGTAACGACCCTGTCCATGCTTGCTGGACCACGTGTCTAAAGTCACATGTACCTTGCTGCTGACTGCCTTTCCCAATGACTGGATAACATTGTCTTCCACGTGCTGGTATAGTGCTGGAATGGCCTTGCGTGAAAAGTAATGGCGTTTTGGAACCTGCCACTGTGGTACAGCACATTCAGCAAATTCACAGAAGGGAGCAGAGTCCACCAGCTGGAAAGGCAGCAGCTGCAATGCGAGTAATTTTGCTAAGCTGGCATTTAGACGCTGTGCTTGGGGATGGTTGGGACTATATTTTTTCTTTCGCTGCAGCAGCTGCGGCAACGTAATCTGACTGCGTAAATCTTCAGCTGCTGGGATGATGTCACATTGTGAGGAAGGACCTGGTACATCCATTACTGTAGCATCATCCCTGTCGGTGGAGGTTGTAGGCAATGACATGGCAGGACATACAGTGGGGGTAGAGACAGATGAGGAGGAGGAGGAGGACCTACGCAAAGTTTTGCGCCAACGGGATGTGTGGCAGTTGTTCATATGTCGCCTCAAGCATGTGGTACCCAAGTGTCCGGTATCTTTCCCACGCTTAAACCTCATCTGACATAGATTACAAATAGCAACGCCGTGCTCTGCTGCACATTTCTTAAAGAACTCCCAGACAACAGAGTTCCTGCATGTGTTCTTTGAGACAACAGCGCTCTGCACCGGAGCAGCTCTGACATGTGATGCCTTGGACTGGCTAGTGCTACGGTTGGTCACAGAGAATGTTGTGCCTCGTGTTTGCTGCGCCTCCTCCTCCCCCTCACTTAATTCCTCTGTTCGATCAGGCACCCGGGTGGAGTCAGTGACCTCATCATCATTGTCATCATCACCCCCTATCTCCTCTTCACTGGAGCCAACTTGGCAGTATGCTGCAGCTGCTGGGGCAACATGAGTTCCAGTTATTTGTGTGTCATCACTGGCACCCCCTTCCTCAAGGTTGATTATACTCCCTTCCTCAACCTCAGAGATTGAATCAGAGCACTGTACTTGCTGCGCATCCTCAAGCAGCATGTCACTGTCATTGTAGTCAAACAATTCAGCTGACTCCTCCGTGTGTGATAGCGAGGCTACGGCAGGAGTAGCTGTGGACATGGAGGCTGCATTAGATGCTTTGGCAGCTGAGGTGGACTGTAAAGCACTAGAAGCCTGGCTGGCAGAGGACTCGGAGGATGAGGATGGCCTGGTTAGCCAATCCACCAAGTCCTCTGTATGTTGCTGCTGCTTAAGATGGCCAGCACCAGTTAGAAAGGACAAGCGTGCCCTGCAGAGGATGCACCACGTCCACCACGACCAGAGGCACAGCCTCCCGACATAGGGGCTGCTTGCCCTCTTATCTGTGTCTGGGAGCGTCTGCCTGTCCTTTTTGTTCTTTCAGACATGGTGAGTGATATATAGATTAATATATACAGAACTCTGATTCAACTCTGGTATAAAGATTTAAAGAACTCTGGTATAACTCAGAGAGACACCCTGATAGCTGGCAGCCAGTGACAAGACACAGATTACAAGTCTCAGACACCTTCTATAAATCAGTGAGACCCCTTGATGGGTGGCAGCAAGTGAGAACACATGGATTATAACAATTCCCAAATGTTTTGTAGAAATTAGTGACACCCAAAATACTGCGTGGTACTGGCTGTGTGACAAGAGACAGATCACCTCAATTCACAAATGTTTTAAAGAAATTAGTGACAACCAAAATACTGCGTGGTACTGGCTGTGTGACAAGACACAGATCACCTCAATTCACAAATATTTTAAAGAAATTTGTAACCCCCAAAAATACTTGCTGGCACAGTGACAAGACACAGAAGATCACCTCAATTCGCAAATGTTTTAAAGAAATTTTTAACCCCCAAAAAGACTTGCTGGCACAGTGACAAGACACCGAAGATCACCTCAATTCACAAATGTTTTAAAGAAATTTGTAATCCCAGAAAGACTTGCTGGCTGTGTGACAAGACACTAGGACCCTGCGAATCAAAATGTTTCCTCGAATCGAATCACGAATCGAATACACTGTTAAGGTTTGAATTCGAATCAAATCTCGAATTGAATCGTTGCTTTTCTTATTTTCTCACACCCAGATTATAAATAAATTTCAATAGCCTTACCGCCCCCCACCCGAGTCTGGAGTGATGGACAAAGAGTACAAGCTCTGCGGGATAATGACGCACACACACACACACACTTACCTCTTGCAGTGCTGGATGGCCCAAGCTGAGTGAGAGTGCATGGACTGCAATGGACATCTACTGGAGGAGGAGAGATAGAGCAGGTGGGCAGGGAGAGAGGATGGAGCAGCCACTCATCTCCTGCATCTGTAACTCACTGCCCCCTCCAAATTGACAGACACTGCCCCCTCTAACCTGACAGACACTGCCCTCTCCAACCTGAGACTCTCACTGCCCCCTCCAACCTGAGACTCACACTGCCCCCTCCAACCTGAGACTCACACTGCCCCCTCCATCCTGAGACTCACACTGCCCCCTCCAACCTGACAGGCACTCACTCACTGCCCCTATAACTCAGTCCGGAATAGCTTGAGAGTCCGCGTTGAAGATAGAGTAGGCGGCTGCATACGTGCAGGTCACGTGGTCTGGCCAGTCAGGTAGTATTGAGTCTCAGTACCACCTGACTGGCCAGACCGTGTGACTTGCACACGCGCGCATCTGCCCCCTCTATCTTCAACGCGGACTCGCAAGCTATTCTAGACTGGGCACCCCTGCATGGAATTTGGCCCCCCTCAAACCGGGTCAGTCCGCCCCTGCTCATCCCCACCGGGCCCCACTCGGCTGCGGGCCCCCTAGTGCCTGCGTGGGTCTGGGCCTGGATCACACCCCCACCCGGCGGCCATCTTCTGGTGATGGCTTCCTGCAACAGAAGCACAATATAAACGTGACACTCGGGTATATACTCACCACCATCCGATCCCAACTTCTGTCCTCCGAACAGGTCCAGACTCCATGTCCTCTTCACACTGCAGAATCTTTCCACCGTTCCTGTCATAGCCTCCTCAGTGTTTCCTCTGTGAAGCATGGAGGGGGCAGTGCCTAGCAGTGTGCCGTTCCCAGCCGCGTGCTCAGCGTCTGGGAAGCAAGCTGCGATTCAAAAAAAAATTTGAATCGACCTGCAAAGTCGAATTCGAATCGAATACGACCAGCGATTCGTTTTCGAATCAAATTTCGAAGCTTTGCAGGTCCCTACAAGACACAGAAGATCACCTCAATTCACAAATGTTTTAAAGAAATTTGTAACCCCCAAAAAGACTTGCTGGCTGTGTGACAAGACACAGAAGATCACCTCAATTCACAAATGTTTTAAAGAAATTTGTAAACCCCAAAAAAACTTACTGGCACAGTGACAAGACACACATCACCTAAATTCCCTGATATTTGGTAGAAATGAGACCCCCCAGACCCCCCCAGTAGCATGGCAGACCAGCAGTAACAACACACAACTATCTCCTCTCAAAATGCGTGCTGTAGCTATGCATGGAAACGTTATATAGTGTGCTGCGGGACTTAGCTCTGTGAGCCCTTGATTGGGCAAAATTTGCCCAATCAGGACTCTGAGCCGTGATTGGCATACTGTTGAACCTCTTGCACCAGACCTGTAATCAGGTGCAAGGCTGTAGCCAATTACGAGCTTCAGGCCAGTGGGAAAATGCATTGTGGTCCATTGTGATGCATTGTGGTCGAACATGCGGCGAACACCCGGAAATGTTCGGTGTTCGCAATCTAATCGAACAGGCTAAGTTCGGGTCGAACTCCGAACCGAACAGCTCATCCCTAATGAGCACTTCACTTTTCCTACTGCTAATACCTCTCCCTACACAACCAAGCATTCTGCTAGCATTTCCTGCTGCTCTATTACATTGACTACTTACCCTTAGATCCTCTGAAATAATAACCCCTAAATCCCTTTCCTCAGATGTTGAGGATAGGACTGTATCAAATATTCTATATTTGGCCCTTAGGTTTTTACGTTCCAGGTGCACTTATCTTGCACTTATCCACATTAAAACTCAATTGCCGCAGCTCCGACCATTTTTTTAGTTTACCTAAATCATTTGTCATTTGGCTGATCCCTCCAGGAACGTCAACCCTGTTGCAAATCTTTGTGTCATCAGCAAAAAGACATACTTTTCAATTAATACCGTCTGCAATATTACTAATAAAAATATTAAAGAGAATGGGTCCAAGTACTGACCCCTGAGGTACCCCACTGGTAACAAGACCTTGCGCCGAATAAACTCCATTTACCACAACCCTCTGTTGCCTGTCACTCAGCCACTGCCTAATCCATTCAACAATGTTGGAACCCAAACTCAAAGATTGCAATTTATTGATAAGCCTTCTATGCGGAACAGTATCAAAAGCCTTACTGAAATCTAAATAAGCAATGTCTACTGCACCACCAGTGTCTATTATTTTTGTTACCCAATCAAAAAATCAATAAGATTAGTTTGGCATGATCTCCCTGAGGTAAACCCATGTTGTTTCTGATCCTGTAATCTATGTGTTTTAGATGTTCAACAATCCTTTCCTTTAACATGGTTTCCATTAATTTCCCCACTACTGACGTAAGACTAACTGGCCTATAGTTCCCCGATTCCTCCCTACTACCCTTCTTGTAAATGGGCACAACATTTGCTAATTTCCAGTCTTCTGGGACTACTCCCGTTAACAGATTTATTTAACCAATACTTGTTAACGGTTTTGCTATTACATCACTGAGCTCTTTTAATAATTTAGGGTGGATCCCATCAGGCCCCATTGATTTATTTGTCTTTACTTTAGACAGCTGCTGTAGAACCTCCTCCTCTGTAAACTCATATGTAAATGTCTCGTTAGTGTTTCCTCCTAACTGAGGTCCCTTTCCTTCTGCAAAGACTGAACAAAAATATTCATTGAGGCAGTCAGCGAGACCTTTATCCTCTTCTATATACCTTCCTTTGTTTTTAATCTAACTAATCCTTGTTTTACTTTTTCTTTTATGTATCTAAAAAAATGTTTTGTCCCCCTTTTTTACTGACTGAGCTATTTTCTCTTCTGCCTGTGCTTTGGAAGCTCTTATAAATTGCTTTGCCTCTTTCTGCCTAATCTTATAGGTTTGCCTGAGTTTTTTTATAATTTTTGAATGCTATCTTTTTGTTCTTCACTATTTTGGCCACTTCTGCAGAGTACCACAGTGGTTTCTTCCCTTTTTTGTTTTTGCTAACAAGCCGAATGCAATTGCCTGTGGCCTTCAATAATGCTTCCTTTAAATAATCCCATTTCTCCTGGACTCCCTTTAAACTCCTCCAGTCTGATAATGACTCCTTCACACAAAATCCCATTTTAGAAAAATCAGTTTTTTTAAAGTCTAAAACTTTTGTTTTTGTGTGGTGCGGCTCCATCCCTGTTCTTATATTAAACCATACTGACTGGTGATCACTAGTTACCAAATATTCACCTACAACAACGTCTGATACCAAACCTCCATTTGTGAGTATTAAATCCAATAAAAAATCCAACAAAAATAATAAAATATAAAATAATAAAAGACATAAAATAATTATCACTTAGACAACACAATGATAATCCATCAGCAGATAAAAAATACATTATCTTCTTCTTTCTTTGTCTTCTGTCTTATTGGTTAAAAATAACAGTTTTGTAAAACTGACATATCTTAAGTTTTATTTCCAAATCAATGATCTTCTTTAATCGCATGATTTATCGATGAGTTGTCGATAAATTTGAATGTTTTATTGCCTGGTGTCTGATAATTCCTTATTATCCGGTTGATGTAACATTGTAATGTGAAATAATAATGTGTTTGAGTAAATTTCCTTCAATTCCAACAGCTTTATCAATATTGGTATTCAATAATCTTCCATCTAGCTTGATCAAAGTTGGCATGCATGGGTAATTTTCACCTAAAGTAAAAAACTTGGGAAAAAAATGTATTTTTAACCTGTCAAAAACGTTAAAATTTATATGGTTAAAAAACTTTAAAATGGAGAAAAACTGCAACACATTTTTGGACACAAAGAAAAAGAAGTGGTCATGAGAGAGAGACAATGGAGAGGGCTAGGAGAAGAAGGTGAAAACTTTTTTTTTTTACTTTTGCAACGGTCACCAATTTTCTTAAAATGCTCTTCAACTCAAATAAAAAAACACATAACAAAAATATCATAAACTGGGAAAGAAAGTATAGAAGGGCATGTTTAAAAATTGACATGTTAACTAGCACGAAGTTCTCAGAGGAAACTCAGAAAAAGATTCTTAATAAACATCCAAAACTACAATGTTTATCAAGGATATTGGTTAAAAACAAACATTCAAACGTGAGGTGTTTGTGCAGCTATTTTACAACCTGTTTTATTCCCTGGAAAAGCGTGTATATGTGAAGGCAGCGCTTCCGTGCAAAATAAATAGATATTAATTAGGGTAGGTGCTGCCGTTGTGGAATATGCAGAGTCCACACACCTACAAGGACACAAATAATATAAAAGGAACAAAACAAATTCCTGGCGCACCTTGTATATTAGAACATTGTTTTAGATTACAATATGTATGATATAATTGTAAGTGAATAGTGGGTAAAAGATATTGAGTATGTTTTTTTGGGGGGGTTTCTTTTGTTTTTTTTCTTCCTAGCACTGAAAATACTCAAAAAATTCAAACAAATTCAAAAAAAGAGAAATCAGAATACTTATATTAGTAATGATGGTATCTTTATCTTCCTCCTTTGAAATCCTCTGGAGTTTGCTTTTTTCCCCCCAATGGTGACTCGTTTATTCATTAGCTCATTCGATCGTATATGGAGGTGCTATATAAATTCCAGGGAGGGGAGGGAGCAAACCTCATATAGACAGGTGCTAAAGTAATAAATATGCAGCAGTACGATATGCTACTATATTCAAAAATTTATTCATATAAATTCATCTAAAAATAGACCATATGGTATGCATAATTAAAAAAGTTATTTGAAAAGTAATCGTAAAAGGATCACTTAAAACGTGTTTTCACCTACCGGCTTCCTCAGTAAGTGTCCTCAGATAGTCTCTGGTGAAAAATATCAGTGAAATGTCTTGTATAGAAGGTCTGTCCTTATATATAGCTTCTTCGTCCTGTTGCAAGTGTGTTCGAAATCTTTTCATTACGATGTCTTCCAGATTGCAAGTGTGTTCAAAGTGACAACTGCTTTTTTCAATAAAACAGTTTGTATCTACTTGTTTGAAAAAAGTTTTTGTTGAAATTTTTCCGTTTTCAACATATACTGTCAGGTCTAAAAAAAGATTCATAAGACTGTCAGGTCTAGCAAAGATTCATAAGAATGTGGAGAAACCTCCAGGGCGTCTGATATTTTTGGGAATTGGTTCAATTTCAAGTAAAATTTCGGAGTATATTGATATCCTACTCCAATCATTAGTTTTGGAGACGGAGGCATACCTTAAAGATACTATGAATCTACTCCAAATACTAGGAAATGTAGAATGGCATGATGATTATACTCTAATCACCAGCGACGTAAAGTTGCTATATAGTATCGTCCCTCATGAAAGAGGCTGCGAGGCAGTAAAATATTTCCTGAACAAATCAGGCACCATCTTAGAGGAACAATCTGATTTCATTCTAAAGGGAATTAAACTCATTTTAGAGAATAATTTCTTCAACTTCAACGATACATTTTATATTCAAAAGGAAGGTACGGCAGCATTTAATTTAAGCAGATTGTTTATTTTGTTCAGGTTGAGTTGAGGCTTTACTGCGGGTTATAAATTTATACTGTTTTGGATTTGTTTATATTAGTATATTATGTTTAGTTTCATAGTTAGTTTTTATGTAAAAAAAAAAAAATTTCTTTCATGCGCTTTGTTTCTTATGTGTATTTATTTCTCAGCCGCATATTTTTTTCGTTTTTTGCTATGCACTGTTGTGTTTATTTTCATTTTTATTTTTTCAATCTACTTAGGTTTTTGTTTCTGTGATAGTTTGTTTTGGGTATCTCTTCTTTGATCAAAGTGAAGGCCATGTAATACATAGGACATAGTTATTCAAGCATTCCTATTCTGGTGAATTCCGAAGAAGTCGCTTGAAGGTTTTATGGGCACCCAACATAAAGTCCCTGCTCGCCTTATTCCTGGGAGCCGGTTGTGGGCTCCACAGAATGTGAGTTGATAATTGATACATAATACTCCCATTTTGGGTACTGTCCTACTGCGCAATTTTGGTCCCTTGTTTTTGTGTTTCCTCCCTACAGTACACATTTCATCGGCATTTCTTTGAGAAGATCTACTCTTAAAGACAACGATTTCAGTTTATGGACATATTGAGTGTCTACCCCACTATCTTTTTGGACTTCGGTCTTTTAAAGCGCTGTGTTGTTTTCCTGTCTATATAAGGTTTGCTCCCTCCCCTCCCTGGAATTTATATAGCACCTCCATATACCATCAAATGAGCTAATGAATAAACGAGTCACCATTGGGGGAAAAAAAGCTAACTCCAGAGGATTTGCCAAGGAGGAAAGGAGGAAAATAAAGATACCATCATTACTAATATAAGTATTCTGATTTCTCTGTTTTATTCCATCCAAGAAAATTCAATGGGGGCACAGTCATACGTTGTTGCACTTCACACCAAAAGACAAAAACATCAGACTGCAAAAAATAAAACTAGACATATGGCTACCAATGCAGAAAAAGAAAACAAACAATACTCAGGATACTAAACTACAACCTTCCATCTCCCTTAGTCAACAAAAAAACACCTTCTATCACCTGAAATCTGCCTAATTTCCTTTGTACAGCGCTACAAAACCTGTAGGCGCTTTCCATTAAACTTTCACTCAAATCCTTCAATATTACTTTATCCTCTTAGAGTGTAAGCTCTTAAACAGGACCTCTTTGCTTACTGTATTATGATGAACATATATATATATTCCAGTATACAGGTTACAAAATAGGGGACTCAAATATTACTATAATTATATCTTTAGTAGAGATTATCAGTCGTTCAGCAACAAAGAAATTACACAGGCATGCTTGTCCCTTATACAAAACATATAACCTATATTAAGGTGTGGTCAATCCCTTTGTGCTGGACTCAAATTAAGAGCAGAGGAAAAATAACCGACCACGCCTCTTTTGGGAAAATGTATAACTTATATTAAGGCAGATTGACGACGCCCATCACCTTGATACACTAATTTTTTCTATATATCATACATCAACTTGTATCATCCCTTCACACTTTAAATCCAGCTTAAACAATTCCTTTGTCTTTCACATCTGTACACAGTCAAACCATGCCCAATTCCACAACAGTTACATTTTATAATGCAGTAACAGTTCCACAATTCAATTATCCAACTTTCATTGCTAAACCACACTACACATTCCATTATACATTACAAAAAAAGATATTAATAAAAAAAGAACAAAGAAGGAATAAGCTTTTTTCTGCAAAAGAAAGAGAAGCGGGCGGTTTTGAAATTTACTGTAAAAGTAAAGCCCTATTGTCTCCATTTCCTGTTCCTTTTTTTTTTTTTTTTTTTACATTACATATAAAAAACACAATATCAGAACTACGAAATACAAAACAAAGATAAACACATACATTAATAGTTAGTAAAGACAAACATTTAAATAAACAGACGTAATCAATGGCAAGAAGCAAAATAAAAAAATAAAATAAAACAAAAACAAACAAATCTGAAAGAAAAAAAAAATAATAAAAAAAACAGTTTGCAAATCCTTTAGAATCAGTTAGCGCGCGAACATACAGCAACGGAAAAAAAAAAAAAAAAAAATGGCAAGAATGCAAAAGAAAAATTGCTCTCAATGGAAGCAACGCTATTTTGTTTTCTATCTTGCTATATGAGAAGAAACCAGACCTAATCAATTAAAATAAAATGCTCACAATTACAAGCAGATATGGATGAGCCAAAAACTCCAGAACACAAAGGAGCTACACTATGCACACAAAGACAAACACATTTACTCAACGCTAGAAACATCTTTCAGTTTCCCGGGTGAGTGACATAACGAATACTCAGCACTAGAACTTTTCAGGCTACATCAACATAACGAGTGAGTCACCGCTTATTAACAGCTCTCTATCGGGCGAGTTAAGATAAACAAACAAGCATAATATAACAGCAAGTGTAAACAAACAGAGCATCCTACAACAACACAGTGACTCTCACAGCCAGAGTCTCCCCATGGAAGCAAAGATTATTTTATCTATATAGGCAATTGTTTAACATGAAATAAAACATATCAGACAATTGAATTATTAAATCCCATTTCTGGCACCAACTGTTACATTTTATAATTCTAATATAATTACCATATATGGATGCCATAAATCTTTTTTTAAGTTTCTTCTCATATATCAAAACTGAAGTAAGGCGCTGCACGAGCTGCGCGACTCTGATCAGAGGACACGATAGAAACAACCACACCAAGATATGGCAGATCATCATCTGATCAGCTCGTGGTCTGTCAGACCCGTTTATTATTTCAACATCCAATAGAAATGTTCATTATAGAAAAGAGCTTCCTGTCCACTCCTAACATACATAGGAATGTGATATAACAGCCAATCAGAGCAGATACATTTCTACATCATGTAACAAAGATTTCGTGGGCATTTCTAAGTTAACACAGGATATCTATTTCAATCACCCCGCTGACTAGCCTCGAGAGGAAACAAAACTGAACAAACACCGTACTGGAACAAGAGAAGGGGGGATTTCACACTAATGCAAGAATTGAAAAAAACTACCTATCATATTAAAATACCTTTCAGGAGGCTGTCACAAGGTTTAGGAGTGTGTTTATGGGAATTTTTGACCATTCTTCCAGAAGCACATTTGTGAAGTCACCCACTGATGTTGGACGAGAAGGCCTGGCTCTCAGTCTCCGCTCTAATTCATCCCAAAGGTGTTCTATCGGGTTGAGGTCAGGACTCTGTGCAGGCCAGTCAAGTTCATCCACACCAGACTGTGTCATCCATGTCTTTATGGACCTTGCTTTGTGCACTGGTGCACAGTCATGTTGGAAGAGGAAGGGGCCAGCTCCAAACTGTTCCCACAAAGTTGGGAGCATGGAATTGTCCAAAATGTCTTGGTATGCTGAAGCATTCAGAGTTCCTTTCACTGGAACTAAGGGGCCAAGCCCAGCTCCTGAAAAACAACCCCACACCATAATCCCCCCTCCAAACTTTACACTTGGCACAATGCAGTCAGACAAGTACTGTTCTCCTGGCAACAGTCAAACCCAGACTCATACATCAGATTGCCAGATGGAGAAGTGTAATTCGTCACTCCAGAGAACGCGTCTCCACTGCTCTAGAGTCCAGTGGTGGCGTGCTTTACACCACTTCATCCGAAGCTTTGCATTGCACTTGGTGATGTATGGCTTGGATGCAGCTGCTCGGCCATGGAAACCCATTCCATGAAGCTCTCTGCGCACTGTTCTTGAGCTAATCTGAAGGCCACATGAAGTTTGGAGGTCTGTAGCGATTGACTCTGCAGAAAGCTGGCGACCTCTTCGCACTATGCGCCTCACCATCTGCTGACCCTGCTCCATCAGTTTACGTGGCCTACCACTTCGTGGCTGAGTTGCTGTCGTTCCCAAACACTTCCACGTTCTTATAATACAGCTGACAGTTGACTTCGGAATATTTAGGAGCGAGGAAATTTCATGACTGGATTTGTTGCACAGGTGGCATCCTATCACAGCTCCACGCTGGAATTCACTGAGCTCCTGAGAGCGACCCATTCTTTCACAAATGTTTGTAAACACAGTCTGCATGCCTAGGTGCTTGATTTTATATACCTGTGGCCATGGAAGTGATTGAACACCTGATTCTGATTATTTGGATGGGTGAGCGAATACTTTTGGCAATATAGCGTATATACATTAACACACCATATAACACAATTTATTGATTAATAAAAGTATTTTATCAGAAAGAATACATTGAGCTTTCTCTCATTTACAAGTATGACTTGTCCTTTCTACAGCGCTACAGAGCTTGTGGATGCTTCTATAAATATCTATAACGCTTAGAATTTCATTTACTAACAAAGAAACAACACACAACGCCTTCTTTTGGGAAAACATATAGCTTATATTAAAGCCCATGGCAGATGGACCGCATCTGCGACGCCCAGCACCTTGATGCACAAAATAGCTTTTTATATCATGTTTCAATTTGTATCATTTTTCATATTAAATTAATTTCCCATAATTCCCTTTTTTGTTCTACATCCGTTCTGCACGCACACAAAGTGCGCTCAGATTGCGTTCGTCTAAATTCATTGCTTTGTTCTTAATTACAATTGCTTTTAATAAAATCTGGGAATTATTTCAGTTATTTAATATGCATTACACGAATTAAACTATACTTTTAGAACCACATGAAAATGCCCAACTCTATAACAGTTAGTTTTTATAATGCACTAACAGAGTACCAGGACTTAACCACCACTAAATATCTATTTAAGGCATTAGACATGTGCCACCATCAACATCATCACTATTTGCTATATACGGTCAAATCATCCCAAATAAACACTCACAGCACACAAACAAATCCCATTATAGCATCCTAATAATTAAAAAAAAACAGCAGTTAAATTAACATAAAGGTAATGTGAAACCAAACGTTTCTGGTCTCCCATGGTTTTTTTCTCTCTTTTTTTCTTTTAAAAAAAAAAACTTAGAGAAAAGTGGGGCGGGGAAGCAGACACAGCATTCAGCTGATTAACACAATGGCCAAGCAACATATTTTGAAGACAGTCAGTCCCTATATACAGTTGTGTTCAAAATTATTCAACCCCCAGTGAAATTGAGTGTTTTGGCCAGTTTGACATTGATTTTGATCATTCAGTCATCTTGCTTACAATTAAATCAAAGAGGCACGTGTAGGTCAGACAAATATAACATAACATTTATAATGAAATAAGCACAAATGTCTTTTCTGTGCTCACATCATTATCAGTTTTATTCAACCCCCAAGTGACATTCAATCTTAGTACTTAGTACAACATCCTTTTACAGTTATAACAGCTTTTAAACATGAAGCATAGCTTGACACAAGTGTCTTGCAGCCATCTACGGGTATCTTCGCCCATTCGTCATGGGCAAAAGCCTCCAGTTCAGTCACATTCTTAGGCTTGCGCACTGCAACTGCTTTCTTTAAGTCCCACCAGAGGTTCTCAATCGGATTTAAGTCAGGTGACTGCGATGGCCACTCCAAAATGTTCCAGCCTTTAATCTGCAACCATGCTCTAGTGGACTTGGAGGTATGCTTGGGATCATTGTCCTGTTGAAAGGTCCAACGTCTCCCAAGCCTCAGGTTTGTGACGGACTGCATCACATTGTCATCCAATATCTCCTGGTACTGAAGAGAATTCATGGTACCTTGCACACGCTGAAGCTTCCCTGTACCTGCAGAAGCAAAACAGCCCCAAAGCATGATTGACCCCCCCGCCATGCTTCACAGTAGGCAAGGTGTTCTTTTCTTCATAGGCCTTGTTCTTCCTCCTCCAAACATAGCGTTGATCCATGGGCCAAACAGTTCTAATTTTGTTTCATCAGTCCACAGAACACTATCCCAAAACTTCTGTGGTTTGTCCACATGACTTTTGGCATACTGCAGTCGACTCTTCTTATTCTTTGGAGACAGCAAGGGGGTGCACCTGGGAGTTCTGGCATGGAGGCCTTCATTACGCAGTGTGCGCCGTATTGTCTCAGCTGAAACTTCAGTACCCACATCTGACAAATCTTTTCTCAGTTCCTCAGCAGTCACACGGGGACTTTTCTCCACTCTACGCTTCAGGTAGCGCACAGCAGTCAAAGTCAGCATCTTCTTTCTGCCACGACCAGGTAACGTTTCAACAGTGCCCTTTGCCTTGAATTTGCGAATGATGCTTCCTATGGTCTCTCTTGGTATGTTTAACATCTTTGCAATCTTCTTATAGCCATTGCCCTTCCTGTGAAGAGTAATCACCTCTTCTCTTGTCTTCCTGGACCATTCTCTTGACTTCACCATGTTTGTAACCACACCAGTAAATGTCTAGAAAGAGCTGAGTATCACAGTCATTTTAAAGCTGCCTAATTGGTGCTTATTATGCTTTATTGCTGCTCCGTGACATCCACAGGTGTTTTCAATACCTGATTGAAAACACTTGAATGAACCTCTGTTCTTCAGAGTGGTAGTCTTTAAGGGGTTGAATAATTGTGTCAATGAAGAATTCACAAAAGAAACATTTACTACTGTATTACAAAACCAATTGATGTCATTTTAGTTGCATATGGTTCTTTAAAAAGTCCTTGTAGGATTTCATTCTGAATACAATTACAAATGTCACTAAATTCCCTAAAACCCTTTACAGCATTGGGGGTTGAATCATTTTGAACACAACTGTATATAGAAACACAGGCAGCTGTACAGTGTAAGAAAATATAAAACATAAAGGATAGAAACAGTGACCAGTAATAAAATACAAAAACAGAATATCTGAGGGAAAAAAAACATTGCATTTAAATTGTGTAGAAAATATCAGCAATAAAAAAATTGGTTAGCAATTAAAAAAATATACAGAAACCAGACAGCAGCGCAAACAGACAACAGCGCAAAAGGGAGTGGCTCTCAATGGGAGACAACGCCATTTTGTTATATGATAAAAAACTGGACAGATCTAATACTTGCAGATCTAATCAATTTAAAAAAAAATGCTCATAATTACAAGCAGGTATGGACTTACAGGGTTATCCAAAGAGATTCGAAAAGTCACCGCACGTTCGGTGACTTTTCGTTCTCTTCAATTCGGTTCCTTTTGCCGATTGCATTTCGGTGACCCTGCGGTGTATTCAGCAAACAGCACAGGGTCCCCGAATTGCAGGGAAAGGCTGCCGCAAACCTGACGAAAACTAACCGAATCCACGCTGAAAACAAGCAAAAACATCTGGATTAACCTTCGAAAAAGCCGAACAGGAGCCGAACATGAGCCGAATCACACAGAGCCGAAGCAGCTGTGACGTAGAGGAGGCAGTGAATAAATTAGAAAAACCATTTGTATGAATCTGGGAAAAAGAAACGCTGTTTGCAAAAGAAACTACTGAGCGAAAATGTCTGAAATTTTACAGGAGGTCCAGGGAATGATAATAAAGAGGGCTGTTACAAAAAAAATAAGCAAACTGAAAATAAAAAAAATAAAAAAATCGGACTTTTAATTTTTTTTTAAAAAATTCAGAAAAATGCTGAAAGTATCCTAAAAAATCTATAAATAAAGAGACTTTTTGCTGCAGAATTTTATAATGAACGGTTTATTAGATATTGAATTAAAACGGGAATATTTTTAACATTGAAGCCTATGGGATTCTCCTGAATAAATTTGCCGAATTAAACCACCGAATGACAGGGCATTAGGGGAACCTTTCACTGCTGGTTTGTGTTCTCTGAATAGCCGAAGCAGTGCTTTTTCATGGGGATTTCACTGCCCTCGAACAGGGACCGAACAGGCACCGTATGTGCAGGCAATTCGCCAGGATTTGGCGAATTGCCTGCTCTCTGGATAGCCGAATGGCCAGGAAAGGTAACCGAACCCTGATTTTCAGCATTCGGTTACCTTTCTCAAGCAATTCGAATCTCTTTGGATAACCCTGTTAGTCAAAAACTCCAAAACACAACGCAACTACAATAAAGACAGACAGACACAGACTCAAACGCTAGAAACATCTCAGTTTCCCGGGAGAGTGACACATAAACAAATACTTCAGAAACAATAAACAAACAAATATTCAGCGCAACGGGCGAGTTGAAACAACAATACACACATGAGCCACACTGCTCAAACTATTTTTTAAATTACTGAAATACACGTGAGCCATACTGCTCAAATTATTATTTTTTTACCCAAGACAAACAAATAGAACATCCATAAATAATCTTGCAACAAATACACACACACCGACTCTCACAGCCAGAGTGTTAAAACTTCAGGGAAAATAAACAAAAGCCAAGCCTGGAGGCAAATTCGCAAAATCTGAACAAACAAATGTAAACGAAGTACATCTGAATGGCAAAACCCACAAGTCTAACACCAATTGTTAAATAATAACTTCAAACAAAACAAAATCAGTTTTCCTATTTATAATTACCATAATTGGAAATCCAATAAACATCTGCAAGTTCCTTCCCAAATAAGAAAAAGAAAAAAGACGCATGCTTACGCTATGGCGGAGACATCAAAATCAGCTACACACAATCTACAGCTCTCATCATCATGTCTGAATATCTTTTGTTAGAATTATTAGAATTCAAACATCCAATGAAAATGTTTATCTTTAGACAGAGTTTAATTTCTGCCCCAAACAGGAATGTAATATAACAGCCAATCAGTACACAGATATATGTCCACATCAGAATTTGGCCAGCACAGTTTAACAAAGAGGCACTTATTACCATATATGGTTCAGAGAAATATTTTTTCTGTCTTCCAGCTTTCGTGCACTTTCCCAACATTCCTAAGCTCTGGGTCATGTGCCATGAAAGGGAGGGGGAAAACCACAGCCCAATATATTTACTACAGTACATATTTGAATTCCAATACATATATATTCATACAGGAAATTAAAATCTAACAGAAACCTGAACCATTAAGCAAGCAGACACCGTAACCGAACGGTAACCATTAAACAAGCAGAAACTGTAACATAACCGTAACCATTAAACAAGCAGAAACCGTAACCGAACGGTAACCATTAAACAAGCAGAAACTGTAACCTAACCATAATACAAGTAGAAAACCATAACCTAACCATTAAACGAGCAGAGACCGTAACCATTAAGCAAGCAGAAACCGAAACCATTAAACAAGCAGAAACAGTAACCATTAAACAAGTAGAAAACCATAACATAACCGTAGCCATTAAACAAGCAGAAACCCTAACCATTAAACAAGCAGAAACCGCAAAAGAATCATTAAACAAGCAGAGACCGTAACCATTAAGCAAGCAGAAACCGTAACCGTTAAACAAGCAGAAACCGTAACATAACCGTAACCATTAAACAAGCAGAAACCGTAACCATTAAACAAGTAGAAAACTGTAACCTAATCATTAAACAAGCAGAGACCGAAACCATTAAGCAAGCAGAAACCGTAACCATTAAACAAGCAGATACCGTAACATAACTGTAACCATTAAACAAGCAGAAACCATAACATAACCATAACCTTTAAACAAGCAGAAACCGTAACCATTAAACAAGCAGAAACCGTAACATAACCGTAACCATTAAACAATATGTGGAACATATGTTCACAGTGAGAAGTTCAAAGGTTTCACAAAGGAATATTTAAACTAGGAGGGGGGGACAAAAGGGTAAAAAACAATCTGCCCGATTGTCTCCCAAAACTAAATCGGAGGGTGCAAGCAACATACGGGTTAAAAAATGACAAGCTCAGAGTCGTGTCTATAAATGCTCACAGTTTAGTCAATAAAATCAATGAACTGGAGGCAATGATGGCAGCTAAAAAAGTAGATTTAGTGGCGGTTACTGAGACATGGTTCAGTGAGAAAAATAACTGGGACATAACAATACCGGGGTACTCTTTATAAAGAAAAGACAGAAGGTAGGAAAGGAGGAGGAGTGGCCCTGTATGTGAAAAACAACATAAAAACGAACCAAATAAAAGTGAGCGAGGTGAACATAGAGTCAGTTTGGGTTACGCTAACATTTGGCAATCATACAGTAGCTCGTGTAGGTGTGATCTATAGACCCCCTGGACAAGTAGAAGAGATAATATGCTGTTTGAGGAAATAGCCAAAATGGCAATGAAGGGGGAAGTTATTATCATGGGGGACTTTAATCTTCCAGATGTGAACTGGAAAACCAAAATAGCTGGGTGCACCAGGAGTACAAATATTCTAAACTCCTTACTGGGATTATCTCTAACACAAGTAGTTGAGGAGCCGACCCGTAAAGAGGCCATATTGGATTTAATACTCACAAATGGAGGTTTGGTATCGGACGTTGTTGTAGGTGAAAAGTTTTCACATTCTTCTCCTAGCCCTCTCCATTTTCTCTCTCTCATGACCACTCTTTTTTCTTTGTGTCCAAAAATGTTTTGCATTTTTTCTCCATTTTAAAGTATTTTAACCATATAAATTTTAAAGTTTTTGACAGGTTAATACATTTTTTTCCCAAGTTTTTTACTTTAGGTGAAAATTACCCAGGCATGCCAAGTTTGATCAAGCTAGATGGAAGATTATTGAATACCAATATTGATGAAGCTGTTGGAATTGAAGGAAATTTACTCAAACACATTATCATTTCATATTACAATGTTACATCAACCGGATAATAAGGAATTATCAGACACCAGGCAATAAAACTTTCAAGTTTATCGACAACTCATCGATAAATCATGCGATTAAAGAAGATCATTGATTTGGAAATAAAACTTAAGATATGTCAGTTTTACAAAACCATTATTTTTAACCAATAAGACAGAAGACAAAGAAAGAAGAAGATAATGTATTTTTTATCTGCTGATGGATTATCATTGTGTTGTCTAAGTGATAAATATTTTATGTCTTTTATTATTTTATATTTTATTATTTTTGTTGGATTTTTTATTGGATTTAATACTCACAAATGGATGTTTGGTATCGGACGTTGTTGTAGGTGAAAATTTGGTAACTAGTGATCACCAGTCAGTATGGTTTAATATAAGAACAGGGATGGAGCCGCACCACACAAAAACAAAAGTTTTAGACTTTAAAAAAACTGATTTTTCTAAAATGGGATTTTGTGTGAAGGAGTCATTATCAGACTGGAGGAGTTTAAAGGGAGTCCAGGAGAAATGGGATTATTTAAAGGAAGCATTATTGAAGGCCACAGGCAATTGCATTTGCTTGTTAGCAAAAACAAAAAAGGGAAGAAACCACTGTGGTACTCTGCAGAAGTGGCCAAAAGTGAAGAACAAAAAGATAGCATTCAAATTATAAAAAAACTCAGAGTGAAGAAGATAGGCAAACCTATAAGATTAGGCAGAAAGAGGCCAAAGCAATTTATAAGAGCTTCCAAAGCACACGCAGAAGAGAAAATAGCTCCGTCAGTAAAAAAGGGGGACAAAACATTTTTTAGATACATAAAAGAAAAAGTAAAACAAGGATTAGATTAAAAACAAAGGAAGGAATGTAGAAGAGGATAAAAGTCTCGCTGACTGCCTCAATGAATAGTTTTGTTCAGTCTTTGCAGAAGAAAAGGAAGGAAAGGACCTCAGTTAGGAGAAACACTAACGAGACATTTACATATGAGTTTACAGAGGAGGAGGTTCTACAGCAGCTGTCTAAAGTAAAGACAAATAAATCAATGGGGCCTGATGGGATCCACCCTAAATTATTAAAAGAGCTCAGTGATGTAATAGCAAAACCGTTAACAGATTTATTTAACCAATCCTTGTTAACGGGAGTCGTCCCAGAAGACTGGAAATTAGCAAATGTTTTGTGCCCATTTACAAGAAGGGTAGTAGGGAGAAATCGGGGAACTATAGGCCAGTTAGTCTTACGTCAGTAGTGGGGAAATTAATGGAACCATGTTAAAGGAAAGGATTGTTGAACATCTAAAACACATAGATTACAGGATCAGAAACAACATGGGTTTACCTCAGGGAGATCATGCCAAACTAATCTTATTGATTTTTTTGATTGGGTAACAAAAATAATAGACACAGGTGGTGCAGTAGACATTGCTTATTTAGATTTCAGTAAGGCTTTTGATACTGTTCCGCATAGAAGGCTTATCAATAATTGCAATCTTTGAGCTTGAATTCCAATATTGTTGAATGGATTAGGCAGTGGCTGAGTGACAGGCAACAGAGGGTTGTGGTAAATGGAGTTTATTCGGCGCAGGTCTTGTTACCAGTGGGGTACCTCAGGGGTCAGTACTTGGACCCATTCTCTTTAATATATTTGTTAGTGATATTGCAGAAGGTATTAATGGAAAAGTATGTCTTTTTTGCTGATGACACAAAGATTTGCAACAGGGTTGACGTTCCTGGAGGGATCAGCCAAATGACAAATGATTTAGGTAAACTAAAACAATGGTCAGAGCTGTGGCAATTGAGTTTTAATGTGGATAAGTGCAAGTAATGCACCTGGGACGTAAAAACTCAAGGGCTGAATATAGAATATTTGATACAGTCCTAACCTCAACATCTGAGGTTGGGATTTAGGGGTTATTATTTCAGAGGATCTAAGGGTAAGTAGTCAATGTAATAGAGCAGCAGGAAATGCTGGCAGAATGCTTGGTTGTGTAGGGAGAGGTATTAGCAGTAGGAAAAGGGAAGTGCTCATGCCACTGTACAGAGCACTGGTGAGACCTCACTTGGAGTACTGTGTGCAGTACTGGAGACCGTATCTCCAGAAGGATATAGACATCTTAGAGAGAGTTCAGAGAAGGGCTACTAAAATGGTGTACGGCTTGAAGGAGAAAAGTGACCAGGAAAGGCTTAATGATCTTAACATGTACAGCTTGGAAAAAGACGAGACAGAGGAGATATGATAGAAACATTTAAATACGTAAAGGGAATCCACAAGGTAGAGGAAGGGAGTATATTTAAAAGGAAACAAAATAGCAAAACAAGAGGACATAGTCTTAGAGATAGAGGGGCAAAGGTTTAAAAGTAACATCAGGAAGCATTATTTTACTGAGCGGGTGGTGGATACATGGAACAGTCTTCCAGTAGAAGTGGTTGAGGCCAAAACAGTGATTGAATTTAAGCAGGCATGGGATAGGCATAAGGCTATCCTAAACAAAAGATAAATCCAGGTAAAGTATCCATGTAATTGGGCGACTAGATGGGCCGAAAGGTTCTTATCTGCTGACATTTTTCTATGTTTCTATGTTTCTAAACAAGCAGAAACCATAACCATTAAACAAGCAGAAACCGTAACCTAATGGTAACCATTAAACAAGCAGAAACTGTAACATAACTAACCATTAAACAAGCAGAAACCCTAACCATTAAACAAGCAGAAACCGTAATCTAATGGTAACCATTAAACAAGCAGAAACCGTTACAGTTTCTGCCTGTTTAATTGTAACAGTTCCTGCTTGTTTAATGGTTACTATTAGGTTACGGTTTCTGCTTAATGGTTAGGGTTTCTGCTTGTTTAATGGTTATGTTATGGTTTCCGCTTGTTTAATGGTTAGGGTTTCTGCTTGTTTAATGGTTATGTTACGGTTTCTGCTTGTTTAATGGTTAGGGTTTCTGCTTGTTTAATGGTTATGTTATGGTTTCCGCTTGTTTAATGGTTAGGGTTTCTGCTTGCTTAAAGGTTACGGTCTCTGCTTGTTTAATGATTACCTTGCGGTTTTCTACTTGTTTAATGGTTACGGTTTCTGCTTGTTTAATGGTTACGGTTATGTTACGGTTTCTGCTGGTTTCACGGTTACGGTTTTCTACGTGTTAAATGGTTACAGTTTCTGCCTGTTTAATTGTAAGCATTAAACAAGCAGAAACCGTAACCATTAAACAAGCAGAGACCCTAACCATTAAACAAGCAGAAACCGTAACATAACCGTAACCATTAAACAAGCAGAAACCGTAACCATTAAACAAGTAGAAAACCGTAACATAACCGTAACCATTAAACAAGCAGAAACCGTAACATAACCGTAACCATTAAACAAGCAGAAACCGTAACATAACCGTAACCATTAAACAAGCAGAAACTGTAACCACTAAAGAAGTAGAAAACCGTAACCTAATCATTAAACAAGCAGAAACCGTTACCATTAAACAAGTAGAAAACCGTAACATAATGGTAACCATTAAACAAGCAGAAACCGTAACATAACCGTAACCATTAAACAAGCAGAAACCGTAACATAATCCGTAACCATTAAACAAGCAGAAACCGTAACCATTAAACAAGTAGAAACCGTAACCATTAAACAAGTAGAAACCGTAACATAACTAACCATTAAACAAGCAGAAACCGTAACCATTAAACAAGCAGAAACCGTAACATAACTAACCATTAAACAAGCAGAAACCGTAACCATTAAACAAGTAGAAACCGTAACCATTAAACAAGTAGAAACCGTAACATAACTAACCATTAAACAAGCAGAAACCGTAACCATTAAACAAGCAGAAACCCTAACCATTAAACAAGCAGAAACCGTAACCATTAAACAAGCAGAAACCATAACATAACTAACCATTAAACAAGCAGAAACCGTAACCATTAAACAAGTAGAAACCGTAACCATTAAACAAGTAGAAACCGTAACATAACTAACCATTAAACAAGCAGAAACCGTAACCATTAAACAAGTAGAAACCGTAACCATTAAACAAGCAGAAACCATAACATAACTAACCATTAAACAAGCAGAAACCGTAACCATTAAACAAGTAGAAACCGTAACATAGCTGTAACCATTAAACAAGCAGAAACTGTAACCATTAAACAAGTAGAAACCGTAACATAACTAACCATTAAACAAGCAGAAACCCTAACCATTAAACAAGCAGAAACCGTAACATAACTAACCATTAAACAAGCAGAACCCGTAACCATTAAACAAGTAGAAACCGTAACCATTAAACAAGTAGAAACCGTAACATAACTAACCATTAAACAAGCAGAAACCGTAACCATTAAACAAGTAGAAACCGTAACCATTAAACAAGTAGAAACCGTAACATAACTAACCATTAAACAAGCAGAAACCGTAACCATTAAACAAGCAGAAACCCTAACCATTAAACAAGCAGAAACCGTAACCATTAAACAAGCAGAAACCATAACATAACTACCATTTAAACAAGCAGAAAACCGTAAACATTAAACAAGTAGAAACCGTACACCATTAAACAAGTAGAAACCGTAACATAACTAACCATTAAACAAGCAGAAACCGTAACCATTAAACAAGTAGAAACCGTAACCATTAAACAAGCAGAAACCATAACATAACTAACCATTAAACAAACAGAAACCGTAACCATTAAACAAGTAGAAACCGTAACATAGCTGTAACCATTAAACAAGCAGAAACTGTAACCATTAAACAAGCAGAAACCATAACATAACTAACCATTAAACAAGCAGAAACCGTAACCATTAAACAAGTAGAAACCGTAACATAGCTGTAACCATTAAACAAGCAGAAACTGTAACCATTAAACAAGTAGAAACCGTAACATAACTAACCATTAAACAAGCAGAAACCCTAACCATTAAACAAGCAGAAACCGTAACATAACTAACCATTAAACAAGCAGAACCCGTAACCATTAAACAAGTAGAAACCGTAACATAACTAACCATTAAACAAGCAGAAACCGTAACCATTAAACAAGCAGAAACCGTAACCATTAAACAAGCAGAAACCGTAACCATTAAACAAGTAGAAACCGTAACCATTAAACAAGCAGAAACCGTGACATAACTAACCATTAAACAAGCAGAAACCGTAACCATTAAAGAAGCAGAAACTGTAACCACTAAACAAGTAGAAACCGTAACATAACTAACCATTAAACAAGCAGAAACCGTAACCATTAAACAAGCAGAAACCCTAACCATTAAACAAGCAGAAACCGTAACCATTAAACAAGCAGAAACCATAACATAACTAACCATTAAACAAGCAGAAACCGTAACATAATGGTAACCATTAAACAAGCAGAAACCGTAACATAACCGTAACCATTAAACAAGCAGAAACCGTAACATAACCGTAACCATTAAACAAGCAGAAACCGTAACCATTAAGCAAGCAGAGACCCTAACCATTAAACAAGCAGAAACCGTAACCATTAAACAAGCAGAAACCGTAACATAACCATTAAACAAGCAGAAACCGTAACATAACCGTAACCATTAAACAAGCAGAAACCGTAACATAACCGTAACCATTAAACAAGCAGAAACCGTAACCATTAAGCAAGCAGAGACCCTAACCATTAAACAAGCAGAAACCGTAACATAACCATTAAACAAGCAGAAACCGTAACATAACCGTAACCATTAAACAAGCAGAAACCGTAACATAACCGTAACCATTAAACAAGCAGAAACTGTAACCACTAAAGAAGTAGAAAACCGTAACCTAACGTTAACCATTAAACAAGCAGAAACCGTAACATAACTGTAACCTTTAGGCTAGGGTCAGACTAACGCAGTATTAACGTGCGTTTAGATGCACAAAATCACGGCCGTGCTAGCAGCAAATGACGTCCAATGCCGGGGAACACACGAAGTACGGCCGCACGAAAGTTCGGCCGCGCAACGCAAGTGGCAAACGAACGCATTTTTTCTAGACCTTCAAACCTCTAGTACGGACGTACAGAGTGCGCTGCGTCCGCTAGAGGCGTGTGTGCGTGATTGGGAGACGTCAGACGCTGCTAATGTCCGGCCAACATAACGTCCAGACACAAAAAGTGTTTTATTGATGATCCGTACAAAATCACGGACGAAAAGGCGCATCGTATGACCGCTATCGCATATTCCGTGAAAAAATACGTCCATTCGTTCGAACGCACTTTTTCACAGACAACGCGAAAATGCGTACGTCTGACCCTAACCTTAAACAAGCAGAAACCCTAACCATTTAAAAAGTAGAAAACCGTAACCTGATCATTAAGCAAGCAGAAACCGTAACAGTTAAAAAACAGAAACCGTAACCTAACGGTAACCATTAAACAAGCAGAAACCGTTACCATTAAACAAGCAAAAACCGTAACATAACTAACCATTAAACAAGCAGAAACCGTAACCATTAAACAAGCAGAAACCGTAACATAACTAACCATTAAACAAGCAGAAACCGTAACCATTAAACAAGTAGAAACCGTAACATAACTAACCATTAAACAAACAGAAACCGTAACATAACTAACCATTAAACAAGCAGAAACCGTAACCATTAAACAAGCAGAAACCGTAATATAACTAACATTAAACAATCAGAAACCGTAACATAACTAACCATTAAAACAAGAGAAACCGTAACCATTAAAAACAAGCAGAAACCGTAACATAACTAACCATTAAACAAGCAGAAACCGTAACATAACTAACCATTAAACAAGCAGAAACCGTAACATAACTAACCATTAAACAAGCAGAAACCATAACATAACTAACCATTAAACAAGCAGAAACCGTAACATAACTAACCATTAAACAAGCAGAAACCGTAACATAACTAACCATTAAACAAGCAGAAACCGTAACCATTAAACAAGCAGAAACCGTAACATAACTAACCATTAAACAAGCAGAAACCGTAACATAACTAACCATTAAACAAGCAGAAACCGTAACATAACTAACCATTAAACAAGCAGAAACCGTAACATACAGTAACTAACCATTAAACAAGCAGAAACCGTAACATAACTAACCATTAAACAAGCAGAAACTGTAACATAACTAACCATTAAACAAGCAGAAACCGTAACATACAGTAACTAACCATTAAACAAGCAGAAACCATAACCATTAAACAAGCAGAAACCATAACCATTAAACAAGCAGAAACCGTAACATAACTAACCATTAAACAAGCAGAAACCGTAACATAACTAACCATTAAACATGCAGAAACCGTAACATAACTAACCATTAAACAAGCAGAAACCGTAACCATTAAACAAGCAGAAACCGTAACCATTAAACAAGCAGAAACCGTAACATAACTAACCATTTAACAAGCAGAAACCGTAACATAACCGTAACCGTTAAACAAGCACAAACCCTAACCATTAAACAAGCAGAAACCGTAACCATTAAACAAGCAGAAACCGTAACATAACCGTAACCTTTAAACAAGCAGAAACCCTAACCATTAAACAAGCAGAAACCGTAACATAACTGTAACCTTTAAACAAGCAGAAACCCTAACCTTAAACAAGCAGAAACCGTAACATAACTAACCATTAAACAAGCAGAAACTGTAACCATTAAACAAGCAGAAACCGTAACATAACTAACCATTAAACAAGCAGAAACCGTAACCATTAAACAAGCAGAAACCGTAACATAACTAACCATTAAACAAGCAGAAACTGTAACCGTTAAACAAGCAGAAACCGTAACATAACTAACCATTAAACAAGCAGAAACCGTAACCATTAAACAAGCAGAAACCGTAACATAACTAACCATTAAACAAGCAGAAACCGTAACCATTAAACAAGCAGAAACCGTAACCATTAAACAAGCAGAAACCGTAACATAACTAACCATTAAACAAGCAGAAACCGTAACATAACTAACCATTAAACAAGCAGAAACCGTAACCATTAAACAAGCAGAAACCGTAACCATTAAACAAGCAGAAACCGTAACATAACTAACCATTAAACAAGCAGAAACCCTAACCATTTAACAAGCAGAAACCGTAACATAACCGTAACCGTTAAACAAGCACAAACCCTAACCATTAAACAAGCAGAAACCGTAACCATTAAACAAGCAGAAACCGTAACATAACCGTAACCTTTAAACAAGCAGAAACCCTAACCATTAAACAAGCAGAAACCGTAACATAACTGTAACCTTTAAACAAGCAGAAACCGTAACATAACTAACCATTAAACAAGCAGAAACCGTAACATAACTAACCATTAAACAAGCAGAAACTGTAACCATTAAACAAGCAGAAACCGTAACATAACTAACCATTAAACAAGCAGAAACCGTAACCATTAAACAAGCAGAAACCGTAACATAACTAACCATTAAACAAGCAGAAACCGTAACCATTAAACAAGCAGAAACCGTAACATAACTAACCATTAAACAAGCAGAAACCGTAACCATTAAACAAGTAGAAACCGTAACATAACTAACCATTAAACAAGCAGAAACCGTAACCATTAAACAAGCAGAAACCGTAACATAACTAACCATTAAACAAGCAGAAACCGTAACCATTAAACAAGCAGAAACCGTAACATAACTAACCATTAAACAAGCAGAAACCGTAACCATTAAACAAGTAGAAACCATAACATACAGTAACTAACCATTAAACAAGCAGAAACTGTAACCGTTAAACAAGCAGAAACCGTAACATAACTAACCATTAAACAAGCAGAAACCCTAACCATTTAACAAGCAGAAACCATAACATACAGTAACTAACCATTAAACAAGCAGAAACTGTAACTGTTAAACAAGCAGAAACCGTAACATAACCGTTGTGACGGGACGCCGTTGTCTCTTCCCATCTGTCCTGGCTCTCCAGACACCCCCTTACCAGGATCAGCCCGGCCTCTGAGTTGCTGGGAACTCAGTGCCTCGAGCAGCCTGATCCACAGCTCCAGACCCGCTTGTTCTGAATTCCTGCCTTGGAGCCTCTTTGCATTTCCAGAATGCCGCTCAGTGCCTTCTGAGAGTGATTATAGCTGTAGCGTAGCTGAGACACCAGGCAGGCTGTATGTTCATCACAGGATACACACTGGCCATTTCACATGGCCGGCTTTTATTTGGGTCAGAATCAGATAACAGTTAACATTCCCGCCCCCCAGACATTACGGCACCGCCATTCAGCAGTTCCCCATCAGGTCCTCTAAGAGTGCAAGCTCTTGAGCAGGGGCTTCTCTGATTCTGTTCTATGTGTTTAACTTGCATGTATATTGGTTATCCTGTCTTTCCCATTTGTACAGCGCTACAGTACTTGGTGGTGCCTTCTAATTAACTGCAGTCATACAGAGCACAGGTCCTTGTTTCGGGGGGATTCCAGGGCAGCAGCAGCGATCCAGGGGTACCGTTTGATTGCTCGGGTCCCTAGGGTGTCACAGTCCAAAAAGCTCCCAGATCTGGGGGTAGGGGCACGAATGGCAGCATATAGTAGATATCCCTCTTGGATGCCGCATGGTCAGGGCTGCTTAAGCTCCTTGGATGATAATTGGCTGGGGTTTCAAACCCAGCTCAGGCTTTCAATCCCAGGTTAACCCTGGTGTCGGATAACACAGTGAGCATAAGGGACAGGCTAAGGCTAGGGTCAGACAAACGCATTTTCGCGTTGTCTGTGAAAAAGTGCGTTCGAACGAATGGACGCATTTTTTAACGGAGTACGCAACAGCGGTCATACGATGCGCTTTTTCGTCCGTGATTTTGTACGGATCATTAATAAAACCCTTTTTGTGTCTGGACGTTATGTTGGCCGGACATTAGCAGCATCTGACGTCTCCTAATCACGCACACACGCCGCTAGCGGACGCAGCGCACTCTGTACGTCAGTACTAGCGGTTTGACGTTCTATAAAAAATGCGTTCGTTTGCCACTTGCGTTGCGCGGACGAACTTTCGTGCGGCCGTACTTCGTGTGTTCCCCGGCATTGGACGTCATTTGCTGCTAGCACGGCCGTGATTTCGTGCGGCTAAACGCACGTTAAGACTGCTTTCGTCTGACCCGCAGCCTTAAAGGCATTTTGATTACATGCTGATATAGGGGGGGGGGAGAGTCACAAAAACACCACTTTAAAACACTAACAGACAAATAGCAGAGGAGCAAGGGGTTAATACAGTCCACAGTCTCTGAGCAAGGGGTTCCACAACAACGATACATTTAAACCCACACAATATAAATGAACATAAGGACTTCTCCAAAGCAAATGTCTATGTCTTTTGGGGTTTTCGCCATGGAAATAAAAGTTGTGGTTTGACGCGAGGAGCGCAATGTCAGTCTCCATGACAACCGTAACCATTAAACATGCAGAAACCGTAACCTAATGGTAACCATTAAACAAGCCGAAACTGTAACCGTTAAACAAGTAGAAAACCGTAACCTAATCATTAAACAAGCAGAAACCGTAACATAACTGTAACCATTAAACAAGCAGAAACCGTAACATAACCGTAACCATTAAACAAGCAGAAACCGTTACCATTAAACAAGCAGAAACCGTTACCATTAAACAAGCAGAAACCGTAACATAACCCTAACCATTAAACAAGCAGAAACCGTTACCATTAAACAAGCAGAAACCGTAACCTAACGTTAACCATTAAACAAGCAGAAAACGTTACCATTAAACAAGCAGAAATAGTAACATAACCCTAACCATTAAACAAGCAGAAACCGTAACCTAACGTTAACCATTAAACAAGCAGAAAACGTTACCATTAAACAAGCAGAAACTCTAACCATTAAACAAGCAGAAAATGTTACCATTAAACAAGCAGAAACCGTAACATAATGATAACCATTAAACAAGCAGAAACTCTAACCATTAAACAAGCAGAAAACGTTACCATTAAACAAGCAGAAACCCTAACCATTAAACAAGCAGAAAATGTTACCATTAAACAAGCAGAAACCGTAACATAATGATAACCATTAAACAAGCAGAAACCGTTACCATTAAACAAGTAGAAACCCTAACCATTAAACAAGCAGAAACCGTAACATAACCGTAACCATTAAACAAGCAGAAACCGTTACCATTAAACAAGCAGAAACCGTTACCATTAAACAAGCAGAAACCGTAACATAACCCTAACCATTAAACAAGCAGAAACCGTTACCATTAAACAAGCAGAAACCGTAACCTAACGTTAACCATTAAACAAGCAGAAAACGTTACCATTAAACAAGCAGAAACAGTAACATAACCCTAACCATTAAACAAGCAGAAACCGTAACCTAACGTTAACCATTAAACAAGCAGAAAACGTTACCATTAAACAAGCAGAAACCGTAACATAATGATAACCATTAAACAAGCAGAAAACGTTACCATTAAACAAGCAGAAACCCTAACCATTAAACAAGCAGAAAATGTTACCATTAAACAAGCAGAAACCGTAACATAATGATAACCATTAAACAAGCAGAAACCGTAACCATTAAACAAGCAGAAACCGTTACCATTAAACAAGCAGAAACCGTAACCTAACGTTAACCATTAAACAAGCAGAAAACGTTACCATTAAACAAGCAGAAACCCTAACCATTAAACAAGCAGAAAATGTTACCATTAAACAAGCAGAAACCGTAACATAATGATAACCATTAAACAAGCAGAAACCGTTACCATTAAACAAGTAGAAACCCTAACCATTAAACAAGCAGAAACCGTAACATAATGGTAACCATTAAACAAGCAGAAACCGTTACCATTAAACAAGCAGAAACCGTAACCTAACGTTAACCATTAAACAAGCAGAAAACGTTACCATTAAACAAGCAGAAACTCTAACCATTAAACAAGCAGAAAATGTTACCATTAAACAAGCAGAAATCGTAACATAATGATAACCATTAAACAAGCAGAAACCGTTACCATTAAACAAGTAGAAACCCTAACCATTAAACAAGCAGAAACCGTAACATAATGGTAACCATTAAACAAGCAGAAACCGTTACCATTAAACAAGCAGAAACCGTAACCTAACGTTAACCATTAAACAAGCAGAAAACGTTACCATTAAACAAGCAGAAACTGTAACATAACCATAACCATTAAACAAGCAGAAACCGTTACCATTAAACAAGCAGAAACCGTAACCTAACGTTAACCATTAAACAAGCAGAAAACGTTACCATTAAACAAGCAGAAACCGTAACATAACCCTAACCATTAAACAAGCAGAAACCGTTACCATTAAACAAGCAGAAACCGTAACCTAACGTTAACCATTAAACAAGCAGAAAACGTTACCATTAAACAAGCAGAAACAGTAACATAACCCTAACCATTAAACAAGCAGAAACTGTTACCATTAAACAAGCAGAAACCGTAACCTAACGTTAACCATTAAACAAGCAGAAAACGTTACCATTAAACAAGCAGAAACCCTAACCATTAAACAAGCAGAAAACATTACCATTAAACAAGCAGAAACCGTAACCTAACGTTAACCATTAAACAAGCAGAAAACGTTACCATTAAACAAGCAGAAACCCTAACCATTAAACAAGCAGAAAATGTTACCATTAAACAAGCAGAAACCGCAACATAATGATAACCATTAAACAAGCAGAAACCGTTACCATTAAACAAGTAGAAACCCTAACCATGAAACAAGCAGAAACCGTAACATAATGGTAACCATTAAACAAGCAGAAACCGTAACCATTAAACAAGCAGAAACCGTTACCATTAAACAAGCAGAAACCGTAACATAACTAACCATTAAACAAGCAGAAACCGTTACCATTAAACAAGTAGAAACCGTAACATAACTAACCATTAAACAAGTAGAAACCCTAACCATTAAACAAGCAGAAACCGTAACATAATGGTAACCATTAAACAAGCAGAAACCGCAACATAATGGTAACCATTAAACAAGCAGAAACCATAACCATTAAACAAGCAGAAACCGCAACATAATGGTAACCATTAAACAAGCAGAAACCGTAACCATTAAACAAGCAGAAACCGTAACCATTAAACAAGCAGAAACCGTTACCATTAAACAAGCAGAAACCGTAACCTAACGTTAACCATTAAACAAGCAGAAAACGTTACCATTAAACAAGCAGAAACCGTAACATAACCATAACCATTAAACAAGCAGAAACCGTAACCTAACCATAACCATTAAACAAGCAGAAACCGTAACATAACCATAACCATTAAACAAGCAGAAACCGTAACATAACCATAACCATTAAACAAGCAGAAACCGTTACCACTAAACAAGTAGAAACCGTAACCTGATCATTAACCCCTTAACGCCGCAGGACGTACATTTACGTCCTGCATTAGGCGGGCTTTGACGCTGCAGGACGTAAATGTACGTCCTCGGCGTTTATAGCCCCCCTCGCTAAATACTCACCTCCTCCGGTCGCTCCCACGCTGCTCTGACTCCTGCGGAGTCAGATCAGTGTGATCGCTCCTCCGGCGTTGTGACGTCATCGCGCCGGTGGCGCGATGACGTGAGTTTCAGGCGTCCCCCCCCGCCGGAGCAGGGGAAGCGCCTGGAGGGGAGGGGAGGGATCCTTCGGATCCCTCTATCTCCCGATCGCCTGGTCCCCGGCGGCTGTGGCCAGCATCGCTGGAAGGGTCACAGCCTGACCTTTCCAGCGATGTATGGGGGGTTAACCCCTTAGTTGCCAGGTCGCGACCGGGCACTAATTTGTGCCCGATCGCGGCCTATTTCCGGTGGGGGCCGCCATCTTGGATGGCAGCCCCCACCTCTGGGTCACCCCCGGTCAACTGACTCGTCGCGCCATGCGCGATGATGTCAGTTAACCGGGAACCCCCTAGCTGCAAAGGGATTTCCTATGGAAATCCCTTGCAGGAGATAGGGGGGTTATTTGAACCCCTTTATCTCCTGATCGGTGGCAGCTAGGGGGTCATGGCTGATATTGCTGGAAAGGCCAGAGCATGGCCTTTCCAATGATATCAAACATGACCATGGTAAAAGTAAAATAAAAGTGTAAAAAAAGTAAAAATAAAAATAATAAAAAAATAATAAATTAAATAATAAAATAATAATAAATATAATAATAAAAAAAAATTTGTTTTTTTTAATGCAGCACTATTGTTCACATTTCAATTATAATGTGAACAATGATGCTTCACTAATGATTTTTTTTTTTGGGGGGTTTAGCTAAAATCACGCAATTTCTCCCCAAAAAAAAATGGGTTCCCCGTTCTAAATTTTTTAACAAATCTACCCAATAGAATATGACCGCAGAGCCTCGGATAATAAAATTAAAAAAAACAAACACTTTACACACTGTGGAAGATTGAAATTTTATTGAAAATTCTAATTTTTTTACATTTTTTGTTATAGCATTTTGGCAGGACATGACATATACATATAATAATGGTATATTATTAATCTGCCGAGTCTGACGGAAAGAACGATATATAATATGTCTGGGTCGTATAATAATACGTGACTTAAAAATGGTCAAAATGAGCTCAGCAAACTTCTACTTCCGAAACAGCGCCGAAGTTGTAAAATTACTCCCGTCCTTAAGGGGTTAAACAAGCAGAGAATGTAAACATTAAGCAAGCAGAAACAAGCAATGGGGGGGGGCAGGGATAAAAGGAGGAACGCAAGTATAGGAAATAAATGAACCCAGGAGTCCACCTCACCTAAGACTTGCAGGGCTTAACCCAAAGATATGATACAAAACACATGGATCAAAGATCCACTAGGTAGATGAGGACCATTACCACAAGTATTGAAAAGGATAAATTTTATTGAACACATTTAATATCAACTACTGACCCAATAACCATAAAAAAGACAGGAAAAAGATCCGGACCTGAACACAAATGATCTAAAAACACATCGGGCTGGGCACCAGCAAACCAAATTCCAAAAATATAACGTACTGGTGCTATAACCACTATATTGTGTCCACGAGTGCCAGTTAATGATGTGTGCCTGACTGACCCTCAAAAATTTGGTCAGGGCTCTGACAATCATAAGAAAAGTCTCTGTTTAACAAAAAAGTGCACAAACGCCTCACATTCAAATGTAGTTACAATTTGGAAGGGTGTGGCCGGCGGTGCCAGAGAGCGGCTGTGTTTTTGCTGGGCTCAGGAAGACCTTCATACCTTCCCCTCACCTTCGGCCATCAGGTACTATAGCCAGGACCCTGCTGGGCTCCCCCCTCCGGGCGCATGATCGAGGTGGAGGCCGAGACTGTGCAGCTTCCCGCGCTAGCCAGCAGCCATTTTCGGAGGCCTGATACAGGAGGCGATTTGTGCCCCTTCCCTGCGGCGCAACGATGGGCAAAAAGACTAGGGGCGGAGGAGCAGTGGAAGATCCCCATACCTCTGATATCCGCTTAGCGCTGGGAGGTGGACGACCACTGCGTTCTGATCTGCCTGGCCCTGGACCTGATGGCTCGCAGCCTGGGGGGCCCACTGTTCCACCACCTGCCCAACGCGTAGTGCCGCTGGATAAGGCGGAGGATGCTCTCCCAGCTACCAAGGGGATATACACACCCTGCTGGTGGATGCCAGGGCTTTCTGGCAGGCGGACTTGCAAGCTCTCGATGCTGCTGTGGCGGAGACCCAGTCTCAGGTGGTGGATGTTTGGAGTCGAGTGCAGGAGGTGGAAGGGGCGCAGGCTACGGCCTCTACTCATGTTTGTGCGTTACAGCAACAACTAGCAGGATTACAAGTGGCTGTGGTGGCTCTGGAGTCGAGACACCGTCAGAAAAACATGAAGCTCCGTGGGGTGCCAGAAGCGATTAAGGACTCGGATCGTTTGGAGTGTGTTGTGCATTTTATTTCCTGTATAGAATCCCCTGCACCTTTAAGGAAGGGGACATGACTGATGGCCTGGGCTGGATGGTCAGATAAGAAAATGTAAAGCCATTGGTCATACGTGTGCAACATTGTTTCACTTACCTATATATGCATCTGTGGGGGTGTGTTCTGTCTCTTTGTTCCCTGCCAGCTTCAACTGTGCATCAAGGAGATTCCCGCCCGCCCACCCTGTTGAAGTTCGTCTTCTTCGTGTCACAGCTTTGGATTGGCGTGGTATCTGGACAGCGGTGCTTTAAAATGGTTAAGCCGCCTTCGGGTGAGGCATTTAACGAGACGAGCCCTGCTTGATCTCGGTCAGGCGGGGTGACGAGCTCCTGGTTTTGGATCGGTGAACTGCCTATTACATGGGTAATAGGGCGGATAACGGAGGAAAAGCACTGCTGGATTACATGGTGTAAATATTTAATAAAGCTGTGGCCCTTTCCAGTTAAGAAGGTGTTGTGTCTTCTTTATATTTAAGGGGTATGGGTCAAGGAGGTCCCAGGTTTAATCAGTCAAGTTATCTGACCTGTGCAGCTATCTGTTTGATTGTATGCAAATGGAGTTGGTGGTTGACTGTATCTGTGATGTTATCTGTTGGGTGTAAGCATGAAGGGGGTTGTAGGAAATTTCTGGGAATTTGAATCTGTGTTGGCACTGCCAGGCTATCAGTTACAGTGTGTATCAGTGAGTTATACCACAGTTCAGCAAATTAGAATCTGTCTTGGCACAGCCTGTTATTAGTGTGTATCAGTGAGTTCCACCAGAGTTCAGCTAATCCCAGATTATGGAGCTGACGGAGAAGCTGAAAGACGAGCAAAGTAACGCTGAGCGAGTAGGCGAGAATCTTAAAAAGGCCAGACTGCTGATTGAGCAACTGAGAGCAGACGGAGAGGCAGAGCGAAGCAAGGCCCAGCTACTAGAGAAGTCATGTCAACAGCTGGAGGGTCAGTGCCGAGAACTAAAGGCTGAACTCCAGGCTTCTATCATTGCCTGGGAAGCAAGATGTCAAGAGCTTCAGGAGCAGTGTGATGCAGAGACCGAGCAACGTCATGCTATAAGTGAGCAGTTCAGACAATCTGAAAGCAAACTGTACACTGCACAGCAACAGCTGGAAAATGAGAGGCTCCAGACAGTACTACACCATCAGGTACAGGCCGAGCTGCAAGCTTCAGTTATTGAACTGAAAGCAAAGACTTTACAGCTAGAAGTACAGCTGAACGCCAAGATTAAAAAACAGCAGGCTGTCAGCGAAGAGGCTGCGGTCCTTCCCACTGCACAAGGGAGATGTATTTCAGGTAGCCCGAAACGCCGAATTGAGGGGACAACGATTATGGAGTCTGTGGACCTATTTTTGTACGGTGAGAAACCTGTGGCGCTCCCAGTGGATTTTGGAGAAATTCTAAGGATAGATGCTGTGCTGGCATCAGAGTGTGCCTTGTCCCCAGCGAAGATGGAGATCCCCCAGCACTCCACCCCTGTGACCCAAGGTGCTACCAGGGAGGGAACCTCTTCTTACCTGCCCAGAAGGCCAGCAGAATCGGTGAGTGACTACCCTGAGAGACTGCCGGATTCCTGGCCCCAGGAGGAATTGCGCCCTTTTGGGATTGTGGAGATTGCCGTGGGCTGGACCCCTGCTGGATGTTCGGGAGGGGCATCACCCGAAGGAGAGACTGGGGACTGGGACTGCTGATTGTGTCTTGGTCCTGGGTCTGCAGAGGTGCCCTGGAGACAGAAAGATGTTGGGGGAATTCCAGTGTGCGCGCTAGAAAACGTTTTGTGTCTGTGGACTGTGGTGGCCTGTTGCGTGGAGCACTGGTCAAGAGGGGTGTCTTGCCTCTTGCCCCGGGACTATGGACCCACAACCCTCCAGCGACCGTCAGACCCCGCTGACTTTGCTTATGTGCCCACAACCTGGAACTTTGAAGATGGCACAGAAAAGGGACAAAGTGAGAGGTCTCGTTAGTGGCAAGCGATCCGTTTGGGATCTAAGCTTGCCCTGCCGTTCTGGAAGGGGGGACATATGTCATGGAGCTGATGTGGTGCTCCATGCTTCGGACCCGAAGAGACTTTATGTTCATTTATATCGTGTGATTTTAAATATATTTTACATCATTTGGTTTTAGTTTAAATTAGTTTAGTGTAAAATGCCGTAACTTTAGTTTTAAATATACTTATATTCCTGTAGGTAAATGTGTTTTTGTATAGCCAGTAAACAAGCTTTACTGCTGTGTAATTTATGCAACAGGGCTTTTCCCCTTATCTGGCTGCATATTTGATTCAAGAAGTCTGTGATAGTGTTTGTCTTTAATCTGATGTGTTAGAACAATAGATTATGTAAATGTTGTGTGAGCTAAAGGCTAAAGAATGTAAAGAATATTTATTGTAAATATCTAACTGACATAATGTTATTAGCATTTTAGTAGGACGATGTGCGTCATTTATGCAAATTATGGCTGTTGGATTTCAGCATAAATGGTGGTGTTTTTGTTCATTAAAAATCAGAACTCTCAGAGACAGAGACAGAGAGAGAATCCTGTTTTAAAGCATACAGCCGCGTCTGGTGTTTTATTTCAGCGACACTACAATACACTCAACCTCAGAAGGCACCGAGCGGCCTTCTGGAAATTCCTAACGGCTCCAGGGCAGAGGAACAGAAGCAGGCGGGTCAAGCTGCTTGAGGCACTGAGGACAGCGCTCCCAGTAGCCTGGCTGACCGCAACGAAGGGGTGTCTGGAGAGTCAGGACAGGCGGAAGAGAACGGTTCCGTCACAAACAGGTTCTGGGTACTACTATAGTGTGTCTCGTATCTTGTAAAAAGAGAAAGAAAAGATCTTGCGTTGTTGTGCCTGAGTCCATTACTTGGGAGAAAATCAAGTTGAACACAGAAGCACTGATAGACTCTGGTTTCGCTGCCATTCACCAAGTGCCTCTGGTGGAGAGAGAAGTACCTCTCCTCATTGAAAGTATCCATGGCAGGAAACTATTAAGACCTCACTGTACATATGGTACTGTGCCTGTCTCTTTTAGTACTGGTGTCCTGCGTAAGGAAAAAATCAAATTTCAGATTATCGAATCGCCCACAGTACCCATTGTATTGGGGTATCCTTGGTTGGCTAAACACAATCCGGTTGTTAACTGGTCTGTGGGAGAGTTAGAATCATGGGGATCTAAATGTTGGTCTAAATGTCTGGGTATGAGTACTGTGGTGGGCAGTCTGAACGTGGCCACTGTTCCTCCACTCTCCACAGAGGTACCTAAGTGGTACAACGATCTTAAAGAGGTGTTTGATAAAGGAAAATCTGAGATTCTACACCCTCACCGGCTTATGCTTGTGCTATAGATCTGCTGCCAGGCACCATGCCTCCTAGGGGTCATGTCTACCCGCTGTCACAAAAAAGAGAACGATATTTTTTTTTATTTTCTTTTGTGAAAGGATTTTAGCAGGAAGGATACATTGAGATTTCTCTCATTTTCAAGTATGTCCTGGGTGGCGAGTATGTACCGTTAGGTGTCTTGCCAAGGACACTTACTGGAGAGGTTGCTCGCTGGGATCGAACCCAAGACTCCACAGGCTCTCTCCATGCAGAGCGGTGACATTACCTCTACTCCACCCAGCCGGTATCATGGAAGAATATATAAAAGAGAACCTAGCTAGAGGGTTCATTCGTTGTTCTTCCTCTCCTGCGTGAGCAGGATTCTTTTTCGTATCAAAAAAGGAGGGGGATTTAAGACCTTGCATTGATTATAGATGGTTAAACAGAATCACTATACGTAATGCCTATCCCATCCCGTTAATATCCAAGTTATTTGACCGTTTGAGAGGTGCCAAGGTTTACACCAAGTTGGACCTTCGCGTTGCTTACAACTTGGTAAGGGTCAAGCAAGACCATGAATGGAAGACTGCTTTTAACACCAGGAGTGGTCATTATGAATATCTGGTCATGCCATTTGGCTTATGCAATGCGCCAGCACTGTCTTCCAAGACTTTATAAATAATGTTGTAGCGCTCACTCCCGGAGGAGCCGCTGAATTTGAACCTCGGGTCAGTCTCCCCGCACTAGGGAATAAATATACTCCAGCACCGCTGTGGATTTTATAAATTATATAGTTTACTGAATAAACTGGCATATAAAGAGTAACACGGTATACGTATATATATATTTACAGTAGTTCGTAATGCGAGAAACGCGTAGCGGAAAAGGAAAAAAGAATTTTAACCCCTTCGTGGTTGGAGTGTGAGTCCCGTACAGGCTATGTCTCAAGAAATGTAAGTGTAGGTGTGTATTGGTACCCGGGTACAATATTCAACTGGCCAGTGAATTATTTCTGAGGTATCTTCGACTAGTCACGTTGGGGCCCTGTAGGTTTTGAGAAAACTGCAGCGTGCTTTAGTACTTTACAGTGGCCGGGAAGGCCTCTCACCCATCCGCCAGATACTCTGCGCTCTGCTCGACCCAGGACGTCTCTCCGCTCGATTTTGACTGGGATTCTCTGTCTCACCGGATCCGCTGTCTTGCTTGTCTGTATCTGCCACAAGATGTCCAGCTCACCGCCTGCACTCCCTGTTAGATCGTCTGCGGTCTCCTAACTCGGGGTCCTTCAGCGTACTCTGTATCGTGTAGGGTTACTAACGGTGGATCACGGGGTCTTCGTTCAATAAGAAGGGAAACCCGATCTCCAGCTCTGCTAGGCCGCACCTGCACTCTGGCCCGGTCGCGATCACTATCTCCTGCACTTGCGTCTTGCTCCTCTCACTCCTCTGCGCGCTCTGACGGCTCTCTCCACGAGGCTGCGGATGTAAGTGTCTCTTTCCCACCCACTTCCTGTCCCCCCGCAAAGCATGCTGGAAAATGTAGTCCCAATGTCTTACATTGCGCTTGTCTCCCTCTGGTGGCCAATAACAAGTACTACCACGACAGTGAATTAAAACCAGCGCTACCCTCTCCCCCTCCTAGAACTCTTGGGTCTCTCCAAGGAGGTATAACAGTTGCATTACATTTAAACATATATTAGGCAACATATACAGGTTCAGCAGCAAGCATACAATGGGTTAGATACACTTCTTCAAGTTGACTCATGCTTTGACTACCTCAGCTAACATAGCAGACATATACCACACAAGAGTATCTCTCCTCTCCTCTATATGTGTTGGATGTAACACACACACAAAGTTTTTACAAGCACCCTGGGAGACCATGCTAAACTACAGGGACAATCTAATCCCTGTATATGTGTCTGTATTTTACTCTCCTCTATATTCTCTTATAAACCATCTCCTCCTTTTCTTATAAAAACGCTCATCTCAAAGATGCATTTATCTCTGCACTTACACCCATATGTGGAGACTTAAAAACCTTCTGAGGAAAGACTGCTTTAAAACACTCCTGCAGCGCAAATTTACTATGCCCAGGAGTTCCTCACAAAAGAGAACTGATGCATATCAGCTGCATAACAAACCATGGTGCCATGAAACATCTTAGCCACTCTTTGAAAGCAGAGAATGTATGAAAACCCCTCTCGCGATTCAGAAAAGAGATCCACCACGATTGGCCAAAACCACCACGTGACCGGCCCAATTGGATGGAAGCCCGGGCGCATGCGCGCAATTCGGCGCGCAAAATCGAAAATGAAAGCACAAAATGACTACCATATTTAATATAAAAGAAGGACCGCAGAGATTGGGAAACCATCCAGCAAAAGAGGCCAGAAGGCAAAACGCGTCCTGGATTACCCCACAACCCTTTTATTATTTTATTTAGACTGTACTGTTAATATTTTGAATAAATCCCCTTTTTTTACCCCACTACCTGCATTCTGTGATTACTCCTGAGGGCAGGGTTGTAGACCATCGGTAGCTTGACATCCACCTTCGGACCACCAGCCCAGAGGACCCAGGAGACCACAGTAACGTCTTGCAGCAGCATAGGAGAGACCAAAAAAAGAAGGGATCCAGTCACCTTGATGGACTGGAACAGCGAACGAGTCTGAGCCTGACACCCCCACTAGGCTCTGGACCACGTGAATTTATCAAAACTTGCTTTTTTGTATCATCAGAATTTCCTGATACAGTGTTGCGCTATGTATGCCCTCTTTCTGTGTTTATCCCTATGAGGACAAGACCTACGCAACGAAAGAAAAGAAGGGACCAGCGAGTTATTTCTTTCTTCACGAGTACAAGGTGTGATACCGAGTGCAACCACTAGATGGCAGTAGAACATTGAGGAAGTCCTTATCAGACTTGAAAAACTGTTCCCCGCATTACCGATTTAAGCCACTGGATGGCAGTAAAGCATTATACTCTAATGTAAAGCATTGTAAAGTACTGGTTTTATGCACAGTACACAACACTTACTTTGAACCTTTGTCTACACACATATATGTTATTGTACATTGCCAGTACCATTAACACTGTGCAGAAGAAGCATTACTGGTTAACCACCCCAACAGTCTGCTTCCGATATACCACTGCAAGGTACTAATCTCACGAATATCACACTCTATAAAGTGTGATATACTTACATATAGGCAGTGCCCAACGCAGATATACCAACCTTCCCCACGTACATCAGCAGGTGTGTAACACTGCTTCTCTATCTGGGTGGGCAGCAGCCCGTATTGTTTTAAACAGGCGCCATCTAAAGGAATAACCCCCCCGAATTCACCTAACATCGCAGACACTTCGGGCAACCTCCGCACTGTGGTGACGGTCTCTTCAGTGCTATGTCCTGGTGAGTCGTAGGTGAGTCTCTGGGGCGGTCGAATAGAGCGTTTTGGTTCTGGCTCAATCAGTTCCTCTTCAGGTGGAAGTACTACAGGTGCGGGTTCAGTTCTTCTTTCTACCACTGGAGCAGACATCTCTTCAGAGTATGATCCCTCCAGTGAAGGCATAGAACTGTAGTCATAAGATTCGGCTTCAGGAACTACAGGGATTTCAATAGTCTCAGGAACTTCTAACTGAAATTCGGGAGCCTCAGGCCTCAAATTGCTTTCCCACCGTTCAGGAACTGGAATGACCTCTTCAGGCTCTGGGGAGCGCATCCAATCCAGACAAAAACTTTCTTCCTCACTGTCCCTCTCACTCTCTTCGATAGCCCGGGTCTGTTGAGACCGAGTAACGGGAGTCAAACGTGGAGCAGGCGGATTCGGCAGAGAAAGTTCGTCCCCAACTGGTATCCTCACAGCCTCTCTCAAAGGTAATAAATGATTCCGGTGCCAGTTCTTAAGAGGCCCAGCCTTTCCATCCGGGCGAATCTGATACACTGGCAGACCCAGCAGTTGCTTGCAGACAATGTAGACCTGAGAACTCCATCTATCCGCTAACTTGTGCCTTGCAGCAGCACCCAAGTTCTTCAACAAAACCCTATCACCGGGTTGTAGATCCTGTATCCGAACTTTTAAGTCATAGTTCCGCTTATTCCTTTGCTCCCTGTTCCCTGAGGTTAAACGGGCTTGTTCAAACGCAGAGGCCAAGTTCTTTCGAAGTCTATCCACATAATTTCTATGAGAGGCTGCAGACGTCTGATCCAGAGATAGCCCAAACGCCAAATCAACCGGCAGTTGAGCTTCTCTTCCGAACATAAGACGGTACGGTGAGTATCCAGTAGCGTCACTCTCCGTACTGTTATATGCATGTACTAGCGTAGCTATGTGACGACTCCAGCTCTGCTTCTCTCTGTTTGACAATTGTCCCAACATATTTAGCAGCGTGCGATTAAACCTTTCGGGTTGAGCATCACCCTGAGGGTGATATGGCGTAGTTCGGGTCTTCTGAATTCCTAGCAGTTCCAGCAATTGCCCAACAAGTCGGCTTTCAAAGTCTCTACCCTGATCAGAGTGTATTCTCCTTGGTAGGCCATAGTGAACAAAGAACTTTTCCATCAGAACCTTCGCCACTGTAGGAGCACGTTGGTCTTTCGTAGAAAAGGCTTGGGCATAACGTGTGAAATGATCAGTCACTACTAGAAAATTTCCCTGCCCACTAGCATCTGGCTCTAAGCACAGGAAATCAATGCACACCAAATCCATAGGTCCTTGACTTTGCAGATGGCTCATTGGAGCAGTTCGGGTCGGTAGGGTCTTCCTTTGAATACACCTCAGACATGAATGGCAGTAACTTTCCACTTCAGCTCTCATGCAAGGCCAATAGAACCAGCTTAAAAGTCCTTTCTGCGCCCAAATGTCCATGTTCATCATGTAGCGATCACAGTACACTCTCTCTATGTTTAGTGGGAAGGAACAACTGTTGGGTCTCTTCAGCATTGGTTGAGGGGCCCCTTCTGTAGACCACCCCATCCAACATCTTCAACCGTTCCCACTCTTTGTAGACCAATCTGGCTCCATCTGGGGAATTGGTCAGCAGAATTTCCCGCTGGTTCGCAGTTAGGGCCTTTACGGTTAACGCAATTAAAGGGTCTCTAGCCTGATCAGCTCTCCAGTCCTGTTTTGAAAAAGTAGGCAGACTTTCATCCCTCAACTGCGTAGGGTTGCAGTAGAACTCCGGAACAGCCGCAGCCATGACTCCTATGGCTTCCGCCTCAATCCCTCCCTTGACCCGGTGCTCTGCTCCTTGACACAAAGCTTGTACCCCGTCTGGAGTTAACTGAGTCCATTCTGTAGTGTAGGGTCTTCTCGACAAAGCATCAGCATCTCGATTATTCACCCCAGGGCGAAACTTCAGACTGAACCGAAACCCTGACAGAGCGGCCAACCACGATGTCCCGTTGCGTCCAGCTTCGCAGTGGTAAGGACATAGGTAAGAGGATTGTTATCCGTCTTTATAATAAACTCGGCTCCATACAGATAGTCCTTTAGCTTGTCTACCACCGCCCACTTCAAGGCTAGGAACTCCAACTTGTGGGTAGGATAGTTCTTTTCAGAAGGCGAAAGGCTCCGGCTCACATACGCTACAGGCCTCAGCAATCCACCATACTCTTGGTACAGGACTCCCCCTAGACCTTCTCTGCTGGCATCCACATGTAATTCGTACGGCTTGTGAGGATCTGCATAGGCCAAGACAGGAGCTCGAGTTAAACTCTCTTTCAGCTTCAAGAAAGCACCTTCGCATTGACTAGTCCATTCTCCCTGGATAGACTCTCGAGCTTTCCTTGGCCCTGGGGCCAACGGACTTCGGTCAGAGGCCTTGTGGCCTTCTTCTGTGTTTTCCTTCTGTAGGAGCTTGTACAGTGGTTGAGCTATTTTGGAAAATCCTCCTACAAATCTTCGATAATAGGAGCAGAACCCCAAGAAAGATCTAAGTTCAGTAACGTTTCGGGTTCTAGGCCAAGAAGCTACGGCCTCCAACTTCCGAGGATCTGTCAAAACGCCTTCTGCTGAGACCACATGTCCCAAATACGTAACAGACGGTAAACAGAATTGACATTTCTCCAGAGACAGTTTCAATCACTCTTCATGGAGCCTCTTCAAGACCTTCTCCAACCGTTGTTCATGTTCTTCCAGAGTCTTCCCGAACACAATTATGTCATCCAGATACACTAATACTTCGATCAGGTTCATGTCCCCGACTGTCTTCTCCATTAACCGTTGGAACGTGGCTGGAGCCCCCGTAAGGCCTTGAGGCATTCTGTTGAACTCAAAGAACCCCAATGGGCAGATGAACGCAGTCTTCTCTTTGTCTTCAGGATGCATTGGTATCTGGTGATACCCACTTCGCAGGTCTAGTACACTAAACCATTTTGCTCCAGACAAACACTGTAAGGCATCTTCTATCCGAGGAGTTGCATATTGATCAGGGATGGTTCTCCGGTTCAGCGTGCGATAATCTATGCATAGACGGACAGAACCATTCTTCTTCCGGACCATTACTATTGGAGATGAGTATGGGCTCCTGGACTCTTGAATCACCTTGGTTCTTTGCAGTTCATTCAGCTGTTCCCGTAGATCATCCAAGTCTCCCAGCGGAACTCGTCTTGACCTTTCACGAAACAGCTTGTCTTCTTGTAATCGAATGCGATGCTCAGTACTTTTAGCTAGGCCCACGTCGAACTCATCTTTCGAGAACAAGTCCCTCCACTTTAGGACCTGGGACTGAAGACGTTTCTTCCATTCAGGTGAGATGGGAGCGTCCTTGGGGTAGAACCTTTCATCTGGAATCTCTTTATCCACTCCCCCTCCTAAATCGGTAGGAGAGAGAGGCGTAGCAGACGCTACTTGCCCGATAGGCATTCGTGCTTTAAGGACTACTGGAGAATCAGACACATTACACACACTGACTGAGACTCTTCCTCGTGTTCTTTTCAAAGCTTTAGTGGAGATTATTTCAGGGATTACTTCTACTCCGGCTTCACTCCCATGATTAAAATCGGTTTCCAGTACCACATAGGGGCCTGGTTGCGATCTGTTCAACTTGACTGAAGCCCGGAAACTCGTTACTTCTCCTCATTGCAGAACCTTCTCTGTTCCTTCCAATCTCCACAGGCGCCCCACTTCAGCAGGTGCCTTCTGTTCTTCGACCATTCTCTGATAGACTGGACGTAACATTGGGTGTACTCCTTTAGTAGAACCTTCTTCCAGCACGATAGGTGTCAGGAGACGTTGCACCAAGTCAGTATTTGTCCCCACTATCATGGAACTCCTGTTTGCCCCCGAAGGCCGAGGTCACACAATGGCCAATGCATCACAACCTCCAGACTGTCTGATGACTTCGGATCCGATCTCCAATTTCACTTGTAGATACCCGTCATAGGGGAGTTTATCAGTTCCGATACCCCAGATTTCCAGATCCTTCAATTTCTGTAAAGGTATGTGCTTCAAGTGTTTCTCATAGAAATCTCTGTAAATCAATGTCACTTGAGCCCCTGAGTCCAACAGAGCTTTAGTGTAGACTCCCTTCACTTGGATTGGCACAATAGGGGAAGGACCTAGCAGCTGGTCAGGAAACTTGGTGGCGGCAACAGGACATTTAGACCCAGTTTGTTGTACCCTGGCCTTCTTCTTGGCCCGTGTAGGTTTTGGGTGTGCATTGCTTCCCCATGACGTAGGACCGGATGCTAAGGGAGTGACTCTTTCAGTCCTGGCAGGCTCAGCAGTTGGCCAGACTTTCGGCCCTCTCGCCCTCTTAGTCCTGGCTTGATTTTTGGAGCGGGTTTCAGCCTTCGGGCACCTAGGTTCTCCTTCACTTGTGCCCTCTGGCGTTTCCCGCCGGTGAGGTAGATAACAGCCCTTCCAAGGCTTTCAAGAACTCTTCTACTCTATTTCCTTCAGGCTTTTGGCTTTTGCACTGTGCGAGGAAATGGCCCATTTCCCCGCAACTGAAACATCTCTTCTTTGAAGACGGAGACATATTCACTTGCTGTGATTCGGTTGAAGGACCCTGACCAGACGCCACAGCAACTCCAGTTGTCTACATGTCTGTAAGGAACTTCTGCATCTCGGTCTGTGTCTCTGTCACCTTCAACAATACTCGGCACAGTTCCGCGTGCGCCTGTTGCAATTCAGCTTGAGCTTCTTGTACCTTCTTAACAGTTTTGTGCAACTCACCATGTGTAGAGAGGTTTAATTCTTTTGCAGCCTTCTCTGTGGGTTTAAAAGTGATCGGATGCTCTTGTTCGTCCACTTCGGATCCATAGGTGTCTAACGAGTCACTTTCAGGCTGCAAGCGTTCGTTATGCCTCACAGGTTGCACGTAAGCTCTTTCTCCTCTCCTGAAGGATTTTTCTTCCAGTAAAGCCTCTTCCTCTCTGACAGCTCGGATCACTTCCAGGTACTTCAATTCTCGATTACCTTTCCTGCTTCTCAGCTGTAGCATCACTGGATCTAGAGGTTGAGCGCCCCTCAGGATCTGCTGTATTCGGATCTTATCTACTTCGGCCTGTTCGGCCCCTTTCTTGAGGAGTATCTGGTGCAGAATCTTATCTAGGCGCCTCATATATTCGGTCATTCTCTCACCTTTTCGCTGGTAGGTGTGTTCATATTGATACACGAGCTCTGCAGCCTTTTCCGTTCGCCCAAAGACTTCCTCCAGAACATTTAAATAATCTAAAGCAGTGCAGTTTTGCTTACTCAATTTTAGGTTTCTTACAGCCTCTGACGCAGGTCCCTTTAAGCTCTCAGTAATCCTTTGCTTTTTCTGCGCTTCAGGGACGTCCCACTCATCCAGAGCCTGCATCGCCTGTTCCACCCATTCTTCAAAGGTTTCTTCTCCCGCCGAAGTTGGTACGTTTCCTGTAAAATTTCTCAACCATCGATAACCAAAGTTAGTGTGCGGAGGACTTGTTTTTTGACATTTAGCCAGCAAATCTCCAATAGCCACTATAAATTCAGGCCCGATCATGGCCAGCAGACTGGGCGCGGGAACACTCGCAGATTCGCCACGTGGCGCACTTGGCTGAATCAGTTGGACTTCCACCTCATCGGTTAGCTTCACGCTCGCGCCCTGAAAACACACTGTAACACCCTTTCTCCACTCAAAAAGAACATACGTGTGAGAGGTATCTGGGTTCTCTTTAATGTCCAGGATTAACCCCCGATGATCTGGTGTCAGCGCGGCCACGGCCTGGCGAATCTGATCTTCGGCCCAAGTGTCTGCAGGAATATCCATGACTATACACAATTCTATCTGACTACTGTGCTCCTCACACCATTTGGCAGCAGTGTCTAGATCCATATGTAACCCTTTAAATGCGTTTTTTCCAGAGACTGGATCCCGGAAACGAGCCCCCACGTGTAGCGCTCACTCCCGGAGGAGCCGCTGAATTTGAACCTCGGGTCAGTCTCCCCGCACTAGGGAATAAATATACTCCAGCACCGCTGTGGATTTTATAAATTATATAGTTTACTGAATAAACTGGCATATAAAGAGTAACACGGTATACGTATATATATATTTCCAGTAGTTCGTAATGCAAGAAACGCGTAGCGGAAAAGGAAAAAAGAATTTTAACCCCTTCGTGGATGGAGTGTGAGTCCCGTACAGGCTATGTCCCAAGAAATGTAAGTGTAGGTGTGTATTGGTAACCGGGTACAATATTCAACTGGCCAGTGAATTATTTATGAGGTATCTTCGACTAGTCACGTTGGGGCCCTGTAGGTTTTGAGAAAACTGCAGTGTGCTTTAGTACTTTACAGTGGCCGGGAAGGCCTCTCACCCATCCGCCAGATACTCTGCACTCCGCTCGACCCAGGACGTCTCTCCGCTCGATTTTGACTGGGATTCTCTGTCTCACCGGATCCGCTGTCTTGTTTGTCTGTATCTGCCACAAGATGTCCAGCTCACCGCCTGCACTCCCTGTTAGATCGTCTGCGGTCTCCTAACTCGGGGTCCTTCAGCGTACTCTGTATCGGTGTAGGGTTACTAACGGTGGATCACGGGGTCTTCGTTCAATAAGAAGGGAAACCCGATCTCCAGCTCTGCTAGGCCGCACCTGCGCTCTGGCCTGGTCGCGATCACTATCTCCTGCACTTGCGTCTTGCTCCTCTCACTCCTCTGCACGCTCTGACGGCTCTCTCCACGAGGCTGCAGATGTAAGTGTCTCTTTCCCACCCACTTCCTGTTCCCGCCCTCAAAGCATGCTGGAAAATGTAGTCCCAATGTCTTACATTGCGCTTGTCTCCCTCTGGTGGCCATAAACAAGTACTACCACGACAGTGAATTAAAACCCAGGCTACACTGTCCTGAGGGATTTTTTGCAAGTCTTTGTAATTGTATATCTAGATGATATCTTGATTTACTCTCCAGATGTTGACACACACCATGTCCATGTGCGGACAGTGTTACAAAGGTTGCTGGAGAATAAGCTATACTGTAAGTTAGAGAAGTGTCTGTTTGACATAACTTCAGTTCATTTCTTGGGTTACATTATCACACCTGAGGGGTTTGAGATGGACCCAAAGAAGCTATCCTCCATCAAAGAATGGCCATTACCTCTGGGTCTGAAAGCCATACAAAGATTCCTTGGGTTCACAAACTATTATAGGAGGTTCATTAAAGGTTTCTCTACTGTGGTGTCTCCAATCACAGCCATGACCAAGAAAGGTGCTCAGAATCAGGTCTGGAGTGATCAAGCCATGCAGGCATTTCAGTCACTCAAGGAGGCATTCGTCACAGCACCTATTCTACGGCATCCAGAACCAGGCTTGCCATTCCAGCTAGAAATAGATGCATCCGAGATAGGCATTGGTGCAGTTCTGTCTCAGAGAGAGCGTCCTGAGGGACCGTTACACCCCTGTGGGTTTTTCTCTAGGAAAATGACACCTGCAGAGAGAAACTATGACATTGGTAATAGGGAATCACTGGCAGTTATAGCAGCCCTCAAGGAATGGCGCTATTTGCTAGAAGGTACTAAGGATCCTGTGATAATCATAACAGATCACAAAAATCTTGTTTACATGGGAGACACTAAACGTTTAATTTCCAGGCAAGCCACAGTGGTCATTGCTCCTGTCCAGTTTAAATTTTTTGTTGACTTATCGTCCTGGGTCTAAAAACACGAAAGCTGATGCTTTGTCCAGGCAAATCGAGTCATATGAACAGCATACGTTCGACCCCAGTCCAATCATGCCTCATGAAAGGATATTGGGTACCACCGTCCTGACTGTGTCTTCTCCATTGTTGGAGAGAATTCAGGCTGTCCAAGGTGTTACTCCTCTTGATAAACCTCCTGGTAAGGTCTTTGTACCTGAGGAGGAGAGAACACAGATGATGCTGATATACAATGACTCCAAGCCGTATGGGCATATGGGGATAACTAAGACTCTGGCCTCTATTGAAAAACAGTTCTGGTGGGCAGGTATGCGAAGGGATATCAAGGACTACATAGCCACATGCGAAGTGTGCTGTAGAAGCATGAATCCCCGGTCCTTACCTATAGGTCTGTTGCAGCCATTGCCGGTTCCTGAAAGACCTTGGTCCCACCTCTCTATGGACTTCATTACCGATCTACCTGTGCCCCAGGGTCATATGGTGATCCTTACCGTGGTAGACAGATTCTCCAAGATGGTGCACTTCATGCCTCTGGTCAAGCTCCCTTCAGCTATTGAGCTGGTGCCAGTGTTTGTGCAAAATATTGTCAGACTTCATGGGGTTCCTCTGGGAATAGTATCGGACAGAGGAACCCAGTTTGTTTCTCGTTTCTGGTGAGGGTTTTGTGACAACCTCGGAATCACGTTGAGTTTCTCCTCGGTTTATCACCCACAGACAAATGGGGCCTCAGAGAGAGCCAACCAGAGTGTCGAACAATACTTGCGGTGTTTTGTGTCCGAGAAAGCGAAGTGAATGGGCAGACCTGTTACCCTGGGCTGAGGTTGCACTAAACAACTCAGTGAGTGAAACTACAGGCCACTCACCATTCCATACAGTGTTTGGTTATGATCCTCCCATGCTCCCCTCCGTATTCCAAGGTACTGCGTTGCCAGCCTTGGACGAGCATCTGAATAATCTGAAAGAGACATGGGAGAAGGTTAAAGAAATCATGGAGGCCAATATTCAACAGCAAAAAATAAAAGCTGACAGACACAGAGGTCCTGCACCGGTGTATACGGTCGGGGACAAGGTATGGCTGTCAACTAGAAACATCAAATTGTTGGTGCCATCCATGAAGATGGCTCCCAGGTTTATTGGTCCTTATAAAGTACTAAGACGTATCAATCCTGTTTCCTATGCCTTAGCTTTACCCCCATATCTACGTATACATAACGCATTTCATGTTAGCCTCTTGAAACCTCTTACCTGTAATAGGTATACCAAAATCACTGCTCCGCCGCCGCCTATCAAGACCCAGGGTGAGGAGGAGTACGAGGTTTGTGCCATCTTGAGTTCCCGTGTGGTCCGTGGTGACCTTTCAATACCTGGTAGATTGGGAGGGTTATGGGCCTGAGGATCGTTCCTGGCTGCCAGCCAGCGAAATCCATGCGCCTCGTCTGGTTCGCCAATTTCATGTGGCCCATTCTTCAGCGCCTGGAGGTCGTTCTGAGTCCGACCATCGGGGGGTTCTGTTACAACCTCAGCCCTTGCTGTGCTTCCTGGGGGGTCTGGGAAAGGTTCAGTGCCAAGGGCTGGTCGAGTGCCAGCACCATGTAATGGCCGAACGGTGTCTGAGGGGGCGGGGCCTGGCATGATCACGAGGAGCCGCCGGGTTTAAAGCACGGCATGAGGAGTTGCCTCTTCGCCCTGATGTGAAGTTCTGTTCCCGCATCGCTTCCTCTCATTCATTATTGCTTATTTGTTGTCGACCCAGCTTGTCTACGATTCCTGCTCCTGATTTTGACCCGGCTTGTCTCTGACCAATCTTATGTTTCATGCTATAGCGATGACTAGTGTTGTGCGCCGTTGGTTTAACCCTATGCACGCTGCTTGGGGTTTTACTCGTTTCATGGGGAGATTCCCCTCTCGCCTTTGTTTTCTTACTGCAGCCTTATCAGGGGTTTGCTCCAGGTGTAAGGGTTCTGAGATACGATCTGTTACACTAGTACCATCTGCGAATACGAAAGACTGTTGGTTATCAGCTTATGTTCAGCTTGCTCGATTTGTCAAAAGTACCCAGGCTTGCACGTCCCTAAACCTGTGTGTGTATCAATAGACCCTGGTAATCATAAATTACAGAATACCCGATCAAGGTGGTCTGAAAACGTAAAATCTGTCAGTGTGTTGACTGCCCTGCAGTCTGATCAATTCATTGCCAGTCCTACCGAATATCTCAGTACTGACGTTTCTGTCTTGCAATCTGCTGTATTGGTTTGTGCTCTAAGTTGTCCATTGGTCTCGAAACCTTTGGAGCTTAGTAGCAGTTCTGTTGTTTTGTCATACTCCCTGGCTTTGGAGTATAAGTCTGAAAGTACTGTTTATTTTGCTAATATCGAACTGATAAATCCGTCCAAAAGGATCTCAACCTCGCTACTCTTGTGTGAGCTCCACTGCGCCCGTTACATCCCTTCACCGAGCAGAGACCGGACATGTTGTTACAATACAGAGAATGTCCCCACCTCATTACAAAGTACACGTTTCATGGATCCATCACTGGAAGGAAAACACAGCATGGGATCTAATGTACTGAACCCACAAAGAACCCCCAAAACCATACTGTACTTTGCGCATCCTATACTTAACATGGGGAGCGCATCAGTAATTAGCGTCAGGAAAAGTGAGGGATTACAGAGTGCAGGTGTAAAGTATGTCAAAATCAGGTACCCCATTAAAATAAACCAGGTACCCCATAAACATACATAAATAACTGTTACATTATAAAGTAGACTAATGGCATTTCTATTAAATCACCAGTAGATGGCAGTAGAGTGAAAAGCCTGAAAGATGGGAATAAAAGAGCAGAGTTTTTGTTTCTGGTAGGAACCAAAGTATTCAAGGACAAATCCTACCAGAACTGAAGTCCTGCTTTATGTGTTGCAGGTAAGAGGGAGCATATCCAGGGTTATAAACAGGGCAAAAGTGATTCAATTCATATCCCTGTAGCTAGAAAAGGCTGTTGCTACTGTTGGTTAATTAGATAAGATACTATACAGATGTCAGTGGGTTGTGCTGATGTGTCATAGCTCACCAGCATACAGGGAATGTGATGACTATAGGATCTCATGTTATACTGTTTTGATTGTATTGCACCATTAGCCTGCTATAATATAGATTGAGTAATCATATATCTGTACATGTTTAATTGTTTATTATTTTCTATAAGGACATTATTCCTGCATAGGTGAATGTTACTGTTATATATCTAAATGTGTATTAATGTATAAGGTACCAAATAACAAAGTACAAATCCTACCAGAACTGAAGTCATGCTTTATGTGTTGCAGAAAACGTTTAAATAAAAACACTTCTGGTTTCACCCAGACCGCTCCCTTCGCACATTGGAATTATTGACCATACTTTCAGCATATGTGCAACACAGGCACTAATTACCACAGGGACACTTGTAACAACACCTATAAAGCAGCCCCTGGAACAATTCAGGAAGGGGGGTGTCACGGGATGGCCCAGCACCCTCAGCCAGGGGCGGTGCAGTGACAGTGGTGACATGGACACTTGGGTGTGGTGGCACGCACCCCGTTTTACCAGTATTTTTATTTAGATGTGATTATTGTGTGGTGTAATAAAGTGTTCCCCGTTGGTTATGGTGTAATGTATTTTTCCCTTTGTTTGCCTTGCTCGCCGCCATTTTCCGATTCTTGTGGCGCAGTTGGAATTTCGATTCGGAAAATGGCCGATCCGAACCATCCGGTTCGGATCGCAAAATGGCCGATTCGGACCATCCGGTCCGAATTGGCGACTCCCTGAAGGATGGTGGCCAATGGGTCCCGGGAGGGCGGGCAAGGAGTCCCATTGTATTCTAATTATAATGAGAAGTAATAAAAGTCTGTAATGTAAACAATAAAGGCAGATTCTGCAGTGCATTCAGCTTGGTCTGGTGTGGCTTTTTTCCACCGTATTTTCGGATCTGAGTGTCCCCCGCGGCCTCAGAATACGGTGCCCATCCGATCCGAATCGAGCGCGCTGACCCTGCATCGAGCATCAGGCAGCGGCGCTGCATAAGAAGATTCGATCGGGGAAATTCAGAGATCCGAACCGAAGGGCGCGGCCGCGTACCGCGCTTCGGTATTGCGAGGGATTGCGGTGCGATCCGAATCCCTCGCCCATCCCGGCAGATCCGAAGATTCCTTCAGCCCTGGTCCGATCCGAAAAGTCGTCCACCGAGATCCGAAAAGTTACCCGCACCGCGATCGGAAACGTTTCCCGCAAGATCCGAAACGTTTCCCACATCGAACCGAAGATTCCTCCGCAGCTGGCAGATCCGATCTCCACGGACGTCCCACACCCGCAAGGTCAGTGAACCAGCTGCTCGGGACGCTGAGTGCCGTATGGCTCAGTGGTCGGGCTGGTTCTAGGCAGGGGTCCCCTCCACCGCCCGCTAACCCTTCCCCAGGGTCACGCCAGGCCGCACGAGACGCCGAGTGCGCGTCACTCGGTAGTCGGGCCAGCGGTAAGCGAAGGGGTCACGCAGATTGAGCACACCCGCAGGCGGAACAACATCCCATTCCGTCATACTGGTGGCAGCGGTGGGATCGCTCTCTGCAGACCCCTAGGAGACTTACGCCATGGCGGTGTACAACCCCTACAACCGGGACACCCTGCGTGGGATGTTGGAGAACCGGGGAGGAACGCCGGGTAACAAGAAACGGAAGACGCTGATCAAGGAGCTGACCAGGATGGATCAGGACGAGGCGACGACGCCCGTCCCCAGCCCTGTCCACGCAGAGGTGGAGGAAGGCGCTGACCTCAGAGAGGTGCGGCGTCGGATCGCACTGCTTGGAGATGCCCCGACGACAGAGGACCGATGTACAGTGATTCGGAGTTCTATCGGGGAGTTGAGCTGGAGAAGGAACGCCAGCACCAGCTGCGGTTGGCAGAGCTCCGCGGAGCAGAACTGAGTACAATGATCCCGAACCCTACCCCGTGGAACCCTGGGTCGAGACTCACAGCTCGTATGGAGCTTCACCCTGGGAATCCACAACCCCCAGTGACGACGCTTGCGGGACTCTCAGCTTGCCTGGAGCCTGTACTGAGGACATCACTCATCCCAGCGACCCTCGGATGGAGACTCACAGCCCGCCTGGAGCTGCATCTGAGGACGCCACATTCCCCACTGAGGAGCGGTGCTCCTGCGCTGGCACCTACGCCGACGTGAAGGTCGTGCTGGCCAGAGAGCTGCAGGAGGGCCTGGAGCAGGACCAGAGGTCCACAGAGGAGCTGTGGTACGAGGCCCTGGACCATGAGCGGGACTGCCATGGGGTGGACATCCCTTCCGACGCCGACGTCTATCGGGAGCAGTACGCTGTGCGAGCAGCGTTCCTGCAGGACCGGGCCCCAGAAGAGTGGGAGGACGAGCTCTGGAGTCTGGTGCAGGAGGAGGTCGCACTGGACGCCGCGTACCGCGCGCTCCGGTGGCTAACGGCCGCTCCGGCAGTACGTCCTTTGGGAGGCAGTTCCGTTGCAGGGCCTCGCTACGGAGGTACGGGGCTGCTCTACGAGGGCATGGCCGCCGACCCCGATTTTGGAGTGGAGACCGAGGAACGGATGGAAGACATCCTGGAGCGGCGGGAACTGGAGATCCCGTCAGACAGCAGGGACTCAGTGTTTGAGGAGCTGGAGTCCCTAGCTGAGCGAGAGTGGGAGCTCGAGGTGGCTTATCGGAGACTGTTGGACGGCGTTCCGCAGTCGAGCCTGAGCTCCCCGTGGTGGGACGGGTCGGCGGAGGAAGTCGACAGTCCCCAGGTTTGGGACCTATGGGAAGCCGAGGCGGACTCATGGGTGCCCGTGGGGGGGTCGTCTGAGGAAGTTACCCCCCTCACCCCGCAAGAGGACAGGGTGGCCGAGGCCACGGGTCCAGCGGGGGAGGAGACGGATGGTTCCCCCGGGATGGGTTGTGCGCAACCGTCAATTGCCCCGGGGGGTGAAGTGACCATCCTTCCCCAAGGAGATCTCCAACCAGCGGAAGAGCTGGCTACGGGGCAGAGTGCTGCTGGCCTCTGCCCACTGCTTACAGTCCGCCAGGAGAAGCAGACAGATGGTTCCCCCGGGATGGGTTGTGCGCAACCCTTGGTTGTCCCGGGGGGTGAAGCAACCATCCTTCCCCAAGGAGATCTCCAACCAGCGGAAGAGCTGGCTACGGGGCAGAGTGCTGCTGGCCTCTGCCCATTGCCCAAAGTCTGCCAGGAGGGGCAGACCGATGGTTCCCCCGGGATGGGTTGTGCGCAACCCTTGGTTGTCCCGGGGGGTGAAGCAACCATCCTTCGCCAGGGAGATCTCTCACCAGCGGAAGAGCTGGCTACGGGGCAGAGCGCCGCTGGCCTCTGCCCACTACTCAAAGTCTGCCCGGAGGAGCAGACGGATGGTTCCCCCGGGACGGGTTGCGCGCAACCATTGATTGCCCCGGGGGGTGAAGAAACCATCCTCCCGCAGGGAGATCCTCGCCCAGCTGATGAGCTGGCTACGGGGCAGAGCGCCGCTGGCCTCTGCCCATCCCTCTCAGTTTGCCTCGAGGGGCAGCGCGAGGATGACCCTGTGCGACTGCCGCGGCAGCGGTTCAGTCCCCTCGTCGGCGGCCAGGGAGAGCAGCCGGGTTTGACCTCGTTTGTCCTCCCGGTTGCCGTTTCCGTACCCGGTCAACCAGCAGAAGAGCTGACGCCAGGGCAGAGAGCCGCTGGCCTCTGCCCGTTCCGCCCAATTCGCCCCGAGGGGCAGAGCGTGGATGACCCTGGGCGACTGCTGTTGCATTCTGTGATTCCCCCTTCCAGTTGGCTGGAGGAGCAGCCAGGTCTGGCTCTTGTGGTTCCTTCGGTTGCTGTGTCCGTACCTGGCCCTCCAGTGGAAGAGCTGGCAACGGGGCAGAGCGCCGCTGGCCTCTGCCCATTTTTGCAACCTTTGGGCTCGGGGCGAGCCTTACCGCCACGGTCCTGTCCCACGGCTGACCTGGGCACCTGGGGCGTGTGCAGTTAGCACCCGGGTTCCCCAGGTGAGTGACAATCCTGGGGGGGCACCGGAGGCCCTCCGGCCCAGAGGCATGTCTTCTCGCCCAGCCGGGGACACCCTCAGGACATGGGGTCCCGACCAGGCTGGCACGGCCGCAAGGCCAAATGGAGAGGCCTGGTGACCCGGCCTCCCCAGACTGACTATGGGCCTGGGAGCACCGACTTCTCCGGTATGACCCGGTGGGGTCAGACCAGGTGCGTCGAACTGGGGGAGGGGGAGGAGTGTCACGGGATGGCCCAGCACCCTCAGCCAGGGGCGGTGCAGTGACAGTGGTGACATGGACACTTGGGTGTGGTGGCACGCACCCCGTTTTACCAGTATTTTTATTTAGATGTGATTATTGTGTGGTGTAATAAAGTGTTCCCCGTTGGTTATGGTGTAATGTATTTTTCCCTTTGTTTGCCTTGCTCGCCGCCATTTTCCGATTCTTGTGGCGCAGTTGGAATTTCGATTCGGAAAATGGCCGATCCGAACCATCCGGTTCGGATCGCAAAATGGCCGATTCGGACCATCCGGTCCGAATTGGCGACTCCCTGAAGGATGGTGGCCAATGGGTCCCGGGAGGGCGGGCAAGGAGTCCCATTGTATTCTAATTATAATGAGAAGTAATAAAAGTCTGTAATGTAAACAATAAAGGCAGATTCTGCAGTGCATTCAGCTTGGTCTGGTGTGGCTTTATTCCACCGTATTTTCGGATCTGAGTGTCCCCCGCGGCCTCAGAATACGGTGCCCATCCGATCCGAATCGAGCGCGCTGACCCTGCATCGAGCATCAGGGCAGCGGCGCTGCATAAGAAGATTCGATCGGGGAAATTCAGAGATCCGAACCGAAGGGCGCGGCCGCGTACCGCGCTTCGGTATTGCGAGGGATTGCGGTGCGATCCGAATCCCTCGCCCATCCCGGCAGATCCGAAGATTCCTTCAGCCCTGGTCCGATCCGAAAAGTCGTCCACCGAGATCCGAAAAGTTACCCGCACCGCGATCGGAAACGTTTCCCGCAAGATCCGAAACGTTTCCACATCGAACCGAAGATTCCTCCGCAGCTGGCAGATCCGATCTCCACGGACGTCCCACACCCGCAAGGTCAGTGAACCAGCTGCTCGGGACGCTGAGTGCCGTATGGCTCAGTGGTCGGGCTGGTTCTAGGCAGGGGTCCCCTCCACCGCCCGCTAACCCTTCCCCAGGGTCACGCCAGGCCGCACGAGACGCCGAGTGCGCGTCACTCGGTAGTCGGGCCAGCGGTAAGCGAAGGGGTCACGCAGATTGAGCACACCCGCAGGCGGAACAACATCCCATTCCGTCATAGGGGGCATGACTGCTGGCCTGGACTAATTAGGACAGGTGGGTAGTAGACAATGATTGGCAGAAGGACAACATTATGCTAATGAGGGGCCTAATATAAGGGGGGAATTATTACATGTGCACTCCTGTTCTGGAAAAGGAGGGAGTCAGCATGTTTCCACACTGGTCTCAACAACAAGAGGAAAAGGCTATGGCTGCTATCGCTGCTGCTGTTTTGCACGACGTCGTCATGTTGCTGTCTCGTCTAAAGGATTGTGCAAGCCCTGCTGGCCTTTCTATGGAGGACCTGCTGCTCTTTCCAGCGGGATTGGTGAGAGCTGCTTCCCCGGAAGATGACAAAGGTTCCAGGCAGCGGAGGAATGTGCGGTCTGCAGGACCTGCGGCTGGTCTCCGTTCTCGCTCTGCCTGCAGGTGTATGGACGGCACCCCAGCTGTAGTGGCCGGGGGTGGCTCTTGCGACCTGGATTCGGAGGCCTCTTTCGGAACGCCGCCAGTGTCTCCGGCATGGCAGGCGATGCAGGAGCCTCCAGGGCTTGTGGCGGCATAAGGGCGCCCTGTACGGCGGGTTGGCCGGTCACACAGCCCGCACGTGGCTAGGCTGGTCCAGACTCAGCTTGCTGCGAGTGCGCCGCCGCGTGGAAGAAGCTCCGCCCCTCGGAGGTCACATGGGTGCCGCAGCCAGACGGCGTCACGTGCTCGGCCTCCTATTGCTGGGACACGTGGTGGCTCTAGGCAGTGTCCGGTTGCCAGGGCAACGCGGCCGTAGGAATCTGCTTCTTCTTATGACACCTACTAGCCCGGTAGTATCACCCTTTCCCGGGCCCACTGGCTCCCACTCCCCTGGTTTGTCAGCAGGGTCCAAGAAGGGGTTTTGTTGGTTATACAATGAATCACACTGTCGCTGGGCCAGTGGGTGCCATTTCAAACACGAATGTTCCCAATGTGGAGGGTACACCCGGCATTCAGGTGCCTCGGCAAGTCTCGGGGTGCTGGGAGAGGGAGATTACGGGATGATCTAGGTTTTGGGGGTTACCCCGGTGAGCGCAGTAAAGATGTGCCTGTGGCTCGACATTTACCCCAATAGGAGGGCAGCTTGCTTAGTGGGGTTAGGTTTTTCGCAAGGGCTCCAGATTCCATTCAGGCCGTCAGATTTCCCAGTTCTTTCTTCAAATTTGGTGTTAGCCCGGCAATACAAGGAGGTGGTAGTGTAAAAATTGGAGCAAGAGGTGAAGTTAGGACAGATGGTGGGTCAGTTCGAGGTTTTACCCTTTCCAAACTTGCGTATTTCTCCATTGGGTATCATTCCCAAAAAGGAGCTGGGTAAATATCGGATGATCCATCACTTCTCTCACCCTGCTGGATCTTCTGTGACTGATGGTATCGGAAAAGGGGACTGTCAGGTCCGTTATGCATCATTTGATGAAGGCACTGGTTTTGGTTATGGCGGCGGGTCCTGTTTGCTTGTTGGCAAAGGCTGATATTGAGTCGGCATTTCGGCTTTTGCCGTTGCATCCGGACGGCTTCCATCTATTTGGGTGTTGCTCTAAGGATAAATTTTATTTTGACAGATGCCTTCCTATGGGCTGTTCTATAACTTGTCATTTTTTCGAGATTTTTGCGACCTTTCTGGAATGGGTGGTTAGGCGTGGGCGGGAAGGGAGTCGGTAGTACATTATTTAGACAACTTCCTTTTTGTGGGCCCAAGTCAGGATTCGGTTTGTGAGGGGTTGCTTCAGACTTTTCGGGAAGTGGCAGGGGAATTTGGGGCGCCTTTGGCGGAAAGCAAGACCGAGGGCCCTTGTCAGCGGTTGATTTTTCTAGGAATTGAGATAGATACGGTCACTAGGGTTTTCCGTTTGCCTCAGGACAAGTTGTCGCATTGTCCTCATTGCTGGGACGGGCTTTGTCTTCTAAAAAAAATTGTTTAGAAGAGCTCTAGTCGCTCTTGGTACATTTATCGTTTGCCTGTCGGATCATGCCTATGGGCCAGGCATTCTGTAGATGGTTGACATTGGCCACCATTGGGATCAAGGCGTCACACCATTTCATTCGCCTGAGACGTGCACTGAAAGATGACCTGCTGGTATGGCAGTCTTCTCTCGGGCGATACAATGGGTGCACTTTTTGGCAGGAGGTGGAGGTGAATAACTCTTCGTTAGAATTATTTACAGATGCTGCCGGTACGGGTGGTTTTGGGGCGTATTTTCAGGGTCACTGGTGCGCCGAGGCTTGGCCGGAGGCGTGGTACGGCTCCCTGTTACTTACCAACTTGGCATTTTTGGAGCTCTTTCCCATAGTCACGGCACTAGAACTGTGGGGGGGGAGTCAAGCTAATCGGAGGGTAACCTTTTGGACGGATAATTTAAGTGTGGTCCAGGTATTGACTCGTTCGCCGCGAGTTTTATCGCTGTTACGGCATTTGGTGCTTCGTTGTCTGGATTTCAATATCTATTTTACGGCGTGTCATGTTCCTGGGGTTGATAACACGATTGCTGACTCTCTCTCCCGGTTCCAGTGAGACTGTTTTTGGCAGGTGGCACCGGGGGCGGATTGGATGGGAACACCTTTTCCGAGATCGTTATGGAACCTGGCTTCCATGGATTGATGCGGCATGTATTGCATTCATTGTCTTATTCTATCTGGACTGCCTATATGCAAGTATGGAGGACATAGGAGGCCGTGGCCCGGTCAGGAAGGGGATGGCAGGATGCGAGTGATCATGTCTGGGCTACTTGGCAGCTGTTGAATCACCTGGAACAGGAAGGTCGGTCAGCGGCATCGGCCTCCAGGGTTCTGTCAGCGCTTTCGTTGCTCGGTCAATTTTTGGGGTGGGAGGATTTTTTCCAAATTTGCGTTGTTACGGAGGGCAGTTATAGGGTGGCAGAGGTTGGCGGTGGCAGATGACCGTCGCCCTGTTTCATTGCAGCTTTTGCATGATCTATGCAGGAGTTTGGAGGAGGTCTGTTTGGGTGACTTTGAGGTCCTTTTAGTTTAGAGTGGTCTTTGTTTTTTGTTTTTTGGGATGCTACGCATTGGGGAGTTGGTCTCACGTAGTGCCAGTTTTCCATCTGGTCTTCAATCTCAGCATGTAATGGTAGGAACAGAAGGAGTGCGTTTATTTATCCCTCATTCGAAGACTGATCAGGAGGGGGGTGTTTATTCATTTAGCACGGGTAGGGGAGTGGGGTTGTCCACATGCACCTGTCCAGGAGTTTTTGGATAAAAGATTGAGGGGAGAGGGTCCGTTTTTGGTTCATAGGTCAGGTATTCCTTTTGACCCATTTTTTGTTTTCAGCGTTGCTGCGGAAGTGTATTTTGGGGCTGGAGCTCAACCCGGCTGAATTTGCTCCTCATTCATTTCGGATCGGGGCTGCGACGGTGGCGGCTGAAGCTGGGGCCTCGGGGGATATGTTGTGCAGGTTAGGGCGTTGGTCTTCTAATCGTTTTCAGGTGTATGTGCGCCCTAATCTAATGTGACAATGTTTTTTCTTACAGGTTCTTCTCGAACAGTATGGACCTTAGGACACATAGGTTTAGTGGGCCGGGCGCCGGGCAGAACAGAGGGTTATTGGCAGGAACCTGGGTTTGCCATTAGAGGTAGCGAGGGTTAGATGGTTGGGTGTTAGAGGTTTGAGATGGGAAAATGTTTTTAGGGAATGTTGTTTAGTGACGCAGCGTTCTCAGGAACCGGTTATCCTGGTGGTGTTTGCAGGGGGTAATGACATTGGTCGGGTCCGTTCGTTGGACCTAACTCACACAATTAAGCAGGATTTGGATCGTTGCGTTGCCTTATTCTGGACGGTTTCCTTGGTATGGTCAGAGATTGTGTCCAGACCTGCCTGGTCTGGTTTTGCTCCTCCTAAGGCATTGGAACGAGCTCGGAGGAAGTTAACCCCTTCCATGCGGAGGATGCGCTCAGCGCATCCTGCCGCATGGCCACTTTGCTGCAGAGGACGTGCTCAGCGCGTCCTCCCTTTGCAGTGGCCGGGATTCCGGCCGATCGAGGCGGCCCCCCAGTGCGGGCTGACATCCTCGATGTCAGCCGAGCCTCTGGGACCCAGGCGGGCATGATAGATGTCATTGCGTCGGCACAATGATGTCTATTACAGGCATCCCCCCGCCAGTGCCGGGAAGGTGCCTGAAGGGGAGGGGGGAGGTCCTTTGGACCTCTCTCCCTCCCCATCCATGTGGGCCACCGGGAAAACGCAGGCACTGTTTGGAAGGGCACAGTGGTCCCCTCCCAGAGCTGGCCGACATTTTTTGCGTTGTCGATGAAAAGCGCTAGCGGACGCAGCGCACTCTGTACGTCAGTACTAGCGGTTTCACGTTCTCGAAAAAATTTGTTCGTTTGCCACTTGGGTTGCGCGGCCGCACTTCTGTGCAGCCGTTCTTCGTATGCTGCCCGGCATTGGACGTAATTTGCTGCTAGCACGGCCGTGATTAATTGCGGCTAAACGCATGTTGATACTGCGTTCGTCTGACCCCAGCCTTACACGCCCAGCATTTATACGTCCAGCATTTATACGCCCAGCATTTACACGTCCAGCATTTATACGTCCAGCATTTACACGCCCAGCATTTACACGTCCAGCATTTACACGTCCAGTATTTATACGTCCGGCATTTATACGTCTGGCATTTATACGCCCGGCATTTATACGTCCGGCATTTATACGTCCGGCATTTATACGTCCAGCATTTACACGTCCAGCATTTATACGTCCAGCAATTATACGTCCAGCATTTACACGCCCAGCATTTACACGTCCAGCATTTACACGTCCAGTATTTATACGTCCGGCATTTATACGTCCGGCATTTATACATCCGGCATTTAAACGTCCGGCATTTATACGCACGGTATTTATACGTCCGGCATTTATACGTCCGGCATTTATACGTCCAGCATTTACACGTCCAGCATTTATACGTCCAGCAATTATACGTCCAGCATTTACACGCCCAGCATTTACACGTCCAGCATTTACACGTCCAGTATTTATACGTCCGGCATTTATACGTCCGGCATTTATACGCCCGGCATTTATACGTCCGGCATTTATACGTCCGGCATTTATACGTCCGGCATTTAAACGTCCGGCATTTATACGCACGGTATTTATACGTCCGGCATTTATACGTCCGGCATTTATACGTCCGGCATTTATACGCACGGCATTTATACGTCCGGCATTTAGGCTAGGGTCAGACAAGCGTGATTTCTACGGACTGTACGTCCGTGCAGTACGGATGTACGTTAGTACGGAAGACGCAGTAGTGGTCACACAATCCGTTTTTTCACTGAAGTTATTTTTGACGGATGTAGGAGGGAAAAATAAATTAAAATGCAAAACCATTTTGTCCGTGAAAAATGCTGGACGTATAAATGCAGTCCATCTGACCACGTTCCATCACTCACACACAAAGCTATGCGGACGTTGCGGACGCAGCGCACTTTGTGCGGCCGTTCTAGGAGTTCTCCGTTCTTGCCTGCCTTGCGTCCGTTTGCCGCGGCCATTGTGCGTCCACAGTTCAGTGCGGACGTACTTCGTGTGTGGGGCTCCATTGGACTTTATGTCATGCTATCACGGACGTACTTTTGTGCGCCATCACGGACGTGAATGCTGCGCTCGTCTGACCGGAGCCTTACACGTCCGGCATTTACACGTCCAGCATTTACACGTCCAGCATGTAAACGTCCAGCATTTACACGTCCAGCATGTAAACATCCTGCATTTACACGTCCGGCATTTACACGTCCAGCATTTACACGTCCAGCATTTACACGTCCAGCATTTACACGTCCAGCATGTAAACGTCCAGCATTTACACGTCCAGCATGTAAACATCCTGCATTTACACGTCCGGCATTTACACGTCCAGCATTTACACGTCTGGCATTTACACGTCCAGCATTTACACGTCCAGCATTTACACGTCCTGCATTTACACGTCCTGCATTTACACCTCCAGCATTTTTGATGGACAAAATGTTTTTCATATTAATTTATTTTCCTTCTACATCCGTCAAAAAAACATCAGTCACAAAAACAGACTTTGTGGCCACTACCTTGTCGTCAGTCAGAAAGTACGTCCGTTGTGCACACCCGCACAGTGCGCACAGAATATGCTCGTCTGACCCTAGCCTAAGCTGACGCAAAATCATTTAACACAACCCTAACACACCCTTCCCCATAAATCCCATACTCGCTTCTTATCCCGCAGCGAGAAAGCTGGCCTCATCCGTCGCGTCTGCCGCCTGGAGATGAGTGAGACTGGGAACAAATTGTCCCCAGTCTCCCTCCGTGATCACTCCACGATGTTGCGCTATCTCGCGGCCTAGCAGCGCAGTCCTCCATGGAGTCCTATGGACTCCAGGAGATGATACTCGCAGCAGCTCAGAAGGGCTACCGCGTGTTTCTCAGCAGTTAGCGCTGCATTCTGGGGCGAGGTGCTGAGCTAGTACCTGCCCCTGAATATGGCACTAAAATGGGGACGCTACGAGGAAACCCGAAGGCGCACATTATCCCCCTTAGAATCCCCAATTTAGCACACAGAATGGTTGAGCGCCCTGCAAGGCTCTGGGTAACGCATCTTCTGGTCTTTGCTCTATTTGGGTTAAAGGGAGTGGGATGTAATTGCAAGCGGTTTGTGGGGTTATAGGGAGGTTATGAAGGTTAGGGAATCCTAACTATTATCTACATGAGAGGACAATAGGAGAGTTAACCCTTAAAGGACACTAGCACTTACATAAACTGTAACCAGATTACTTGCGCATTACTAGGGATGAGCCCAATACCCCCGTTTTCGGTTCGCATTTGAACAATTTCAAAAGTTCGAGTTCGAACGTGAACACGAACCGAACTCAATGCAAGTCAATGAGACTCAAAAGTTCGGTTTTTAGAGTGGCCTCCAAGAGGGCATATATGCAAGATATTTGCCATAAAAGGTGTATGGGGGTCCGGGTAGTGCCCTGGGGGACAGGAAACAAGGACAAAAAGTAAAAAAAAAAAGTTTTTAAAGGGACAGTGAGTTTTCCATGAAATAAGAGTTAAAAATAAACACGAAAAATTCCTTCAAATATCGTGCCTAGGAGGTCCCCATAACCTGCCCGTGAAGTGGCGGATTTCTAGGATGTATAGAAACATTTCAAAACAAAAAAATGACGTTTCAAATGACGGTAAATGGTTTTCCTTTAATCTATTCATAAACAACTGCTTGGGGCGGCAGCCTGTATGAAAAGAGGAGACATTTTAGGACACGCAGAACAAGTTTACAGATTTTTTGGCAAAATTTTGGATGAAAGTAACAATAGGTGCTTTAAAATTGGGCCTTTAGTGTCGACAACAGTGCCGTCACACCGTAACCCCTCTGTGGTATTGTGGAAGAGTGCAGGGTTGGACCCTGCAGTTCAAAAAATTTAAATGATATAAATCTGGTACAGGCGTCTGTTATGGAACTGACGTAGCGCTCCATGCTTCAAACCCCAAGAGACTTTATGTTCATTTATATCGTGTGATTTTAAATATATTTTACATTGTTTGGTTTTAGTTTAAATTAGTTTAGTGTAAATTGCGTAGCTTTAGTTTTAAATATACTTATATTTCTGTAGGTAAATGTGTTTTTGTGTAGCCAGTAAACAAGCTTGAGTAGTGTGTAATTTATGGAACAGGGCTTTTCCCCTTATCTGGCTGCATGTTTGATTCAAGAAGTCTGGGATAGTGTTTGTCTTTAATCTGATGTGTTAGAACAATAGATTATGTAAATGTTGTGTGAGCTAAAGGCTAAAGAATGTTTATTGTAAATATCTAACTGACATAATGTAATTAGAGACTTTAGGTACATGTTCACCATTAGGTATGTGTGACGGAACGGCCGCCACAGGATTTATTTAGTTTAATTTCATTCTTGTTTTGTTATATTTCGTTTACCCTTTATTTATAGGAACTAATTTCCTTTGTTAGATTTAGTGTAAAACTGTTGCTAGACTTCTAATTAATCATGTTTTTCCCCTGCACCATCCTGCTAGTTTATGCTCAGATATATTGTGTGGTTTTAAATGTATTGTCAATCGCTCATTTTTAGTTTTAAATAGACTTATATTTCTTTAGTTAAATGTGGTTTTTAAAAACACTACCCGCCACTAGAGTCAAATGTTTCCTTCGTATAGAATGTACAATAGGTTTGTGTAACTTGTAGATTATGCAAAAGTGCTTTCTCTGTAGATATCTGTTATCTGTTTACCTATTCTGAAAGGCTGGGAGTCACATTGTCTCAGCCACCCACTATCTGATTCCCTTTACAATGGGTTATGTAAATCACTGTATGTGGTCACTGTGAGGTGAAGACTTCATCTGCATACAACCAGTGGACCCAAGTGAAGAGTTGAGAGGACCTGAGAGAAGCCTGCAATGGTCTTGGAACCAACCAATCAGAACCTGGGCATGGCTAGCCCCTGTGCAGAATTCACTCCAGGGGTCTGGGGGCGGGCATGGGAGAGAACAATGGGACTGTACCATATAAAAGGACCGTGTATGTTCTGCTTTTCATTAAACATTCTGATTTACCTTCAAACCTGTACTGAGTCACGACTAGTATTTGGTGAGGGCATAATCACTGAAGAAGCCAGCTTTACTGAATCCTTCGCTTCCAGATCATCCAAGGACCGCTGCCAATCCCTCTCCCACCTTGCTAGCTCGCTACCCGGCTAAGCTCTCCAGCAAGACTCGGCGCCGCAGACGGAGTTACCCCTGCAGGGTAGCGGATCTGTTACAGTATGCAAATTATAACTGAAGAGGACCTGAAGGAAACCTGCAGTGGTCTTGGAACCAACCAATCAGAACTGTTGGGATGGGTGGGAAGTTTGAATGTGCATTGCTGTATTTTGTATAAATATCCGGTGAAATCTTCCATAAAGAGAGAGAGAATCCTGTTGGAACATACAGCTCGCCTGGTGTCTCCTTCAACTACGCTACACTACACTCAACCTCAGAAGGCAGAGAGCGGCCTTCTGGAAAGGCAAAGAGGCTCCAAGGCAGAGGTTCAGATCAAGCAGATCTGGAGCTGCAGATCAGGCTGCTCGAGGCACTGAGCTCCAAGCAACTCAGAGGCCGGGCTGATCTTGGAAAGGGGGTGTCTGGAGAGCCAGGAACAGGCAGAAGAGAACGGTTCCGTCACAGCGTCAGTGCAGCCAAATATTGTGCCTTTGGTGGCAGCAAGTGCCTTCACACCGTAACCCTTTTGTGGTATTGTGGAAGAGTGCAGGGTTGGACCTTGCGGTCCAAAAAATTTAAATGATATAAATCTGGTACAGGCATCAGTGCAGCCAAATATTGTGCTTTTGGTGGCAGCAAGTGCCTTCACACCATAACCCCTTTATGGTATTGTGGAAGAGTTCAGTGGTGGAAGTTTTCTGAATGCAGAAGACATCCCTGATCTATTCCGTTACGTCAGCATCAGGGGAATGATAGCTGCTGATCCAGGACTGATTTATTTTTATAAATGTCAGCCGGTCTACAGAGTCGGTGGACAGACGCACTCTTTTGTCTGTCACAAAACCTACAGCGGCACTGAATGTCCTTTCAGAAAGCACGCTGGATGAAGGCCAACCTAGTAGCTGCATAGCATATTGGCTAAGTTCTGGCCAGTGATCCAATCTCAACACCCAGTAAGCCAGTGGATCATCTGCTGGAAAGGTATCCAGGTCTGCCCTTGCCCCTAGGTAGTCCTGCACCATATTGTGAAGACGCTGGCAATGGGTGCCTACATTTGACGTCCCTGGGCGTCGTGGACTAAAAAAAATTAAAAAGACATCAGTCAAGCGGCCCCGGCCTTCACCACTATTCCTCTGATCAACCGCAGCCTCAGAAGCACCTGTGTCATCACTTGGTAACCTGCCAGTGCCTGGAAAGGTGTTACGCGGCGGTAAAAGAAAACCGGTTAACCCCCTCAGTTCTGGAGCGTAAGTCCCGTGAATAATAGCTCAAAAATATATATGTGTGTGTTGTCTAGGGTACCCGGGTACTATGTTCAACTGGCCAGTGAACGAAAAAAACAATCTTCGAGTAGTCACCGTTGGGGCCCTGTTAATTTAAACAATATTGCAGCATGTGTTTCTGTTTTGGAACTGTGGCCTGGAGGCCTCTCACCCATCCGATGAACAAAACTGTCCAGCACTATTCCTCTGATCATCCGCAGCCTCAGAAGCACCTGTGTCATCACTTGGTAACCTACCAGTGCCTGGAAAGGTGTTACACAAGTGTCACTTTAGAGCGTCCTCAAGTTTTTTCATCCTGTGTTCCCTCAGTTGACCTGAACCTGTCCTTGTGCCATACTCACACAGATACTTGTTGATGGCCCTCTGCTGCTTGTGCAGACGCTGCAGCATTGCTAATGTCGAGTTCGACCTGGTGGGCATGTCACAGATCAGACGGTTTGTGGGAAGGTGGAATTCTCTTTGGATTTCTGCCAGGCGAACACTTGCTGGGAATGGCCATCTGAAGTGGCTGCAGACTTTTCTGGCCTGGCTGAGAAGCTCTGCCAGCCCTGGGTACCTGGTTAGTAAACGCTATACCACCAGATTTAGGACGTGTGCTAGGCATGGTACATGCGTCAATTTACCCAGGCATAGGGCGGAGAGAAGGTTGCTGCCATTATCACAGACGACCATTCCCAGCTGAAGCTGGCATGGTGTTAACCATCTCTGCACCTGCCCCTGCAGAGCTGACAGAATTTCTGGCCCGGTGTGGCTCCTGTCCCCTAAACAAACCAGCTCAAGCACAGTATGGCATCTTTTTGCTTGAGCCATTGCGTAGCCCCTGTCACGCGTCAGTTTAACTGCCACTTTGCCAGAGACAGAGAAGGAAGAGGAGGAGGAAGAGGGAGAGGTGGCGGTGGCGGTGGAGCAGACAGACCTCATACAAGCAGCTTTCTGGAGGCTTGGTGGATGAACAAGTTCCAGCACAGAGCCCTGTCTTGGAACCCTCCCAGCTGCAATCAGAGTTACCCAGTGTGCCGTGAAGGAAATGTAACGGCCCTGTCCATGCTTGCTGGACCATGTGTCTAAAGTCACATGCACCTTGCTGCTGACTGTCTTTCCCAATGACTCAATAACATTGTCTTCCACGTGCTGGTATAGTGCTGGAATGGCCTTCCGTGAAAAGTAATGGCGTTTTGGAACCTGCTACTGTGGTACAGCACATTTAGCAAATTTACAGAAGGAAGCAGAGTCCACCAGCTGGAAAGGCAGCAGCTGTAATGCAAGTAATTTTGCTAAGTTGACATTTAGATGCTGTGCTTGGGGATGGTTGGGACTATATTTGTTCTTACGCTGCAGCAGCTGGGGCAATGTAAGCTGACTGCGTAAATCTTCAGCTGATGGGATGCTGTCACATTGTGAGGAAGGACCTGGTACATCCATTACTGTAGCATCATCCCTGTCAGTGGAGGTTGGAGTCAATGACATGGCAGGACATATAGTGGGGATAGAGACAGGTGAGGAGGACCTACGCAAGGTTTTGCGACAACAGGATGCGTGGCAGGTGGTCATATGTCGCCTCAAGCACGTGGTACCCAAGCGTCCGGTGTCTTTCCCATGCTTGAGCCTCATCTGACATAGATTACAAATAGCAATGGTGTGGTCTGCTGCACATTTCTTAAAGAACTCCCAGACAGCAGAGTTCCTGAATGTGTCCAATCAGGACTCTGAGCTGTGATTGGCATAGTCTTGCACCTGTCTTGCACCTAAACTGTGCAGGTGCAGGCGCAGGCTGTAGCCAATTACAAGCTTCAGGCCAGTGGAAAAGTGAATTGTGGTCCATTGTGGTGCATTGTGGGCGAACATGTGGCGAACACGCGGAAATGTTTGTAGTTCGCGAACATGCGAACAGGCGTTGTTCGAATCGAACTCCGAACCAATCGAACCGAACAGCTCATCCCTACACATTACTAATAAAACCACCTAAGGGGGGGAGGAGGAGGAGGAGCAGGAGGAGGAGGAGCAGGTGTTTTATCTGTCTTTGAAGTAATTACATGTATAAAGGAAATATTTAATTAGGTTTTTATCTGCTGATTCCATTTTATGACTTTTTCCCATGATGCAACATTTACCAAAATCTGTGTTAAAGTTTTGCTTCTGTGTTTTATCGTATACGATATTTACCAGTTAATGAGGAGGAGGAGGGAATGTTTAGTTAAGGCTGCAGGGGGTGTATTGTGTTCTCCAGACTACCTGAGATAAGAACTGGCAGTTGAATAAAAGAGAGAGTTTACAAGACTTCTAATCTACCCCCTAGTGATGTGCTTTGAATACATCCCACACAATACAATGATGTGGGTTGGTGACTGACCCATTCACTCCATTCTATGACAAAAGCCACACAGTGAGGAGCAAGTGATGAAAAGATACCAAATATCACACAATAGATGCACCCAGTGAGTGACACATATAGAGGAAAATATCACACAATGGATGCGCCCAGTGACACGTATAGAGGAAAATATCACACAATGGATGCATCTAGTGACACATATAGAGGAAATTATCACACAATGGATGCACCCAGTGAAACAGAGGAAAATATCACACCATGGATGCATCCTGTGACACATATAGCGGAAAATATCACACAATGAATGCGCCCAGTGACACACATAGAGGAAAATATCACACAATGGATGCACCCAGTGACACATATAGAGGAAAATATCACACAATGGACGCGCCCAGTGACACATAGTGGAAAATATTACACAATGGATGCGCCCAATGACACACATAGAGGAAAATATCACACAATGGATGCACCCAGTGACACAAATAGAGGAAAATATCACACAATGGACGCGCCCAGTGACACATAGTAGAAAATATCACACAATGGATGCGCCCAGTGACACATATAGGAAAATATCACACCATGGATGCACCCAATGACACATACCGGAGAGGAGGTGAGTTACATACAGATGGCATTAACACAGTGGAACAGGAAGACGCCGGGTTCCGTCTAAAATTCCTGGACCAGAACCAGCCTGTTACTTGTCCATCCCTTCTCTGTCCCAGAACCACGCCAGGAGACCCACAGTCACCTTCCAGACTACCCAACTGGTAGCCTGGACACTGCAGAGAGATCCCCCAGTGAAGCCAAGTTTCCCCACACACGACCAGGGAGACGTGATCGTTAGGAAAGCAGGAATATAATGAATTTATTTTCCAGACAGTTTGTTACAGGAATGTGCAGTCAGGGGTGGCAGGGGAGGCAAAGCCATTCCAGTAAATTAATGTGGTCATTGTGCTGTAATGACATGTGTGATGTGTATATTTAAACTGTAAATAAAATGTTATTTATTGAAACAAGTTCTCATATTCACCTTCTCCACGCTCCCTCACTGTGCTTGCTTCTTCTCTCTGTCCTCTGCTTTTTTTTTCTACTTTCAGTTTGCCGGCTGCTGTCTGTGTGTGTATGTGCGTGATCCACTACACAGACAGCAAGGGCAGCACTGAGCCAGCCTAGCCTACGCAATTTGCGCAGCGGAATGCTAGACTAATTGCGAAGCTCAAGCTGGTTCTATGCTCTTTTGTGCCTCCAGAGGCACTGAGAGTAAATGAAAGCTTGAGCCAATAGGAAAGCTCCATTGGTCTCAAGCACTTCTTTTTTTAACCCCCCATGGGAGGCAGAGCTCCCCATGGATTGATTGACGCAGGACAGTCATGTGACTGTCCTCGTCAGTCGTGGGGGGGGGCAGGCAGAGCTCAGCAATCAGCATGTATGTAGTAGTGCCCTCTATTAGTCAGTATTAGTCAGTGTGTAGTAGTGCATGCTCTTACAACAATAAAACCTGTATGCAAACTTTTTTTACAGCAAGAGTTGTAATAGTGCCCTCTATTAGTCAGTATTGTAAGTGCATGCTCTTACAACATTAAAATGTCTATATTTGCGGTTTTAGCTGGTAAGTATCACACTGTGTTTCGGTTTGGCCAAAGCTCGTGGCTTGAATCCATATAGATGGCTTGTGAACATCTGTGTTTGATAGTGTACATAATACTACATTTTCCACCCAAGCCAATAATAATAATATAAAAGCCTGGAGAATGAGTTTTATTGTCACTCAGTGATTTTAAAATAAACATCATAATTAAAAATGACCATAATCTACAGCGCTGTGGAATATGCTGGCGCTTTATAAATAAAGAAGAATAATAATAATATGAACAAGCTAATAAATAGAGGGCATAATAATACAATCCTTACGTTTCCCTTTTACAAAGACCATACATTATACTGGATTACAAAAATAAATGGGTAAGTGGTCTAGAAATAAAAGTTGTGAATGATAGTCCACGTTTCCAATAACTTGTATGTTACAACCAGAAATACCGAACCCAACCATGAAAAAGCTACAGTTATCATAAAAAACGTTTTCTACATTTTAAAGAAAGCTTCTTGATAAAGCAGTGAAGTATTAGGCAACATAGCATTATGTACCAAATAACACCAGCAGCTGAATCACTTTAAAGCAGACACTTATTCAGCACAAAATCAATTCACATTATGCAATAGCCATTAGTGTGGGGTGAAGTTTGGAAACCACAAAGTTTCACTCACTCTCATTACAGTCTGAAAGTCCTTTACAGAACAAACACATTCACAATGACATCTGGCTGAACGACCAAATGTCACGATCCACACCTCACCCTTTATCCATGAAATAAGCCAGACGGAATTATATTTACAAATAAGCAATAAAAAGCATATGAGGGATAGGTGTGTGATACTAGGCTTTAGTTTCAACCCTTGTGGCCAGATATGCGGCTATCCCCCGGCAGGAAATGATGCGCAGCAGTGCAAAATAAGAGACAGTGTCAGGTATGCAGCTATATCACAACAAGTGTCTGCACAGTGTGAAGGAGCAAACGAATCCAGCCATTCAAGATATGGAGCAGTCTTCTTTGTTTTTGCCTTTCCCTCTCTTTACGTTTTTTCCTTCGCTTTCTTCTACTCGCACATCTTCACTGCTTGACGCTCTGTCTGATCCTACGTGAGTCCTGGGCATTTCACGCTCCCCAGGGTACTTCTCAGTGGGTACAGAGTGATCTTCATTTGTATCAGAATCATCATCATCTTGTGTGTTTTCTGCTTCGCTACTTAGAGATTCACTCTGGGCTGTTTCCAGGGCCGGATTAACATAGGGGCAGATGGAGCAGCAGCTCCAGGCCCATGCCCCAGAATAGGCCCACAGAAAGGATAAATTTGTCTGCATTGATAGGCATTTGGACCTCTATATCTCCACCTCCATAGCGGCTACAGGGTCATATGAGGTATCACTGGAAAGGTCAGAGCATGGTCTTTCCAATGATACCACACATGACCAGGTTTTATGTAACAAATATAAAATAATAATATTTCTTTATTTTTTATTTTTCTTTCAAACACAGCAATAGTTTTCAATTACAAAGGGAACAATGATGCTGCATTAACTCACCATCTCATTTTTCATGTCAATAACAAGTGTGGAGGTGATGGTACAATCCATTATTACGGATTGTTACATCAAGAACCTAAACCGCCACACTGCAGCGAAGTGCACTGGGGGGGCTTTGGAACCCTGCGCCACTAATCTTTACACCTTGCAATGTCAAATGAGGCATCAGACAGGACAGAGTCTGGCCTTTGCATTGATACCAAACATGACAATGTAAAATCTAAAAGAAAAAGAAAACAAAAAACTTTATTTATTTTTTGTTCCAAAGCGATGGTATTGTCCATTTGTCACGTATAAAATAGCAATACCACTGCCATTACTCACCTTCTCCTTTCCCACGCTGGGAGCAAGGTCAGTGTTTTATACATAAGTCATATTATTCATAAAACACCATTATCCAAAACATGGGAAATCTCAAATATTTGGGTTAAAATTGTATATTTTCTCAGAAAAATGCAGTTATAGGTTCCCATTTATTTTTTTTAACAAGAATTCCCTATAGAATATAAAACCAGAGGTTTGAATGATAAAATATGAAAAAATTATTTTACACGCTGTGATGATTGAAATCTGAATGAAAATTTACTCACACCGTATCTGCCTGGTAAGATATACATATATATGCAATATTAAATAGCCTAAAAATATGTTGTCATTTCACTAAATTCCAAAAAAAGCCACCGAAATATTCAGCTCCAGGCCCATAGAGATCTTAATCCGGCCCTGGCTGTTTCATGTCAATTTTCCTCCTGTTTTTTTACAGTAAGAGTTGTAATCGCACCCTCTATTAGTCAGTATTGTAAGTGTATGCTCTTAGCTGTAAAAAAACGATAATCAAATGCGCAAATTGCGACTGCGTAACCCTGTGTATATCTGGCTCTGATACTAGCCAGTGCCTCACCAGCCACTGACCTCACCGCACGTCACTGGTTTGTTACTACAGTTTCCACAATGTATGTTTACTATTGGGGAGGGGACCAGAACAATAGCTCTCTGCTGTCAGAGTATCTGTCCAGCACAATCGGGGGGGGGGGGACTAATACAAATCAACAACTCTAGGAACTGTAACACAGAAAAGGACTTTAAACAAATCCATCACATACAGCATGACAATGCCCAAATGCTCCATGAATAGTCTTTGCAGTAATTACCCTTAGTCTGTGGGCATGAAGCTGGCATCCGCTCTTCTCCAGAGGACGCACAGCCTTTAAGTAGTGCGGGCAATGCTGTGAGAGCCTGTTCCAGCCAGTTTTGGACATCACTCCTCCCTCTGCCAGGCTTATATTTCACACCTGCCGCTCCTCACATACCTCCCCCTCCGCCAGGCTTATATTTCAAACCCGCCGATCCTCACATACCTCCCCCCGCCAGTTTTATATTTCACACCTGCCGCTCCTCACATACCTCCCCCTCTGCAAGGCTTATATTTCACACCGACCACTCCTCACATAGCTCCCCCTCTGCCAGTTTTATATTTCAAACCCGCCGCTCGTCACATACCTCCCCCTCTGCCAGGCTTATATTTCACACCTGCCGCTCCTCACATAGCTCCCCCTCCGCCAGGCTTATATTTCACACCCGCCGCTCCTCACATACCTCCCCCTCCGCCAGGCTTATATTTCACACCCGCCGCTCCTCACATACCTCCCCCCGCCAGGCTTATATTTCACACCCGCCACTCCTCACATAGCTCCCCCTCTGCCAGTTTTATATTTCAAACCCGCCGCTCGTCACATACCTCCCCCTCTGCCAGGCTTATATTTCACAGCCGCCGATCCTCACATACCTCCCCCTCCGCCAGGCTTATATTTCACACCCGCCGCTCCTCACATACCTCCCCCCGCCAGGCTTATATTTCACACCTGCCGCTCCTCACATACCTCCCCCTGCGCCAGGCTTATATTTCACACCTGCCGCTCCTCACATACCTCCCCCTCTGCAAGGCTTATATTTCACAGCTGCCAATACTCACATACCCCTCTGCCAGGCTTATATTTCACACCGACCACTCCTCACATAGCTCCCCCTTTGCCAGGCTTATATTTCACACCCGCCACTCCTCACATACCTCCCCCCGCCAGGCTTATATTTCAAACCCGCCACTCCTCGCATACCTCCCCCTGCCAGGTTTATATTTCACACCTGCCGCTCCTCACATACCTCCCCCTCCGCCAGGCTTATATTTCACACCGACCACTCCTCACATAGCTCCCCCTCTGCCAGTTTTATATTTCACACCTGCCGCTCCTTACATACCTCCCCCTCTGCAAGGCTTATATTTCACAGCTGCCGATACTCACATACCCCTCTGCCAGGCTTAGATTTCACACCGACCACTCCTCACATAGCTCCCCCTCTGCCAGTTTTATATTTCAAACCCGCCGCTCGTCACATACCTCCCCCTCTGCCAGGCTTATATTTCACAGCCACCGATCCTCACATACCTCCCCCTCCGCCAGGCTTATATTTCACACCCGCCGCTCCTCACATACCTCCCCCTCTGCCAGGCTTATATTTCACACCCGCCGCTCCTCACATACCTCCCCCTCTGCAAGGCTTATATTTCACAGCTGCCGATACTCACATACTCACTCTGCCAGGCTTATATTTCACACCTGCCGCTCCTCACATACCTCCCCTCTGCCAGGCTTATATTTCACAGCCACCGATCCTCACATACCTCCCCCTCCGCCAGGCTTATATTTCACACCCGCCGCTCCTCACATACCTCCCCCTCTGCAAGGCTTATATTTCACAGCTGCCGATACTCACATACCCCTCTGCCAGGCTTATATTTCACACCGACCACTCCTCACATAGCTCCCCCTCTGCCAGTTTTATATTTCACACCTGCCGCTCCTCACATACCTCCCCCTTTGCCAGGTTTATATTTCACACCCGCCACTCCTCACATACCTCCCCCCGCCAGGTTTATATTTCACACCTGCCGCTCCTCACATACCTCCCCCTCTGCTAGGTTTATATTTCACACCTGCCCCTCCTCACATACCTCCCCCCGCCAGGCTTATATTTCAAACCCGCCACTCCTCGCATACCTCCCCCTGCCAGGTTTATATTTCACACCTGCCGCTCCTCACATACCTCCCCCTCTGCTAGGTTTATATTTCACACCTGCCCCTCCTCACATACCTCCCCCTCCGCCAGGCTTATATTTCACACCGACCACTCCTTACATAGCTCCCCCTCTGCCAGGTTTATATTTCACACCCGCCACTCCTCACATACCTCCCCCTTTGCCAGGCTTATATTTCACACCTGCCCCTCCTCACATACCTCCCCCTGCGCCAGGGTTATATTTCAAACCCGCCACTCCTCACATACCTCCCCCCTGCCAGGTTTATATTTCACACCTGCCGCTCCTCACATACCTCCCCCTCTGCTAGGTTTATATTTCACACCTGCCGCTCCTCACATACCTCCCCCTCTGCCAGGCTTATATTTCACAGCCACCGATCCTCACATACCTCCCCCTCTGCCAGGTTTATATTTCACACCTGCCGCTCCAGACATACCTCCCCCTTTGCCAGGCTTATATTTCACACCTGCCGCTCCTCACACACCTCCCCTTTGCCAGGCTTATATTTCACAGCCTCCGATCCTCACATACCCCCCTCTGCCAGGCTTATATTTCACACTCGCCGCTCCTCACATACCTCCCCCTCTGCCAGGCTTATATTTCACACCTGCCGCTCCTCACACACCTCCCCTTTGCCAGGCTTATATTTCACAGCCTCCGATCCTCACATACCCCCCTCTGCCAGGCTTAGATTTCACACTCGCCGCTCCTCACATACCTCCCCCTCTGCCAGGTTTATATTTCACACCTGCCGCTCCACACATACCTCCCCCCTGCCAGGCTTATATTTCACAGGGCCATATCTCACATACCTCCCCCTCTGCCAGGCTTATATTTCACAGCCGCCGATCCTCACATACCCACTCTGCCAGGCTTATATTTCACACCTGCCGCTCCTCACATAGCTCCCCCTCTGCCAGGCTGATATTTCACACCCGATGTCCTCATGTACCCCTCCTTATATTTTTTTTCTCTTTTCGGATCATGCTGCAGGTTTCTCCAACCTGCTGTTAATCAGGGAAATAATTGGGTAATACATAGAAGAAACAGATGTGTATTCACAAAACAATGAAATTGCATTATATTGTGGATGCTTTACATTTCAGCGCATTTCGGAGATTCCATGTTCCAAATTCAGTGAATTCACTATTTATCAAAATGTTCACTATAGTTTGCTGAAAACTGAGTCACTGAAACAGTTAACGGCGAAAAGCACCGTACCGGGCCTGAAAATGCCTCAGCAACTCCCAAAATATAAAAAAAGAAAGGAAGTCTCTTTATAGGAGGTTATAAAAAAATAATTTGTTTTTTAGAAAGGATTTTACCAGGAAGGATACATTGAGATTTCTCTCGTTTTCAAGTATGTCCTGGGTGGCGAGTATGTACCATTAGGTGTCTTACCCAAGGACACTTACTTAAATCAATACAAATGGAGTAAAAATGTGTCTAAATAATAAAAAAGGTCCTTTAACAAGTAATGAGAAGATCTGGAAAAAATGAAAAAGGTTTTGTAAAAATTAATAAATGGTCTTTTTGATTATTTTTTTTAGAAATATATTCCATTTATTCCATTGAATCCAATTAGATTCACCTGTTTAATCCTGTCACATTGAAATAACAAAACTCAGGTATTTTTTCTGAACTTTCGGTGCAATTCAGTGTCCTGTGAATAGACAACTCAATAGATCTCTATGGGACAACATTGTTGCCACCGAACATTGCTGAATTGTGTCGAAATGCACCGGATTTCTCTATCGATTCGTCTGTATTTGACAGCTTTATGAATACATGAATTTCCCCAAAATTGCAGATACGGTGAAATTGGGTGGGATATTTGGAGGTTAATGACAAACCCCCTCAGAGTGAGAGAAGTGACGAACCGAGACCGTGGAGCAGCGTGAGATCCACAGCAAAGGCAGAGCAGGAAATCAAACAGGAAATCGAAGAGGAAATCAATCAAACAGGAATTCAATCAAACAGGAAATCATACAAGTGTAGCGCTGTTTAAAGACTCTGTTGCTGTATTGCTCGGGTTTGGCCACCAGAGGGAGACAAGCGCAATGTAAAGTATACTGGACACAATGGGGCTACGTTTTCCATCATGCTTTGCGGCGGAGACAGGAAGTGGGTGTGGGAAAGAGGAAAGGACATCCGCAGCCTCACCGAAGGAGAGCCAGTGTGAGCCGAACGGTGACCAGAGTAAGACGCACGTGAGACTGTGAGCGATTGTGACCAGGCCGGAGACCAGGCACTGCCTTGTCGACGCTGGGGATCGATACAGTGACTTGCCAGAGACCTAGTAATCCACCGCTGAGAGGTTTTGCACAGACAGAGTTCCGTTTGGACCCCGAGTAAGGAGACCATGATGATCCACTGGGAGTGCAGGCGGTAGGCCGTAGATCTTGTTGCAGAAATTGGGCAAGCAGGAGAAGCAGATCCGGTGGCACAGAGTTCCACAAAAGTCCAGCGGAGAGACTTCCTCGATCGGGCAGTGGAACAGATTGACTGTGGCCTGGAAGGCCTCTCACCCATCCGCCAGACAAAGTTTAACAAAGCACGCTGCAGTATTGTTTGAATCTACAGGGCCCCAACGTGACTAGTCGAAAGTTTGCTAAATCCATTCACTGGCCAGTCGAATATAGTACCCGGGTACCTGAGCTCACACACACACACATTTTCTTGGGACATTACCCTCACGGGACTTACACTTCAGAAACGAAGGGGTTAAACTTTTCTTTTACCGCTGCGTGTTTCTCGCATTACGAAATCCTGTTTCTATATACCGTGCTTACATTATATATGCCGCTTTATTGAGAACAGTAAAGTATATAATCTATAAAATACACAACAGTGCTGGTGTATATTTATTCCCTAGTGCGGAGAGACTAACCCGAGGTTAAATTCAGCGGCTCTTCCAGGAGTGAGCGCTACACGTGGGGGCTCGTTTCCGGGATACAGTCTCTAGAATAAAACCGCATTTAAAGGGTTAAATATGGATCCAGACACTGCTGCCAAATGGTGTGAGGAGCAAAGTAGTCAGATAGAGTTATGCATAAGTATAAGATATATAAAACAATATCATGTGACGTTTCGACCCGCAGGTCTTAATCATACATGTGCACACTTATCAAAAAACCTTTTTACTTATACCGCCTTAATTGCCTGAATGCTTATGCAATTAACCAATTATATAATTAGGCATTTAAATTGTGTTACAAATATGCAGCCCCAAGAATATTGGGGGAACAAGAAGGCCTAGTATAAATAAGCAAATGAGAAAAGAAAGAAAGAAGAGAAGAAAAAACAGAAAAGAAAAAGGGTTTAAAAGGTTAAAAGAAAATTGGAGGGGTGTCCAAGAAAAAACATACCAATAAGTAAACAATCAGTATCTGCGAATGTATGCATTCTAACTTTTTTGGTATTCTACATATGTATATCGTATAACATATATGCATCTGCATAATAATTGATACCACTACATCACTGGTACATGGTAAGGCATGTATACATATATACAAATCCTATCATTAATAGTATAAGATGTTTTATGTTGAATGTATAATATTATATAATTTATACAGTCTATCATGATAAAGCTTATTGCCCGACGACCATCACGTGAGAACCCCCACAATGTGGGGGACACGTGTTGCTATCAGGGGAAATGAGGAAGAGAGGGATACAGAGTAGAGTAGAATTTAAAAACATATATTTAGATCGAATTCTCTGTTAAGACCCTTTGGCCACAGAGTATCGAGTTTATGTATCCACTTTTTTTCTTTGCGTTTTAACAGACGAGTCCTATCACCACCACGTCTAAGTGGTGGGACTTGGTCAATGACTTGGAAACGTAGTTGTGCTACACTGTGAGAGCAAAGATGAAAATGCTCTGCAATAGGTAACTCTAGCCGCATGGTGCGGATCGTAGACTTATGTTTACTGATTCTATCTTTCACCTTCGTGGTCGTTTCGCCTACGTACAAAAGGCCGCATGGACATTTTAAAACATAAATTACAAATGAGGAATCACAGGTGAAGAAACCCTGAATAGGTATTCTTTCACCTGTCTGTGGATGTAATAAGGAATCACCCTTGATCACTGCATTGCACGAGGCACAATGTAAACAAGGGAAGGTCCCATGATTCCTCGGTGCTAGAGTAACTTGTTGATGCTTCCTATGAGATCCCACATCAGCTTTGACGAGGGAATCCCTCAAGTTTCTATTTCTTTTATGAGCAAACATAGGTGCAAACTGAAAAGATGGAATCCCACCATAGGCTTTTTGAAGAATCTGCCAGTGTTTACGTACAATCTGATTGATGGATCTACTAGCCTCATTAAATTTAGTTATAAATGGAATGCGAGACTCTTTATGTTTTTTACTCTTTGATTGGGAAATGATGGTAGTGCGATCCAAAGTTTTGGATCGCATATATTCTTCTTGTAGAAGGATTTTAGGATAACCTCTGTCAGTGAATTTATTTGTCATTTGTTGAAGTCTATCATCGCGAGTGTCTGTTTATGGGACAGTAAGGATGTGCTGAGACGCATAGCGGAACTTTCATTTACAGGTCCCGTTATTTTATTTACGTGGGATGTCACAAGTCTATATACCTCTATTCCCAATATAGAGGGTATGACAGCTATTCATGATACACTACTTAAACATTCATTTCCAGAAGAACACATTTCTTTTCTGATGAAGCTAGTGGAGATAGTGCTCCATAATAATATATTCTTGTTTGGTGATATGGTGTACAAACAATGCAGAGGTACGACCATGGGATCCAATATGGCTCCAGCCTACGCCAACCTATACATGGATGCATTTGAAAATCAATTTATCTATCCACATCAATCTTTTATTAACTTTGTACACACATGGTGGAGATACATCGACGATGTCTTTGGTATTTGGACTGGGACTGAAACTGTACGTAAACACTGGCAGATTCTTCAAAAAGCCTATGGTGGGATTCCATCTTTTCAGTTTGCACCTATGTTTGCTCATAAAAGAAATAGAAACTTGAGGGATTCCCTCGTCAAAGCTGATGTGGGATCTCATAGGAAGCATCAACAAGTTACTCTAGCACCGAGGAAACATGGGACCTTCCCTTGTTTACATTGTGCCTCGTGCAATGCAGTGATCAAGGGTGATTCCTTATTACATCCACAGACAGGTGAAAGAATACCTATTCAGGGTTTCTTCACCTGTGATTCCTCATTTGTAATTTATGTTTTAAAATGTCCATGCGGCCTTTTGTACGTAGGCGAAACGACCACGAAGGTGAAAGATAGAATCAGTAAACATAAGTCTACGATCCGCACCATGCGGCTAGAGTTACCTATTGCAGAGCATTTTCATCTTTGCTCTCACAGTGTAGCACAACTACGTTTCCAAGTCATTGACCAAGTCCCACCACTTAGACGTGGTGGTGATAGGACTCGTCTGTTAAAACGCAAAGAAAAAAAGTGGATACATAAACTCGATACTCTGTGGCCAAAGGGTCTTAACAGAGAATTCGATCTAAATATATGTTTTTAAATTCTACTCTACTCTGTATCCCTCTCTTCCTCATTTCCCCTGATAGCAACACGTGTCCCCCACATTGTGGGGGTTCTCACGTGATGGTCGTCGGGCAATAAGCTTTATCATGATAGACTGTATAAATTATATAATATTATACATTCAACATAAAACATCTTATACTATTAATGATAGGATTTGTATATATGTATACATGCCTTACCATGTACCAGTGATGTAGTGGTATCAATTATTATGCAGATGCATATATGTTATACGATATACATATGTAGAATACCAAAAAAGTTAGAATGCATACATTCGCAGATACTGATTGTTTACTTATTGGTATGTTTTTTCTTGGACACCCCTCCAATTTTCTTTTAACCTTTTAAACCCTTTTCTTTCTGTTTTTTCTTCTCTTCTTTCTTTCTTTTCTCATTTGCTTATTTATACTAGGCCTTCTTGTTCCCCCAATATTCTTGGGGCTGCATATTTGTAACACAATTTAAATGCCTAATTATATAATTGGTTAATTGCATAAGCATGCAGGCAATTAAGGCGGTATAAGTAAAAGGGTTTTTTGATAAGTGTGCACATGTATGATTAAGACCTGCGGGTCGAAACGTCACATGATATTGTTTTGAGGTCTGCTGTACCCGAATAAATGTCTTTCCTCGTTTGACGATCCCACCTTTTTTTGCTTCTACTTGTCTATGGGACTTGCGGCGTCCCCTCGGTGGTGATCTCGTGAGGTCTTCTAAGTCTGGGCTCCCTTCCGGTGGAGATCGTGGCATTTGTCTCTTGCATAGAGTTATGCATAGTCATGGATATTCCTGCAGACACTTGGCCCGAAGATCAGATGCGCCGGGCGTGGCCGCGCTGACACCAGATCATCGGGGGTTAATCCTGGTCATTAAAGTGAACCCAGATACCTCTCACACGTATGTTCTTTTTGAGTGGAGAAAGGGTGTTCCAGTGTGTTTTCAGGGCGCAAGCGTGAAGCTGACCGATGAGGTGGAAGTTTAACTGATTCAGCCAAGTGCGCCACGTGGTGACCCCGCGAGTGTTCCCTGCCCAGTCCGCTGGCCATGATCGGGCCTGAATTCATAGTGGCTATCGGGGATTTGCTGGCTAAATGTCAAAGAACAAGCCCTCCGCACACTAACTTTGGTTATCGACGGTTGAGAAATTTTACAGGAAACAGGAAACGTACCAACTCCGGCGGGAGAAGAAACCTCTGAAGAATGGGTAGAACAGGCGATGCAGGCTCTGGATCAGTGGGACGTCCCTGAAGCGCAGAAGAAGCAAAGAATTACTGAGAGCTTAAAGGGACCTGCGTCAGAGGCTGTCAGAAACCTAAAATTGAGTAAGCAAGACTGCACTGCTTTAGATTATCTAAATGTATTACAGGAAGTCTTTGGGCGAACGGAAAAGGCTGCTGAGCTCATGTACCAGTATGAACATACCTACCAGCGGAAAGGTGAGAAGATGACTGAATATATGAGGCGCCTGGATAAGATTCTGCACCAGATACTTCTTAAGAAAGGGGCCGAACCGGCCACAATAGATAAAATCTGAATGCAGCAGATATTGAGGGACGCTCAACCTCTAGATCCTGTGATGCTACAGCTGAGAACCAGAGAAGGTAACCGAGAATTGAAATACCTGGAACTGATCCGAGCTGTCAGAGAGGAAGAGGCTCTACTGGAAGAAAAATCCTTTAGGAGAGGAGAAAGAGCTTACGCACAACCCATGAGGCATAACGAATGTTTGCAAACTGAAGATGATTCGTTAGACACCTATGGATCCGAAGGGGATGAACAGGAGCATCTGCTTGTTCCTATATCCACAGAGAGTGCTGCAAGAGCCAAGCATTCCCATATATAGTGAAATCCACAAAACTGTTAAGAAGGTGCAAGAAGCTCAAGCTGAATTGCAACAGGCACACACGGACCTGTGCCGAGTACTTTTGAAGGTGGCAGAAGCACAGACCGATATGCAGAAGTTCTTGACTGATATGCGGACAACTGGAGTTGCTGTGGCGTCTGGCCAGGGCCCTTCAACCGAATCACCACAAGCAAATGCGTCTCCGTCTTCAAAGAAGAGATGTTTCAGTTGTAGGGAAATGGGTAATTTCCGAGCGCAATGCAAAAGCCGAAAGCCTGAAGGAAATAGAGTTCCTAAAAGCCTTGGAAGGGCTGTTATCTACCTCACAGGCGGGAAACGCCAGAGGGCCCAAGTGAAGGAGCAAACTAGGTGCCCAATGGTTGAAAACTGCTCCAAAAATCAAGCCAGAACTGAAAGGCCGAGAAGGCACAGAGTTTTGCCAACTGCTGAGTCTACCAGGACTGAAAGAGTTACTCCCTTAGCATCCGGTCCTGTGTCATGGGGAAGCAATGCACATCCAAAACCTACACGGGCTAAGAAGAAGGCCTAGGTACAGCAAACGGGGTCTAAACTTCCTGCTGCTACAACAAAGTTTCCTGACCAGCTGATAGGTCCTTCTCCCATCGTTCCAATCCAAATAGAGGGAGTCTATACCAAAGCTCTGTTGGACTCAGAGGCTCAAGTGACATAGATCTACCGAGACTTCTATGAGAAGCACTTGAAGCACATACCTCTACAGAAATTAAAGGACCTTGAGATCTGGGGTATCGGAACTGAGAAACTTCCCTATGACGGATATCTACAGGTGAAGTTAGAGATCGGATCCGAAGTCATCGGACAGTCTGGAGGTTGTGATGCATTGGCCATTGTGTGTACTCGGCCTTCAGGGGCCAACAGAAGTTCTATGATAGTGGGGACGAATACTGATCTGGTGCGACGTCTCCTGACTCCTATAGTAATGGAAGAAGGTTCTACCAGGGGAGTACACCCGATGTTACGTCCGGTCTATCAGCGAATGGTCGAAGAACAGAAGGCACCTGCCGAAGTTGGGCGCCTGTGGAGATTGGGAGGAACAGAGAAGGTTCTGCAATCAGGAGAAGTGGCGAGTTTCCGGGCTTCAGTCAAGTTGAACGGATCACAACCGGGTCCCTATGTGGTACTGGAAACTGATTTCAATCATGGGAGTGAAGCCGGAGTAGAAGTAATCCCTGAAATAATCTCCACAAGAGCTTTGAAACGAACACGAGGAAGAGTCTCAGTTAGTGTGTGTAATGTGTCTGATTCTCCAGTGATCCTGAAAGCACGAATGCCCATCGGGCAAGTATCGTCCGCTACGCCTCTCTCCCCTACTGATTTAGGAGAGGGAGTGAACAAAGAGATTCCAGCTGAAAGGTTCTATCCTAAGGACGCTCCCATCTCGCCTGAATGGAAGAAACGTCTTCAGTCCCAGATCCTAAAGTGGAGGGACTTGTTCTCGAAGGACGAGTTCGACGTGGGCCTAGCTAAGCGTACTGAGCATCGCATTCGACTACAGGAAGATAAGCCATTTCGAGAAAGGTCAAGACGAGTTCCGTTGGGAGACTTGGATGATCTACGAGAACAGCTGAATGAACTGCAAAGAACTACGTTCTATGAGGAAGTAAGTAGAAGTATAGATCAGGGGGTCGCAGTGGATGTGATTTACTTAGATTTTGCCAAAGCTTTCGACACAGTTCCACACAAAAGGTTACTATTTAAATTAAGAAAAAATGGTCTAGATGAAAATACTTGTTCTTGGATAGAAAACTGGCTAAAAGATAGGGTACAGAGAGTGGTCATAAATGGCACATTTTCAAGATGGACACCAGTGGTAAGCGGTGTCCTTCAGGGGTCTGTTATAGGACCAATACTATTCAATTTATTTATAAATGACCTTGAGATAGGCATTGAAAGTCATGTATCAGTGTTTGCAGATGACACAAATCTAGGAAAAGTAATACAATGTGAGCAGGATGTTACAGTATGTGCAGGTGATACAATGTGAGCAGGATGTTACTTTGCTGCAGAGGGATTTAGATAAATTGGGGGACTGGGCACTTAAATGGCAGATGGGATTTAATCTAGATAAATGCAAAGTTATGCACTTTGGAGTGAAGAACACACAAGCAATTTATACCCTAAATGGTACGGAGTTAGGGAAATCCAAGCAGGAGAAGGATTTGGGAATAATCATAGACTTCAAACTAAGTAACAATGTGCAATGTCAAACAGCAGCCGCCAAGGCCAGCAAAGTATTGGCATGCATTAAAAGGGGAGTTCACTCACGGGATGAAAACATAATTTTGCCTCTGTATAAATCAATGGTCAGGCCGCACCTTGAATATGCCGTGCAATTTTGGGCACCTGTCTTAAAAAAAGATATTATAGTGCTAGAAAAAGTGCAGAGACGGGCAACTAAATTAATAAGGGGAATGGAAGGGTTAAGTTATGAGGAAAGACTAACAAGCTTAAACCTGTTTAGTTTAGAGAAACGGCGCCTTAGAGGGGATCTGATAACCTTATATAAATATATACGGGGCCTCAGAGGGGATCTGATAACCTTATATAAATATATACGGGGCCAATATCAACCATTGTCTGATAACCTATTCATTAACAGGACTATACACAGGACAAGGGGTCATCCATTTAGACTGGAAGAAAGAAAATTTAGCTTAAAGAATAGGAAGGGTTATTTTACGGTGAGAACAATAAAGCTGTGGAATTCTCTGCCTGTTGAGGTGGTTGGGTCAGAGTCTGTACAGACTTTTAAAAAACGACTGGATGACTTCCTGCAGACACAGAATATTAAGGGTTATAATATTTAATATGTGGGTAAAAGCTTCTTGATCCAAGGAGAATCTGACGCCATTCTGGGGTCAAGAAGGAATTTTTTCCCGGTATGTTGCATATTTCAGACTGGGTTTTTTGCCTTCTTTTGGATCAACAGCAGTAGGTTATGTGGGAGAGGCTGAACCCGATGGACGCATGTCTTTTTTCAGCCTATATAACTATGTAACTATGTAACTATGTAAGGTGATTCAAGAGTCCAGGAGTCCTTATGCATCTCCAGTAGTGTTGGTTCGGAAGAAGAATGGTTCTATCTGTCTATGTATAGACTATTGCACGCTAAATCAGAGAACCATTCCGGATCAATATGCTACTCCTCGGATAGAAGATGCCTTACAGTGTTTGTCTGGAGCAAAATGGTTTAGTGTACTAGACCTGCGAAGTGGGTATCACCAGATATCAATGCATCCTGAAGACAAAAAGAAGACTGCGTTCATCTGCCCACTGGGGTTCTTTGAGTTCAACAGAATGCCTCAAGGCCTTACGGGGGCTCCAGCCACGTTCCAACGGTTAATGGAGAAGACAGTCGGGGACATGAACCTGATCGAAGTGTTAGTGTATTTGGATGACATTATTGTGTTCGCGAAGACTTTGGAAGAACATGAGCATCGGTTGGAGAAGGTCTTGAAGCGGCTCCATGAAGAGGGGTTGAAACTGTCTCTAGAGAAGTGTCAATTCTGTTTACCTTCCGTTACGTATCTGGGACATGTTGTTTCAGCAGAAGGCGTTTCGACGGATCCTCGAAAGCTGGAAGCCGTAGCTTCCTGGCCTAGACCCCGAAACGTTACTAAACTTAGATCTTTCTTGGGGTTCTGCTCCTATTACCGAAGATTCGTAGGAGGATTTGCCAAGATAGCTCAACCACTGAACAAGCTCCTACAGAAGGAAGATGCAGAAGAAGGCCACAAGGCCTCTGATCGAAATTTGTCGGCTCACGGGCCAAGGAAGGCTCGAGAATCCATCCAAGAAGAATGGACTAATCAATGCGAAGGTGCTTTCATGAAGCTGAAAGAGAGTCTAACTCGAGCTCCTGTCCTGGCTTACGCTGATCCTCATAAGCCGTACGAATTGCATGTGGATGCCAGCAGAGAAGGTCTAGGGGGAGTCCTATACCAAGAATATGGTGGATTGTTGAGGCCTGTAGCGTATGTGAGCCGAAGCCTTACGCCTTCAGAAAAGAACTATCCTACCCACAAGTTGGAGTTCCTAGCCTTGAAGTGGGCGGTAGTAGACAAGCTGAAAGATTATCTGTACGGAGCCGAATTTGTGATAAAGACTGATAACAATCCTCTTACCTACGTCCTTACTACTGCGAAGCTGGATGCAACGGGACATCGGTGGTTGGCCGCTCTGTCAGGGTTTCGGTTCAGCCTGAAGTATTGCCCTGGAGTGAATAATCGAGATGCCGATGCTTTGTCAAGAAGACCCTACACTACAGAATGGACTCAGTTAACTCCAGATGGGGTGCAAGCTTTATGTCAAGGAGCGGAGCGCCGGGTCAAGGGAGGGATTGAAGCAGAAACCATAGGAGTTATGGCTGCGGCTGTTCCAGAGTTCTATTGTAATCCTACGCAGCTGAGGGATGAAAGTTTGCCTACTTTATCGAAACAGGACTGGAGAGCCGATCAGGCTAGAGACCCTTTGATTGCATTAACCGTGAAGGCCCTAAATGCGAACCAACGGGAAATTCTACTGACAAATTCCCCAGAAGGAGCCCAATTGGTATACAAAGAGTGGGAACGGTTGAAGATGTTGGATGGGGTGGTCTACTGAAGGGGCCCCTCAAACAATGCTGAAGAGACCCAACAGTTGTTCCTTCCCACCAAACACAATGCTGCTGTCATTACACGATGACCATGGACATTTGGGTGCAGAGAGAACTTTTAAGCTAGTGAGAGACAGATTTTATTGGCCCTGTATGAGATCTGAAGTTGAAAGTTACTGTCATTCGTGTTTGAGGTGTATCCAGAGGAAAACCCTACCAACCCGAGCCGCTCAAATGAGCCACCTGCAAAGTCAAGGACCCATGGATTTGGTGTGCATTGATTTCCTGTGCTTAGAGCCGGATGCTAGTGGGCAGGGAAATATTTTAGTAGTGACTGATCATTTCACACGTTATGCCCAAGCTTTTTCTACGAAAGACCAACGTGCTCCTACGGTGGCGAAGGTTTTAATGGAAAAGTTTTTTGTTCACTATGGCCTACCAAGGAGAATACACTCGGATCAGGGTAGAGACTTTGAGAGCCGGCTCGTTGGGCAATTACTGGAACTGCTAGGAATTCAGAAGACCCGAACTACACCATATCACCCTCAGGGTGATGCTCAACCAGAAAGGTTTAATCGCACGCTGCTGAATATGTTGGGGACATAGTCAAACAGAGAGAAGCAGGGTTGGAGTCATCACATAGCTACGCTGGTGCACGCATACAACAGTACGGAGAGTGACGCTACTGGTTACTCACCGTACCGTCTTATGTTCGGAAGGGAAGCTCGACTGCCGGTTGATTTGGCGTTTGGGCTATCTCTGGATCAGACGTCTGCAGCCTCTCATAGAAATTATGTGGATAGACTTCGGAAGAATTTGGCCTCTGCGTTTGAACAGGCCAGTTTGACCTCAGGGAACAGAGGAATAAGAAACTACGACTTGAGAGTTCGGATACAGGATCTACAACCCAGTGATAGGGTTCTGTTGAAGAACTTGGGTGCTTCTGCAAGGCATAAGTTGGCGGATAGATGGAGTTCTCAAGTCTACATTGTCTGCAAGCAACTGCCGGGTTTGCCAGTTTACCAAATCCGACCAGATGGAAAGGCTGGGCCTCTTAAAAACTGGCACCGAAATCATCTGTTACCTTTGAGGAAGGCTGTAAGGATACCAGTTGGAGACGAACTTTCTCTGCCGAACCCGCCTGCTCCACATTTGACTCCCGTTACTCGGTCTCAGCAGACACGGGTTGTCGAGGAGAGTGAAAGGGATAGTGAAGAAGGAAGTCTTTGTCTGGACTGGGTGCGCTCGCCAGAGCCTGAAGAGGCCATTCCAGTTCCCGAAAGGTGGGAAAGTAACCTGAGGCCTGAGGCTCCTGAATTCCAATTGGAAGTTCCCGAAACTTTGGAAATTCCTGTAGTTCCTGAAAACGCGTCCTATGATTATAGTTCCATGCCTTCACTGGAAGGATCATACTCCGAAGAGATGTCTGTTCCAGTTGTGGATGAAAGAATTGAACCCGTACCTGTAGTACTTCCACCTGAAGAGGAGCTGATTGAGCCAGAATCAAAACGTTCTATCCGACCACCCCAGAGACTTACCTGCGACTCACCAGGACATAGCACTGAAGAGACTGTCACCACAGTGTGAAGGTTGCCCGAAGTATCTGCTATGTTAGCTGAGGTAGTCAGGAGCATGAGTCAACTTAAGGACGTATATATCTGACCCATTGTATGTTTGCTGTTGAACCTGTATACATTGCCTAATTTTATGTAATTGTTACACCTCCTTGGAGAGACCCAAGAGTTCTAGGAGGGGGAGAGTGTAGCGCTGTTTAAAGACTATGTTGCTGTATTGCTCGGGTTTGGCCACCAGAGGGAGACAAGCACAATGTAAAGTATACTGGACACAATGGGGCTACGTTTTCCATCATGCCTTGCGGCGGAGACAGGAAGTGGGTGGGGGAAAGAAGAAAGGACATCCGCAGCCTCGTCGAAGGAGAGCCAGTGTGAGCCGAGCAGTGAAGAGAGTAAGACGCACGTGAGACTGTGAGCGATTGTGACCAGGCCGGACACCAGGCGCTGCCTTGCCGATGCTGGGGATTGATAGAGTGACTTGCCAGAGACCTAGTAATCCACCGCTGAGAGGTTTTGCACAGACACAGAGTTCCGGTTTGGAACCCGAGTAAGGAGACCGCGATGATCCACTGGGAGTGCAGGCGGTAGGCTGTAGATCTTGTTGCAGAAATCAGGCAAGCAGGAGAAGCGGAGAGAATGCGAAATAGTGCAACGGCATTGTTTGCATTATAACCAAATAATGTCACTGTGTGTATGAACGTATCACAGAGCTCCACAGCAATAAAACTCACAGTAATGTGTGGGGTGTATGAGCGTAACACAGAGCTCCACAGCAATAAAACTCACACTCATACACACAGCACGTTACTGTATCACACAGCTCCTCAGCAATAAAACTCACAGTAATGCGCGGGGTGTATGAGCGTATCACAGAATCCACAGAAATAAAACTCACAGTAATGTGTGGTGTGTATGAGCGTGTCACAGAGCTGCACAACAATAAAACTCACAGTAATGTGCACTGTGTATGAATGTATCACACAGCTCCACAGCAATAAAACGCTCAAATAATTATAATTATATAAAAATCCAGGAATTCTGAAATGTTAATTTCTTGCTCCTGTGCTGTTACTACTGTGGGTAAATATAAAGGAAGGTTGGAATCTCACTGAGAGCAACAATATATTCAGGACTGTGTTGAAAAGGCCTGCTTTTACATTACTAGAATGATATAGTAAAATGAATTATATATAAAAATAACTATTATTGAGATAAATAATATTAAGATGCTAATTATATTTAAAATGTATAGATTAAACATTAAAATAGCAATATGAGCATATTGTCCCCACTACTGCTTGTCCTTTTTGGCAGGGAGGGGGTTAAATCCCAGGTGGTCCAGTGGTTACAGGACTCACATGAGCATAGTGGGAAGACACAGTGCCCCCCCCTGTCATTACAGCATGGTGAGAGACACAGTGCCCCCCTTACATTACAGCATGGTGAGAGACACAGTGCCCCCTGTCATTACAGCATGGTGAGAGACACAGTGCCCCCCTGTCATTACAGCATGGTGAGAGACACAGTGCCCCCCTGTCATTATAGCATGGTGAGAGACACAGCGCCCCCTGTCATTACAGCATGGTGAGAGACACAGTGCCCCCCTGTCATTACAGCATGGTGAGAGACACATCGCCCCCTGTCATTACAGCATG